>JAHWFO010057280.1:14708735-14995233 GCA_023313115.1 Rhysida immarginata
AGAGAGAGAGAGAGAGAGAGAGAGAGAGAGAGAGAGAGAGAGAGAGATAGATATTCATAATAAAAATAGGAGCTCAATTAATGTAATGTTTAAATATGTTCTGGCGTTTTATCAGATTTTATTAAAATTCATAAAAATGAAAAAAATTTGAAGACCCATTAAAGTATAGCGCTTTAATGGGATTTATAAAATAAAAATTGAGAGAAATAGCTTTCCAACGTTCTGCGATCGGTTTTAAAATCCCTCATTTGTTTAATTAGATTACGCCTATTTGCTTTGCAGATGTACGAATAGTACAATCGGGTGAAATTCGCTGTAAATGAGACAAATGTAGCTCAACGTGCACAACCGAAACAAATGCAACAAGGGAACTGTTAAACGTTAACACGAATCATACGAATACGCCCCCCCCCCCCCCCGCTACCAAAAATTAGAGAAATCAAAATGTTCGGAATTAAAGAGAAACACATAATAAGGTTATCAATCGTCATATAAATTTTCTTATAAATTTGATTAATACATTAAATAATATATAATTCGTTGATACTTTAGGAATATTTCATTTGTTCTGTAAGTTCTATAAATAGTTATTGAAAGGGAATAAATAACTTCTTGGGATCTAATGATGCATAGTTTCCTTTTGAAATTTTAAGGAATAACTTAAAAATTAAGCAATTAGATAGTCTCGCTTCGGCGAGCAATGAGTTTTATTAAATTATTTATTCGAGCTGTATTTGAACAAAATTTTTACTCGCAAATGCGATACACGACTCCTTATTCTTGTCATACATGCAACAGCATTTATTTGCTATAATCTCTTTGTCCTGCGGACGTAAAATTGAATTGAATGCTAGAATTGTTCGGTTTTTGACCAACAGACGGCGTTGAAAGGATACAGACATTAGAGTCACTTTATAAGAAGAGTATCGCAATCGTCTTGAGCGACGCCATTTTGAGTTTAATTCTTCTCTGCATACAAAGGGCAGTATGGAGATCACGTTGTTTTGTGAACATTTTTTCAAAGTATTCGAGTAAAATGTTATGATGTAATATTTTACGGTTTGTAAATTCACTTAATACATGATAAATAGGTTTTTTAATATATTTAACGCGGTAAAAATAAAAGATAACTCTACTGTTCAAATTCAATTGTTACATCACTTCTTTTTATTTTTTAGGTCATCAATAACAAAATATAATCTGTATTTCGTTAACTTATAAAATTTCATAAATTTAATATTTACTTCAAATGAATGTAGAAAGAATTTTAGGTTTTAAATGGTATTTATGAACTTGAAATTAAAAAAAAAAATAGACAAGTTAATATTTTTTTTTCTATTTTTTTCTTTTTCATTTTCACATCGTTTTCTCATTGATATATTTCATTTTGAGTGGGCAAGTCCGTAGGGCCGTAGGCATGATCTGTAAATTAAAGTGGTTGTTGAACTATTCCATCCGACCATTGGTGTATCAAGTTAATGAAAAAGATCACTATAGAGGGCGAACCTTCTCATCGGATCCGATTAGCAGCTATTCGCAATGTTTAAAAACCAGCATTCATTATATTTTATCAATTATTTTAAACCATGTTCAATAAGTAAGGTCAAATAAATAAATCATATTTGCTGACGATAGAAATACGAATAAAATTGGAACCCTAACAGACTGGATACCACCAGTGGCAGAAAAATTCATTAACCCTATTTTTTTGCCTAGTTCAACGACCACCTTAATTTACAGATCATGGCCGTAGGTGGCCGAGAGGGCTGGGGCGTAGGCTTTCCAGTTCTCGAATCTCTCGGGTCGCGGGTTCGAATCCCGCCGTGGGCATGGATGTAAAACAGTTGTTGTTTGTTCTTCCCAGTTGGAATGTAAAACATTAATTTCCCTTTTCTACTGGATTTAGTGCAGTTTACCGCGCAACAGTTTGGCATAATGGCCCAGATAAAGCGAAAGCTAATTGACGAAATTATTCATCTCTAAACCTTAGGAAAACTTTGTTTATTATTAATACATGCAACTGCTATCGATAAAATAGTTTCTGTTTATCGATTGAAACTTACTATTTGTTGATTAATGTCTCAAGTGCTCCCAAGTAAGTTTTAAAGCTCACCGAAGTACATAGAAACGATTAGCAAGCATTCACCTGGGAAAACTCAAAATGGCTGCGATTATGCCACGTGATACCGAAAAGCCAATCAGAAGCTTGCAGCACAGTTCACTCAAATGCGGTACTCTTCCTATAAAGTGACTCTAACAGACATCAGTTTATGGTAAAAATGTCAGATTAACTAACGTCTTACAAATGTTCGATGTGCCGTCCGTCATTCAGCAACACAGCCATCAAACGAGACACCACATTGTTCACTGCATTAAGTAACATTTATCTCGGTATGGCAGACACGTGTTGCCGGATGGAATCTTTCAATGTTGCCAATGATATGGGTTGGTCGCGGTACACTTCTGACTTCGGGCGATCTGGGTGCCATGCATGCGGAAAGTATCAATTGAGGACACGATTCTTCCCAAATGTTGAACAGAGCAGTCGTTGAACAGGCGCAGCAATATTCGGTGGTGCTCCATGTTGCATAAAGATGAGTGTAAGCAATGCTTGTCGCGCTTGCAGTTCTGGAATGATGCTGGTCTGTAACAGTACCTGTGACTTCCTCTAAGAAAAATGGACAGACTATGAAATCAGCGGAGAAGCCACACAAGACTTGGCTGATGTAAGGACTGTTCAACAAATGTACGTGGGTTTTCAGTATTCCACACACGGCAATTGTAACCGGTAAGTGTTGACGCTGCCAGAAAGTGTGAAATGCGCTTCATCGGTTCAAAGCACAAGTGAAGAGCCAGTCGTGCTGCTGCTTTATTTTATTGAATACCCAATTAGCGAAACCTTGGCGAGTGATGAAGCCGTCAGGTGTCAATTCATGATTATGTTGCAATTTGTATGGAAATCGTTTAAGGATAATTCGCAGTGATCGCCATACACTGCTGTACAAAATGCCAATCCGAAGGGACACTTCTCGCGCACAGCATTCCCCGTGTACAGAAATCGAGTGAAATCACTAGGCGACAGTATGGATGGTGAGGGGCAGCCACTTCTTGGACGTGCAACCAAAGAACCCGTGGATTCAAATCGTCGTATAATTTTTATCACTGCAACACGCGTCATAGGTCCTTTACCATCTCGCATTCCATGCATGCGTCGATATGCCCGCAATGCCGCACTGGCACTTTTCTTAATCTGATAATAAAGTATAACTAAGAGGGCCTTCTCAATAATGACAGCATTTCTATGCATACAATTTCGTTGTAACCTGATAACACTATCTGTTGGTCAAAAAACCGAACAATTCTAGCATTAATTTTTATTTTCCTGGGAAAAAACCCGACTTCATCAAACGTTTCTGTGCAAACAGAATATTTTTCACTGCATTCGTGTGCGAATTATTGAGTTTTAAAGATTTTCCTGACTTTTGGGTCACCTTGTACAGGGTGTTGCAGATAACTACAGGGCAGTATAACGGGAAGCCTGCTCGCTCGATTGCAGGGGCCGGCTCGGTCAATTGGCAGAATGGAGGGAGATGAAGGTGGTCTGCAGCAGCCAGCAGTTTCCACAGTCGGGGAGGGGGGGGAGTGAACGTCAAAACAGTCATGTTTTTGATAAAATTACCCAATTAATATTTAATGTCGAGCCGGCCCCTGCAATCGAGCGGGTAGGCTTCCCGTTATACTGCCCTGTAGTTATCTGCAACACCCTATACGTCTGAAGATGAACATAATAGCGTTTGATAAATTTTGCTATCCGCAATATTTTTTCCAATTTTAATTTTACGTCTACATGACAAGAAAAGACTGCAACGATCTCTCGGCCAAACGAGAATGCAGTCGATTCCAGAATATATCACGAAGTTCGTCTGAAAGTCTGTCTTCGCCATTTGGACTGTCTTTTATAAGTTTGTGATGAAACTTTGTGATTAATAAATTTCGATTTGCTTCAGAAAATCTAAACTCTACTCAAACCATAAACTTGTTTTGAGATCTTATTTATTCGAAATGCTCCATAAAACTAGAAGTAGCGAAATAAATGAAAAAAAAAAAAAAAGAGGAGGAAAAAAAAAGATAAACGACAGAGGATTAGACAGTTCACGTTTAAATTAAAACTAAGCCGCAAATTTAGAATCTGCAGTTGACAAAACAGATTACAAGTCGTCACCGTTAATTACCGAAATTGCCAACTCGTTTTTCTCATTCTCATGTTATCAGAGAATGTTTCTCCTTCTTCGTCCAAAAATTCTTCTTCTTCATTTATTTTCTTACATCGTAGAGAGTTTTTCCCTTCCCCTTCTTTATCTACGAGACTTTAAATTGCCTTTTTTCCTCTGCAGTTGCCTAATTTGAATAGAAAGAACGAGGTACAAAAAAGAGACAACGTTCTAATGGAATTTAAAGACCTGGCTTAGCAATTAATATCTTATTAAGTAATTATAAGAAAAGTTTAAGTTTAGAGTTTAAATAGCTTTTTCAAACTTCGTTTTCTTCAAGTCTGTAATTTTTAAAAATTTCTTATTGAATTTTTAATTGTCCAATTAATTTTCGAGAAGATCAATGATAAATTAGCGCAATAAAATGAAATATTCCTTTTAAAATAGTAATGCAAAAAATTCTCGTGTATCATTTTAATTTTTTTTTCTCTATTATTAAGTATCAAAAGTCGGTTTATACTTTTCGTCCGACTGTCCACCAACCTTCTGTGAATCGATTTGTTAAACTAATGAAAGATTTTCAAAATCGATAAATATGCTTCAGGGCTCGGACAAGTTCGAAAACGAAACAAGCTGGTCGAAAACTATTCGCGGTATCGTATTAATTTTTCAATCATATCAATAACGTCATTTTTTTTGATAAACATTTAACAAGCATTGATGAAAAATAGGAAGGAATGCTGGAATCGAACCAAGAATGCGTTAACCAATTCCGCCACTGCGGACATGAAAGCATTACGCTATTTACATGCCTTTTGAGCTTAGTTAGAGCAGTTGCATAGTCTGCAGTCCGTGACTATCTTACTGAATGAATCAAGGATTGCATTACAAGCTAGATAAATAAAATCGTGTTAGTTTCATTCTTTCAAGTACAATATCTAGTGCACTTCAAGGGCTCGTGTGAGAAAATCAAGAACTAAATTTTGTATACGGTTTAAACAAAAGATACCAGCTTTTAAGATTGGGTCTGGGGTAATATAGATGGTCAAGACTGTGCACACGTGTGAATTCCATTGTTGATCTGGTATATCTGCTGAAGAGTCGATTTTTGCCAATCTCTATAGACTCTAATTGAATTTTTTATTTTAATTTTCTTTCCTATTTTTATTAATTATTTAAACATGAGTGAGGCGTAAGATAAGATCCTTATTGACCATTCTTGAGTTATTTTTTATTTTTATTGAATATTACGCCATTACAGGAAGCATAGTCTCTAACCAGCCCAAAGTGTTGCAACTCGACTCTCTGAATTTTGTAGTGTTGGGGGCAGGGAGTGTTTGGTAGTGTCTCTGGTCAATTTCTCTCACCGGAGACTCGGTGATTTGTGGATCAGAAGGGTGAATTCGATACCCTGTCCCTGGGACAGTGACGGGGGTAGGAGTCGTGGAGCGTCGCCCGGCTGTGGGTGGCCGCCTGTCCCGTGTGGGTGACCGGAGGGGGGTGTCCCGTGCCCTACCCAGATGTATTCTCAGGCGCTGAGATGTGATGTTGGCTTTAGAGAGATGACCACCAACCTTCGAGAGAGAGAGAGTCGGGGAGCATCCCGCTCCGCACCAACGTACCCCTATAAGTTTAGATATAAATAAATGTGTTTATATTCCCGTTAATTGGAGTCTCAGTCTATCTATGCTAAGATCCCACACACACGGGTGACTAGCATTGACGAACTCGCAGCGAGCTTGGGCGAGAGGTGATCGCAGTCTCCCGGCTCGTTACACAAAGGACATTTAGATAGCCTACTACTTCCATGACTACGGTGGCGTAATTGGCTAGCGCATCAGCATGGTGAGCTGAAAGTTTCTGGTTCGAATCCAGACTGTAGAATTTCTTATCCTATTTTCATTATTAATTTAAATTTTTTACTGATTTTAAATGCTCTCTCTCATATTTATCTTGCTCTTTTACCTTTTCCGTGTCGAGAAGGTTAAATAGTCATTGAATCTATTGGAAATATAGCCTAGCAGAGGATAAGCTCACTGAGGTTTTTTGGTCTTCCAAGCTTGTTAGTAAAGGGACAAACACAAACATCAATATCCTCAATGGGATTCGAACCCGCTACTATACACCTATACCTCGTTATACGTACTGATTGGTTCCAAAAACTTGGTACGTAACTCGAATATCCGTATAACGAATACGTACTTTTCAGGGTCAGTAGAAAAGTCGAGGCAATGGAAAAACGTGAGACGTTTTATTATGTAGCTCTCATCAGAGGTCACTACTGTACTTTTTTAAAAATAAATTTCCGTGATAACGCTTTCACAATGCACATCAATGATTTTCGTGATAACGCTTTGACAATGAACATCAATGATTTTGATACAAAATATACACAAAGTAAATTGAATCTGTTTCAGTGTTTTTTTATGAAATAATACAGCAAAGTTAGTATTTATTTTTTATAGTCTTTAGTTTATTATTTTTATTTCTTCATAAACATAATAATACACATGAAACAAAAATCGAAAATATATAGCCTAAATTAATTTATTAGAGTGGAAATAATGACGACGTACTTGACGAGATCATAGTGCTGGCGCTGATGATCAGTGTATTTCCACTCTACTCTTTATTTAATCTCGTGTGACGAAATATTGGGTACGTAAAACGAATTCGTGCCATAATTTGAAAAGTACGTAAATCGAAAAGTACGTACAACGAGCGTACGTATAACGAGGTATGGGTGTACTCTAAATGGCTGAGCGCTCAGCTAGGCTTCTGATTGGCTAACAGCCCATTCTGGCACCACGCCCAGTTTTTTCTTTTATTGCACAGAGTATAATAGCTGGTTTCGAGAGCGACAAGACTGCGAAAAAATAAAAGTTATGGCATAATTTATTTATAATTTTTTTTTTTTAATTTTTATTTTAAAAAGTTTAACGTGCTGTGCAAACAGTCGGAGCCCAAGCACACAAATACAAGTAGATGAACAAGGTAAACATTCAAATTAGAATCACATAAATGATCTTATAAATATGTTAGTCTACAATTATTTAGGGTGATTCAAGGGAGGTCAAGAATGAAATACCATGTACAGTTTGTAGCGGGAACAAAATTTTTCCTATAAACATGGGTCCGGAAATGCATCCTTACAGAGATAATGCAACTTGTACGAAGTAGGAATGACATTACAGTAGGTGTTCAAAATGCCGACCCTGAGCCTCGATGCAGGTGTTTGGTCTAGTGTTTGAAACGCCCGGCGATGTGGGTGATCACGGTCTGGAAAACGCTGTTGGGAATCCTTTCCGCTTCAGTAGCATTACCCTGTGCCTTGCCGTAGACGAGATGCATGTCCGCCAGCTCCAAATTAGTCAAGCGATCCATTGTACGACAATGGAGTTACATGTTTCGTTTCCTCTCTTTTAAAGGAGAGAGCACGAACAATTTACATGTTTAGATCCTAATTTACATGGACCCTACCATTGCCGTTCGGGTAACGCACATTCATTCCTACCTCGTACAAGTTGCTTTATCTCTGTAAGGATGCATTTCCGGACCCATGTTTATAGGAAAAATATTGTTCCCCGCTACAAACTGTACATGGTATTTCAGTCTTGACCTACCTTTCTGAATTACCCTGTATACTTGTGACAAGTCAAAAATTAGAAAAACTTAAAAAAAATTCTTAGAAAATATTAAAATTGTAACGTCAATATTACATTGCTGCAAAGTCATAATTACACTCAATTAAAAGATTTTACAAATGTGTAAATTTGAAAAGAAAGGAACAAAATCAGGAAAATATTTTTGATTTTGTTGGGGTTTTTTTTTTTTTGGTTTTTTACATTTCGATGCATTTGAAATTTAACTTATTTGGAAAAATTGTTTATCAGAGGCTATATTCTAAGAAATTCAGGGCTGCTCACTTTTTTTTTAATATGTTGTAGATTACACCTTTTTTTTTTTTTTACACGGGAACAAAATTTGAAGCAAAATACTGATTAAGACACCGAACTCTATTCTTTTTATAACTTTTCCAAAAATTACTGTATATCTCTATCTTCTTATCGTTAAGCACCCATTCAAAAACGAATATGGTAATAATAATAAAGAATTACACTAGTCTACTTGCATAAACAAATTTTTTTTCTATGTTAATTTAAAAAATTTGACTGTTTTACATAATTCCAGCGATCTGGAAAATTTTACACTGATTCCATAATGCAATTCACGACTTGTTTTCCTTAAAGAACACGTTTATTCACACAAGTTGCAGTCATTAACAATTTCTGGAGCAAAAAAGTTCAAACATAAATTACTGCTTTAAAGTTAAACTATTTACCTGAAATTAGTCGGCAAATTATGCATATTGATTGCATAATCTAAATATCATTTTTGTTTTTTAAAGTTAAATTTACTTTTTAGAAAAACAAGCTGAATGGATTATCCGTAACTTAAAAATTATAAAATAAATTAATTTGTTGCATTCAGTGTTTGTATTCATCACGTGTGCTTATCCTTTCTTCAAAAAAGTAATAAATAAAAATAAGTAATAAATTATTAAAAATAAAAAATCAAAAAAGGGGTTTAGAATTGTTTTCACTTTATTTACTCTAAATCAGACCACCTTTTATTAAGTGCAATCATATGTTAAGATCTTTCTTGTTGTCATTCATATTATTAAGTTTTATTTTTAATATTGTATTACATTTTAAAATATCATAACAGTTTTGAACAAGTTTCATTGTCCTGCTCGCAAGGCCTCCTTAGTGTCCTCTAGCCCAGAACTCTTATTGTGCGGATAATTTAAGTTAATTTTCCCACGTGATAAAGAAATAATATTAAGAAACAAGTAGATTAATGAAATGCGTTATCATTAAATTTTCTATTAAAATTTATGTTCACATATAAATGAAGCCGTTCGCAATAACTATTATATATTAAGCAGATAGATAGTTTAATGGTTTTGAATATGCACATTTACCTGCGTGAATGCGTATAACCACATGATATTTCCATTGTTTCATTTAGCCTGAGTAATGTAAATAGAATATCAAATACTATGATGAAAGGTTTAATAACTTCAATTAATTAACTAACGTCAAGTTAATAACTTCTAATGTTACTTTAGAATGTCACTCTATATACTCACCATATTTCAAACAAATTTAAGTTAAATTTAAATTAATGATGGCTTTTTTTATATTTATAAATAACTAATAATGTTATTTCATAAATTTATTAATAATTTTCACTTATTATATGTTTCATAATAATTTACTCTGAAATTAAATTTTAAACTAAATGTTGATTGAATGTGTACACATAATTATTATTACCAAATGATAGTTAATGGAGTTAGAAAGTTATAGTTAGTTTGTTTGTATTTAATATAGTTTTAATTTAATTAAACTAAAATGTATTAATAAATTGGTAGAGGTTGTAAATTAACAGTGATGCGAACATATAAATGAATCAAGACTTCGTACTAAGTCTCCTATCCAGGCGATTTGCCCGTTTGATCAAAGAAGAAATGAAACAAGACAAAGTCGAGTTTGATCATCTGCGAACACTTGTACCTTAACTTGTGTCATCTAAGGCTGATATAGTAGTCGATGCTCATTAATAATAATATTATTATGAGTGTATGGTCTCAGTATTCATAATGTTATTGCTGGTCACGATTTTGATTAAGCTCATGGAGGATGATTAATGTTTCCTTAAATAAAATTTTAATCAATAATCAGTGAAATATGTCCTCGTTAGGTTTAACTATGCTAATGAACGTAGGTATTATTTCGCCGTTAAAATAGTCACGCCTATAATACAATAACATTGGTCAAGTTTAATTTGTCAATCATGCAATGAGAGACGGTGACGATATTCCTGGATAAAATTTCAGCCTAATTTTCTCTCTTGCCTTTTTATCCAAAAAAATTGATGTCCGTAATTTGATGATCTACCGAAACGTTGGTAATTCTAAATAAGGAGTTAAATTTTATTTACTATATTATTTTATTTGTATGACATTGGCAATCCGTTGAGACATACTTTCAACTAATTGTCGGTAGGTGTCGATAAGAATGGCCTACTATTATCCTGTAAATCTGCTACAAGATTTCGTATCAGTGCATTCCGGATTAAGATCAGGCCACTCGAACAAATTACATCTCATAACAGCATACGGATAGTTCGATCATGTTGGAAGAGCATAGGTCATTTCTATAATACTTCAGATCTCAAGATTTTTTTTATAGAATAATCAAATGCCCGACTCCTATACTTTCAATACCGACATAGTGACTCCGCTGAACTTAATAGCTGGAAGAATATAGTCCGAGAAATATATAGTCCGAGAAAAGCTGGGAGAATATAGTCCGTTCGCTGGGTTTTCGACACGCTTTGGAAAAGTGAAAAGCGTGCCTCATCACTTTTCAAAACACCCACTTTAGGGAACTTCTCCAACTCCTCTACCATAATAACCCAGATTTTGCAACTTCCAGTATTGGGAAGAATATAGGCTAAACCCTCTTGGAAGAGGATAAAGGCTAAACGGGCTGGGGGCTCACTTGCTCTTAAATGCTATCATTTTAAAACACGCTTAAAACATTTCTTGGATAACTGATATTAGAAAGAAAAATAACTCCAAAACCACTATTCCACATAATAAATTTTAATGACTCAGATGTACATTACTTCACTCACTGATGAAGGAAACTTCGTTTCCGAAATGTACATCTGAGTCATTAAAATTTATTATGTGGAATAGTGGTTTTGGAGTTATTTTTCTTTCTATAGTTGTGTCCACAGTTTTTGGCTTGATTCCATTGTAACTGATATTAGATTAAATCTAAATTAATAATTTATTCATTTAAAAATCAATTTTAAGAGGTATCTAATTTTTTCTTTTAAATTATTATTACCGTTAAGTAGAATTTTTTTAATTATTTAGGGCTTGCCAATTACTTTCCACATTCTCTTTAGTCACCATGTACCTCGGAGAATTTATATGAAGGTCGCCCAAAGTGGGACTGCTATCGGTTTAATGATACATGTGTGGCGCCAGGGTTGTCGACGTGGTATGTTGTCCAAAGGGGTTATTCTGTTGCACGACAATGCCTGCTCTCATGTGGCTACTGCGTGCAAAGATTTGTTGCCGCGATTTCGATTTCCCATATAGTATTTGCTTATCTGAACTATATTGCTGATAAATAAACAGGAAAGAAACAGATCTAGGATTAGCAATATGGTAGCGTCTTTATTGGGTGCTCAACGCGTATCGAGAAACATCTCATCTAAAGGTAGTCGATCTACCATAAAGACGCTACCATATTGCTAATCCTAGACCTGTTTCTTTCCTGTTTATTCCCCGTATAGCCCTCGACCTCGCACCTTACGACTACCATGTCTTTGGTCCACTCAAAAAAGCTCTGAAAGGACGGTAATTCGCAGACAATGATGAGATCAGGGTCGGCGTTGAAGAATGGTTCGACGGCCAATCCAGAGGTTCTTTTCCAGGGTATTCATCCCCTCGTAGACCGCTGGAATACCTGCATCAACCTTCAAGGCAACCTATGCATAGGCATTGGGTTCCAAATGTATCACTCTTCATTCTGTATACACTAATACCATTAAGCCTTTTCCAAACCGTCAGCAGTCCCACTTTCATTTGGGCGACCCTTGTATTATACATGAATACATGCAAAGGGTTGACATTTATTTTTCAGGTATTTGCAGGTATAAATGTTTACGTTTCATTTTTGAGTGACCTATTCATTCGATTATGATGCGGTATTTTTTTGTTTCATAATTGAACACAGAACAAGTTTGTAATTGAAGATTAGTCTCAAACTGTTACCGTTTTTGAGATGAATTTTCTATATGACCTAATTTGCATAATCAGGTCATCGGAAGATTACAAACAGATAGTCCACTTTCTATTTGGTGACTCTCCATTTTCTGCACAGATAAGAGGGGTGTGTTACTTTTTCATCACCTGTAAGTGTTTCTTTAAAGGGTTTTAAAATGCACGTAAGCTATCTGTATCCAAGGCCAATGTCTCGCTGCTATAACACGAAAATGTGCCGTCGCGGGAAAATTATTCTTGCTAGAATTTAGAAACATATTCATAATGTGTACTCTACGATTACTTTTTAATTAGTAATTATTAATGTATCATTCTCTTTCAAATTAGTGCTCTCAACGGAATATTTGTAATAAAATAAAACATATTACGGGCCTCCCATATCTGCAACAATATAATATACTTCTGAAATAGATAACTCGCATAAGTTTTCAATATTTAAATAATAATACTTTGTCTGCGAGTAGTACATATGTTTAATCAGTTCATGCATAAAATGCATTCTTGCTTTTTCGAGGATATATAAGTAGAAATATTAACAGAAATATATACAAATCCCGAAGGCTTGGGATTTTTAGAGATAGTGTTGTATCGCATTTTCACTGAGAGATCATGCAACTATTAGATGTTTGCCCTGTTAAGCATAAGAACTATTAACGGTAAGAAATACGAAAGTTAATCAAAAAGTAAAGGGACATTACGTTTTGTTTTCCCAATTAGGTGGTTGGCAGAACTGAATGCGTCATTATTGATCATAATCTCAAGGCGTCTTTGTGTGTTCAGAATGGTAGTTTATTGCTTAGCTCTGTCTAGTAGCATGTCAATTCAATAAGAGTGCTCCATTGTCAGATTGGACCAAGGAAGAAATGAGAGTAGTGATAGGTTTTCACCACGTTTTCAGCTGTTGGAACGCCCACCATATAGTCTTGACATGGCTCTCAGTGACCTTTTGAAAGAAGAGCTGTGTGGACAGAAGTGCTTTCTTCGAATGATGAAGGAGTAACTGCGTTCGAGAACAAAAGTTTCTCCCAGGACGGAATTCCAAAGCTTGTTTAGAAGTACTTAGTTGGTAGATTAGAATTTTGAGCACTAATATCTGTAATTTGTGCCATTACTCAAAATTAGTTATATGACTAATATCTTAAAATAATCCATAGATAATTCCGCAATTAATAGAAAAACTCAAATATCCATGCCCCCGGCGGGATATGAATAGGTGCACACATCCGACAGATTCGAGAACTTGTTCAGGTGCACAGATAGAGCATGGAAATAGAGAAAGAAAATGTAGAAAAGAATATAAATTTTAATCGTACTTTTTGGACAATCAAAGATTTCATTTTTTAAAAATATTTCTTTTAAATATCTTTTGACTCTCACTCATATTAAGAAATCATGAGGCAGTAGTGCGTGTTTAAGTTTTACGTAAGAAAATATATAAATTGGGGTGCTAGATAGATGGGCATTTCAAATTATCTGAATTATGGGAATTGACTGGGATTGCAGCGCCACCGGTGGCGCCGTATCCGTTAACGGACACTTTTTTCAATAGAGTTTCCTCCTTTGGTATGTATCTATCTCTATGGCCTTTTATTTGTTACGACGACAATTTTTGTAGGCAAATACTTCTTCTTTCTTCTATTTTTGGAAAAATAAAAAGTCTAAGCAGTTGAACCATTTGAACAGTTTGGTGTTGCACAACCACCATTGTCTTTAGATAGTAGACAATGACAATGATATTTAATCACGTGATTATTGGTCTGTATAAATCTATGATCTCCTTCACATCTCCGCCGTTTTATTTGTTTGCGCAGAAAAAATTAAGATTCGATACTTTTTGAACATATCTCGTATACTTTGTGATTTATTACATTTTCAAATTTTCTGTTACTTTTGCATCACTCACATTTGGCAACAAAGCTCAGAAAAGAATCACATGACAGAAATTAAACGGGATTCCACATTACCAAAAACAGCACACAGACAACAGAAACAGAACAATCTGCTTTTGTCTGCCTTCTGTTTTATTTTGTTTCCACTACTGCAGAAATCTGGGACAGTTTTGTAGATAACAGCGCTCTCTTGCGGTTGCTTATAAAACAATCCTAATGCTTCACCATTGTTACCAACATTTTGAGTTTCACTTGAGTTCATGACATCACAGAATACGAGACACGTGATTGGCTGAAAGTATAACACCAAAAACTGCAGAAACTTAAAAATTGATATTTTGTCTGTTCTACTTTTCTGCTCACAATTTCCCGAGCAGTACATTATAAAGAGACGTCACAGTTGAGCTTCTGCTGTCTGTTTTTGCAGTACGTTCTGGCGATGTGGAATCCAGGCTTGTTCAAAATTTATGGCCTTATCACTAATATCTTTGTCAACTACGTCTTCGCATAAGCTTATTGTTGCTGAAGAAAGGCTCAGTTGAGAAAGTTGTTAGTAATATGGCCATTAACTTTATCTTAACCTTGTCTGAATTAAGAATTTATTAAGACAATTTTAGTGTTGCGTTGTCCACGTATTAGTTACATGCTAATTCCTTAATTATTGCCATCTTCTTCGTTTAATTATTAATTATGTTACTTTTTATACATCTTCCTTCGTTTTTTAGTAAATGACAATTTTCGCAATAATATTCACATAATGGTATTAACTTTTATATACGTTCTGTGAAGTAATTCTTTTATAATTTTGAATTACGTATTAAACGTACTTTTTAAATGGGTTAAACAGTTTAAAATACCATATTCGAAATTTAATGAGCAGTCGAGTGAGCTTAACGAATAGTCTTTTTTCCTCCTCCAAGTTCTTTTATTTTCCGAGGAGAAAAAAAATAAGAATAAACTTTTGCAAATGAGTGTAAATCCCACTTCCACCTGCAGAGTCTTTATTTAAAATAACTTAAACCTTTCCGACGTAAATCTCAAATGCGAATAAAATTCAGAAATTAAGAAAAAAAAATTTTTTTATCTTAGAGAAGTTGGTTTATTTAATTTTGATGGAAGCCGTAACCTGAAAAGCTTGTGAAAGTTTAAAAAAAGTTAAGCACATAAAAACCTCTAGAAATAATACCATACTTATGTTTGTACGAAATGAAAAATGACGACAAAAAAATTACTCACGAGCCGCAGGCAAAACTCACGTCATCTCTAAAAGGTTTGTCTCAGGTTAATTGCAGCGAACATAACTAGGGAAAAACGTTCTTTAAACATACCATTTCTTGGCGAATTAAAGTGCAAAGAAAATACTCTTGCCTTTCTTTTTTTCTTGTTGACATTTTTAACAGGGAAATTAGCAATTCAGCTGCACAAATGGGTTCTACTGCAAGACAAAATTAAAAGAAACAATTCAGCCTCGCCTTTATTTGCATTTCATTGTGTTACTCAATGAATGATTGAAAAAATGTTTTCGCTGAATTCAATGGGCTCTTGTGAAACTGGTATTGGATATCAATATAACTGATGATTAAGTTCGGTTTGTTTAATTTTAACTTAGCACATGCGATTATCGAAATCAATCATAACGAGCGCTATCAGGTAAAAGTGCACATGATGAAAATGTGAAAAATTTCGCATAATATTTTAATTTTAAAATACTTAATTAGACTGAATAAAAAATAATATAAAGTTCTCATATCTTAGAAGCTTTGTCTTCCACAATTTAATGTCAATAGCCGCATTACTGATTCGCTTCAAAATGGAATTATACTAGAATTTGTTCATTATTATTCAGTTTATTTGCACACATTCTATTATCATATTTAGTGAAAGAAAATTAATTAATAGTGATGAAAGCATAACTTACAATCTTTTAATGCCAAAAATAACTACATTCTAGATGAACAACGCGATGTTATACTGTTTATATTTTAAATCGTCCGTACAATCAAATCTATTATTAATATGTTTACCACACTGAACCAAAACATTCTTTATTGGGATGAGCGTTAATAAGTATTGTTTCCATTAAATTCTTAAACTACTTTGACATCGAGCTCACTATCCAGTTAATTAAATGGAAATTATGAGCTTGCCGAATACATTGCCGATTAATCAGATCTCCTATAACAAAGGCAATCAACAGGAATGTGGTCGATAAATTTTATGGTCCGTGAAGTTACAAATAAGGATACAAGCAACATGGAAAAGTTCCAGTAAATTTACTGTTTAAATTTTACTATAATAAGCCATTTCCTATAGCAGGCACAAACTTAAAAAGAATATAAAGATCTTAATGTATTTCTTAGTATAAAATTAGCATTATAGTATAAACTACGGGTAAGAGTATACTGTCCAGGTCCCTGAATGCCTGGAGGCTCTTTTTAGCCTTTCATGTTCCTCTAGCATTGCATGTCCCGATTCTTTGGCTACTTTCCACTGATTTCACCCCAAATTCTGCTAAATCCCTTGATATTCCTTGACGTTTCTTTTTTGGGTTTAGCTTAGCTTTTGGCATATTCTCTCTTACTAGGGCCCTAAATTTCTCAATGCCTCCGGCCTAAGGAACATTGAGGGCATTACCCTTTATTCTGACAAAATCAACATCTCGCTGTCCCAGATGTGACAGAATTGCAATAAGTGTCAGGCCAGAAAATACAAAGGACATTTCAAAAATTTTACACATGCAAGAGATTAAAACGAAACAAAATGATATGACGAAATCATTTTTATAAGCTTTTATTACACAATTTCCTTTGTTCCTAATCACAGCTCCTCAACGTTTGGGAAAGGTTTTTAGTCCGAACAGGAGAGTTTCATTGTTAAACTCATACTCGGGTTATCTCACCAAAAGCAAAACGCCTATTTGGAAACCCCTATTTTCTCCTGAACGGTTGGATCAATTGAAAAATAAACACCAAGACTACAACGTTTCTCAAATGTTGTGTACAATCTGAAAATATTAAGAATAGTGCTTTCTATTGCACATTTCAAAGTTGATTTCCATATTCGAAGGTTTTTTTTAGAAATGGGATTTCCATAAAAGTACAATAATTCTTCCATTGAAAATACTCTCTCAGATTTGTATTTTAGAAGTTGGTTATTGGTGAGACACCCTGTATAATTGCCAGTTATATTGTGACGAGCCCCCCAGTTCGATTTTTGGTTGATTAATTTAAGACAGCCCAATAAACAATTGATAACAAGTTTATTCTCCGACTTGATAATTATTGAGTTTCAAATAGAAATAATCATAGTTAATAGTTACTTCATTCATGAAGTCTGCTAATTCGTAGTTCTGCTTGCTTTGCTTATACAATGCACCTTTTAGTCTGTATGCTTCATTCACTACTGATACGTCTTGCAGGAAAGCTTCAATGCAATTCAGCCCACTATATCAAGAATGTATACGGTTTTAGTCTCCTTCATTTGCCGTTGCCGGACGAGGCTTCATTCACAACAAATCAAGCGTTAATGGAACTATTTGAATCCTTCATCCGGTTGTGATTCAAAGTGAATAAGCAAAAACCTCTCTTTACGTCCACCTTTAGAATATTTTTCTAATATTTGAAGTTCTTAGTTGATCTATCAGGTATTACCCACGAGAACTGTCCTCCACTTTGACCAGCAAAACTTTATTCTGAAGTCATTGCCTACTCAGGAGTAGTGGGATTCTTTAACGTTATCATCTATGAAGACCCTTTAATAATGCTTGGCAATAATATCTCTCCGATATTTGACTTCATCCCGAGGTCAGGAAATACGACATTACAATGGCGTCGGATATCACAGTCAGACTTGTAATATGGTTTCCATACCACCTTGTCTTAATTGTATTCCAAGAAATGAATCTGTCCTGAATTATACATTAGCGGAAAAAAAAAATCCCAACACCACGAAGGACTTGTGTCAGATGAATGAAATTTGGACAGTATATTCAGCTATGGTATTTATTCAACTGATTCAAGTTTCAAGGTTACAACTTATAGGGGGCGCCACCAGCGCCACCTTGTACATGCAAATGAGACATTCCAATGACAGATATAAAGGAGATCAGACGCGCGTCTGTGTCACTTCAGACACCTGTGGACGTGTGTGATACAGTACGTAAAACATGCCTCGAAGGCGACTGCGACGTGAATATGGGCAGCTAACCCAATTCGAACGAGGACGTGTTGTGGGCCTTCGAGAGGGCGAACTTTCGTTCCGTGCTATTGCAGAACGCATGGGTCGAGACGTTGCCACTGTGTACAACTGTTGGCAGCAATGGTCCAGGGAAGGCAGGATTACCAGGAGACCAGGATCTGGACGACCTCCGGCCACTGGAGACAGGGTTGACCGGCGCATCTGTAGGATGGCTGTGGCAAATCGGACAGCATCTGCAGCGGACATTCGGCTGCTGTGGCATCCAACGTCACTCCATGCACAATTCGGAACCGTCTCCTGGCCAGGAACCCCCACTCCAGGCGCCCTATGGCATGTTTGCCTCTTACCCCTCAACACCGTGCGGCACGTCTTCAGTGGTGTCAAGCCAGACCGACTTGGAGGGCAGAATGGAGGTCTGTGGTCTTCACGGATGAAAGTCGTTATCCCAGTCACCATGACGGCAAATGTTTACATTCGGATGGTTGTTGAACCCATTGTGCTGCCATTCATGGCTGGTATGCCAGGGGAGCTGTTCCAACAGGATAACGCTCGACCCCACACTGCCGCTGCAACCCAACGTGCCCTTCAGGGTGTCCACATCCTACCATGGCCTGCACGATCACCAGATCTGTCGCCCATTGAGAACGTCTGGGGCATGGTCGGACGCCGTGTCAGGGCTCTTCCACAACCAGCAACAACTGTTGCTGATCTGACCATCCAGGTACAACAGGCATGGAATGCCATACTACAAAATGACATTCGGCATCTCTACGAAAGTATGCATGCACGTGTGCAGGCCTGCATAGACCAGCGCGGCGACTACAGCGGGTACTAAAGTCCGTGCTTTTCACCATCTACAGGGTGGCGCTGGTGGCGCCCCCTATAAATTGTAACCTTGAAACTTGAATCAATTGAATAAATACCATAGCTGAATATACTGTCCAAATTTCATTCATCTAGCACAAGTCCTTCGAGATGTTGGGATTTTTTTTTTCCGCCAGTGTATTTCAAATACTGGAACACTGTAGTAGGCAGTGACAGTTTAGTCACCCCAACCTGGTTTCCTGTCCTCTAATGCTGCTTAGCAGGACCAATTGAACATATTTACTCCTACTCATCACCAAGGCAACTTCCCCAACAAGAAGGCGAGATAAGAGAAAACTCAACGAGCGGCTGCAGTGCAAAGTTAAAAAAAAACCAAAGTAGCTAACAATGAGTACAACACCTTCAGAGTGAATCTGTAATAGGAAATAGATTAAAAATTTTCAAGACAAAAAAATTAAATAAAATACATTAGATATAGAATTGCAAAAGGTGACAAAAATTACTTGTCACAATATATAGTTATAATAGGCACACAAGATATCTATTCGGGAACGTATCTTTAACCCCCATTTTGGTCATGTTCCTGTATGCCTATTGTAATTTTTACTTTTTGGTTCTATATCCGAATCTAATGACAAATTCAAAAAATTCGAAAAAAATTCGTCAGAGAACGAATGACATTTTTATGTGAATCGGATTTAACGGACATCCAAAAAAGGATGATAATAGGCTATCGCAGCAAGGGTGGCACGAAACGCCCGATACTTCGTGTACTCGCGATGACGAACAGGCGCGGGCCCCATGACGAACACGTTAGTGCGTTTACTGGACGCACAAAAGCGCTTAGTGCGCGATGTCGAACGCGCCCTTCGACTTTCCAAATTCAGTAATGGTGCTTTTATCATCAATGAATATT
The DNA here is from genome assembly GCA_023313115.1 of Rhysida immarginata. Lineage (NCBI taxonomy): Eukaryota > Metazoa > Arthropoda > Chilopoda > Scolopendromorpha > Scolopendridae > Rhysida > Rhysida immarginata. The sequence goes on from JAHWFO010057280.1 coordinate 14,728,641, forward strand.
AAAAATACACGTTCGTAGCGTATTTCTTTTCTAAAGTCGTCTTTATCAGAAGAAGAAAGTTTGTTCTAGACGTACGGAGTATTTAAAGTAGTTTGAGGGATCGAAATAAAGGACTCGGAATCAGACTCCTCATATCTTTTCCACATAAGCCTTTATAGCGTTTTCCATTTCCTGTTTTGCTTTCATTTTCTCTTTTTTTCTACCTTTCCTTTTCGGTTGCCTTTTCCTTTTTAATTTAACCTATCTCAAACTTTTGTTTGTTCATTTTGTTTTCAAATATTTTCGATATGCTGATCAACTAATGAAAACCTGCAAATTCACTTTTTGGCCATTCCCAATTTCTAATTATCATGCAAATTTGCAAACGTCACTGTATTCAGAAGCTAACAACGAAAAACCAAGCACAAAGTTCCAAAGTGGAAACTCATTTTGATTTTAAATTTTATTGCTATACATTTTAGTAAACAATCAATTAATTATTAATGGCAAGTTATATTTACAATTAAAGAGTTGCCTATGGGCAACTAGCTATCTCCTATCATGTTCAATATTTATTCTTCATAAGCCTGGAAGGAAGAGTTATCATCGATTTTTCTATTTTGAAAAGTATTATTTAGTTTATTTTCCATCATATTGACTTATATAAATAATTGATCAACTATTTAAAGTCAAAGTTCGTTTGATATTAATAATTAATTAAGCAATATCTAATAATAATCTTTCTAGATATAAAGATATACAGGGTGTTTCAAATAAAGTGTAACAGTGGAATATCTGGATAAATACACATTGGATCGAAAAAACAAAATATGTGTTTAATATTTTCAAAAAGCTATCCAATGATACAAAACTCGATTCCCCACCCGCATCCTCTGAGAAAGGGGTAACTTTGATAGCTGAAATAGGAGCACCTATTTTTAATGGTATTTTCATATTGAACATAACATTTGAGAAATGCTTTATTCTTGTACGAAATAAAGGAAGTATTGTAATCGCGAAAAATTTCGGTTTTCAGATCTCAACGGAAATATACATTTTGACCATCCCTGAATCCATTTTGACGTGTTTCGGCGTGACGTCTGTACGTACGTATGTACACCTTATTCCAAAAGCGTTTTCACTTAGGTGAATAATGTTTGGCGTCCTTACAATACATTAAACAGATGAAATTAATCGGTCCAGGCAAAAAGTCGAGTCCGGCATGATTCGACCTTGACTTCTTGCCTGAAACGATTAATTTCACTGATTTAATCTATTGTAAGGACGCCGAACATCATTCACCTAAGTAAAAACGCTTTTGGAACAGGGTGTACAGGGTGTTGCAAATAACCAAGAGGCAGTATAACGGGAAGCCTACCCGCTTCATTGCAGGGGCCGGCTCGATCGATTGGCAGAATGGAGGGAGATGAATGTGGCCTGCAGCAGCCAGCTGTTTCCACAGTCGGGGAGGGGGGGGGGGGTGAACGTCAAAACTGTCATGTTATACTGTTTAACAAAATAAAATTACCATTTGATGTCGAGCCGGCCCTTGCTATCGAGCGGGTAGGCTTCCCGTTATACTGTCCTGTAGTTATCTGCAACACCCTATACGTCTACGTGTGTATGTGTATCTCGCATTTCTCAAAAACGATTAGCCGTAAAATGTTGAAATTTTGTATTTAGGACTGTTGTAACTTCTAGTTGTGCAGCTCCCATTTTGATTGCAATCGGCTGGGATAAACATGTATATTTGTGGTGTCCACCACATATTTACCACAACCGATAGATTTGGACAATTGTCTTGGATTTATAGGATCATTTTCAACTCCTTTTCCCAATCCATGCAGCCAGTTTCCCGTTTTCTCTCCAAACCTATCCTGTAGTCTTTTAATTCTTCCACCAAAGCATCTCCTAACTTGCCACCCAAATATCGAATTTTCTTCAGAGGCAAATCATCATACAAATGCTTCAAAGAATTTTGTGGAAGGAGCGTTTGTCGATTGGGTTTATTAAGTCACCAAATAAATTTAGCCAACATTTTATTATGTGCTATTCCAGCTGAACATTTGTATGTAGTTGTTTTAAGAATCTCACTCCTAATTTCTTCCATTAAAACTGCAGCGACCGCCAAAAAGTGTTCATTCCACTTTGTAGAATCATCATCATCATATACTTCTTCCAACCAGTTAGTGTGAATTTCCTGTTGATCTTGACATCCTTCTGTGTTTGAAGAGCACTTTTACCAAAAAAATATTTACCACAAATTTCCTTTCATATCTATGGAGTTTTGTTTGTGTTGCGCAGTTTCTGACGTCAGAGTTTGATTGTTTGACGTCAGAGTTTGAAGAACTATATTTGAAGAACAAAAATAGCTGTCAAAATTTGTTTCAACAATTGGAGTTTTTAGACAACAAAGAGAGAGACGGAAATACGTGTCTCAAGAACAATAATGAGAAATATTTTCCAAAAAAAAAGCATTCAATAAAGGGAGTCCTGTGGTGCCCACAACAGATTTTTTTTTTCAATTGATCCAACCGTTTAGGAGATAGAGGCACTCAAATTGTGGAAGTTTTAAAGTTTTGAACCCAATTTTAAAGTTTTGAACCCAAAGAGATAGAGGGTGGGCCTTAGAGACCCTATTCTACTTTTTGATGTCAGAATTTCAATAATAAAAAAATGTTTAGTACACAAGCAAAGTATTATTATTATTATTATTATTATTATTATTATTATTATTAATATTATTATTGAAATTTAGTGTTTCATAAAAGTTTGCTAGCTTATTCGGATAGTTATTTTAAACAAAAAAATTCCATATGAAGCATGGGTCGACATAGCTTCCTTTACGAGATATAGACTGATATTTAGCTATCATGCGAGCAAGTTCTATATCAAAACTGATCCAATCCACGTTTCATCACTAAGTGGTTTCTGTTCTTTTCCGAAAAGGAGGAGACTATTTCCATTATTTGTAGACACAAAATGCTTTGCTGAATGAGATGTTTCCCAATCGATGAATGAGGCGTGTACCAGTATTTTGGTCTCCTTAGTCACCTGATGTATCCTCATCAGATTTCTAACTGAAAACTGAAAGGATATCTAGAAATTTGAGACTTAAGTGCAAGAAATAAGTACTATTAGCATTATCACTGGTTGACATTACTGGAAGAAAGTCGTAGATAAGTGCAAGAAACAGGGATAAATATTTTGAAAATGTCTGTTAAGTGAGTACAACCATTTCTATGTCTGTGCGGCTTTATTTAGAGTTGATTAATTTTTAAGAGAACCTTACCGAGCAATAGTTGTTTATTATGGGGCTTTGTTCACCAAAACGTCCATGTCGAGATTGTACAGGAAGTTTAGCCTTACTTGGTTTTTGTAAAATATAAAAATACATAGATAACAATTGACAGGTCTATAATTAGCATTTAATATAGCCGTATATGAACATTAGGCAACAGATTCTATTATCCAAGTTTGGTCCTTTTTAATTGCATTGTTTTCCAATGTGTTTTTGTTTTGCGATTTGTCTTTATGTCTTTGTTCTCGGTGCCTTGTTGAGGATTCTTTGTGGAACCGGGCTATGTTTGTTCTTTTCTTTGGTAGCAATAAATCAAATCAATCAATCAATCAAAGCGAATTAATTTTTCTCCAGCTATGAAATTTTTTACAAAGACGTCATATTTCGAATGCACAAAAAGTTTAACCTCATCACTTAAAAAGACATGAGCATGGCTAAAAATATTATTTTTGGTTATCAGCATTTGTATATGCGTAGTGCCTATTAGTACATGTATCATTTTTGTGAATGTATCTGAAACTGAGCAAACAAATCAAAAATGGGTCGTAGAAGACAGCTGATTGACACTGAAATTGGACAGATAAAAGCCCTGCATGGAGAAGGCATTTCCAACAGAGAAATAACTCAAAGACTTAATAAGAGTGCCCAAAATAATAACTAACTAACTCAATAATCAACGTACATATGGAAAACAAGAATGATTTTACCGCTATGGCGGATAAAAGGAGCACATTTTCGTGATAGAGCAGCGAAACACCAGCCATGGATGCTAAGAACTAAGCTACGTACATTTTTAAACACTTCAGAGAAAGCTATATAAATTTGAAAACAAAATAAATAAAGTAACGTAAAAAGAGAATTTAAACGAATAAATATTGAAGGAACGAAAGGTTAAATGGAGAATGTAGTAATTCTTTATAATGTATACACGAGCAAATAAATTCTTTAATTTATAAGCATTCTAGCGATAATGTTAACCGAAGTGAGCGTCAATTGTTAAACCGTTGTACGAAAGCGTCTTTTATTTCTTCAAATTTTATTGCTAAAGCGTTTCTACGTAATCATCTATTATTGAAGCGAGCGATTAGCTAGTAGCAATTAGCTTTAACAACATTGTCTAACAGAAATCAGGTATTATAATCTTAGGTCTATCAGCAATTTGCTCTTGATAGCGATTAGCTATGCATAACATTAGCTATGGACGTTACGAGTTGTCAGATATATTACATGCCATATCTTAGCATTGAAAATTCCCAGTGGTACATTAATGATTCCGTAATGGTACCATTAGAATACGTACTATTAAACCAATTCCGAGTATCACTAATTACTCATTATATACATTCATAACACTTCATTACGAATTGTTTGATATATTACATGCCATATCTTAGTATTGAAAATTTTTAAGGGGGAATCCTAATGGTATTGCTATTAGCAAAAGTACAACGAACAACGAATCTCAGGAACCACATCATATTTTGCTTCAAACAAGTGACTATATTTATTTCTAACATAATGCTGATTACATCATACCAATCCGTGCATCCCATTTTTTTTTATATTTAAAGGACAAGTACCACTAAAAATCACATACTCTTTTTTATTTAAATTTTGTTAGTTCATGGCCTTTACAGTACACTTTCATTAATAATTTTCTATAAAAATCATTATATTCCTTAAAAATCTGCGATGAAAACGGCAAAATACGATAGTGAGCGAAAAACGGCGTCCGCCATGATTTTCTTAGCAAGCTGGCGATGTGATGTCATCGGCCTGCTCCACAATTCAATAGGAGACGTTAGAGAGCTCATCTAATTTCTTGTAATCTTCGACACCGTGAGTTTTTTAAGTAAACATACAAGAAAGAGTTTCCAAATATTACTTTGGCCATTTTAATTTATTTAATGACCTCTTTGTTAAGGAATGTTTATTGAAATGTGTGTAGCTTAGGTTATTGAAGTCACGATTTTAAAAAAGGAGACGTTATATGAATGACACTGACTGAATTTGGAAACTCTTCTTTCCAAATTAGCACAGTTTTTCTCACGATTAACATGACATCGATTTGACCATGCCTTAAAACCTCGTTCGGTATTCGTGTGTAACAATTATGCTTCACTCTTTTCTGCTCAAGAAATAAGAAAAAAGCAATGGATAGATTTTTTTCGGACAGATAAATGGAATCCCGGCAAAAGTAACAGAGCCTGTTCTGTGTGAATATGTGGTCGATCCAATTATTTACCAAAGATAAAATAGGAAAAGAAACTAATCAAAACCACCACTTTTATCAGATATGTGTTCAAGCAAAAAAAAACTAAAAATAAAAAAAAAAAGATATGTTGTATCTATATACAAAACTCGCTATAATTCAAATAAATAAATGAAAATACTGCCTGTTATTAGACAGTTTGCGATTTTTCGTACGAAAATCAAAAAGATACGAAAACGAAAAATTAAAACGACATTTAAAAAATTTTCATTTTCGTCACTTATGTAACGGAATTTATTCAAGATTTTTTACTTTATCCGTGGATTTTCGTAGGGAATTTCGTGTGCAATTTGCGTATAGACGAAACGAGTGCGCATTCATAATGGACGCCAAATTTAGCTCCGTCGAAGAAACAGCTTCAACGTACAATGCATTTCGACAGCACAAACAACCCTATTAAATAAATATGAATTACCTACTGCAGTACCTTAAGCAAACTGTTGATAAAATGTCTATTCTAAAATGTTGATAACTAACTTTCGAATCGATTGGAAGAATCCACTTTGAACAGGGCCGAATGATGCAAGGGAAACAAATTTCGTTTCGTAAAAATGAAAAGTCGGTTTCGTGCGCACAGCGCAACTTGTTTGACGAAAACAAAAATAATCACGAGCAAATACGAAATTGCCACTTAAATTATTTCGTACGAAAAAATCCCAAATTGTCTATTATTTAAGAAACGGAATCAAAAATGTTTTATTACTGAAAAATTAATCAAAGACTTTTTTGTAAGGAAATTCAAATTTTATTGATAAGCAGATAAAGAAAACTAAGTAGGAATAAATGATGAATGAATAGAAACACTGTAGGAATAAATGTAAATATGCTATAAATATGTATTTAATATCTTCGGTATTTAAACGCACAGTACTCCTCAGAGGAAAATTCTTTCCTGATAATGCTCACAACACAATTTGGAAAAACTTTTCTGTTATTTTTCTCAAGCCTACCCTAGATCCAATTCGTAAATTGCCGGTAACCTAGTATATCTATATTGCCTGTATAAATAATAAAAGTGGGAAATCATTCTAAAAATCATACATGTTATGAATATGAAGCGATGTGGGAGGGGCGTTTTCCCCATCATGGCAGTTGCCTAGAAGTTCAACTGGCAAATCTTTTTATTTGCGGCTCCAGTTGGTATGGTTTAATTTCACGATTTTCAAATAATTCATAGAATAGTTTTAAAAATCTCCATCGAAATTTTTGTCGCTTGAAGAGAATTCAGAACTGCTATCCGAGCCGCACTTAGCCCTATCGTATACTTCCTACAATACTAAAAGTAGCTACAGCTCGCGTTTCAGCAGGCCGATGACGTCACGGGGATGATCGCTCCACATTCAAAATGGAGCGCGACGGATTTTACGAAATATATATATAAACGCAGTTTTTATTTATTTAGAGAAATTTTTGGCAATATTTAATATTACTACATTAATTTATTTTCACTCTAGATTATTTAGACAAAAATTAGTTTTTAAGTGGTACTTGTCCTTTAATGTTTATTTTTTAATTTTAACTATATGGAAATTATTAAATTCACTATTAGACATAAATCGATATTTCCATTCTCTAACTTAAGTATTGAAATGTTCTCCAGATAGTTTCCTGTATTTGGTGGCGAAAGGGCAGGAAAAAATTATTTGTAAGGTTGATTTTTTTTTCAACATGACAATACACTTGTTCATAGGTCAAGGTTGTAAACGAGTGGTTTGTTGCAGAGAAAATTCAATTCTAAAGTGGCCAGATCTTTCGCCGAATCTGAATCCCATCGAGAATGCATGGGGACTTTTGTCGTGCACTGTATATGCAGAAGAAAAGCAATATTACATAGAAGATGAATTGAAATGTGCAGTGCTGAGTTCATGGGAGGAAATATCCTAAGATAACATAACGAAACTGTATGCTTCTATGGCAAATAGAAATGTACCAAGTCATTCTAAACAATGGTGCTTGGATAACTTATTAATGTTATGTTTACACGTGTTTTGTTGGCTTTGTAAGTAACGAGGCTAAACTTTTACGACATGTAATATTTAAAATAAAATATTATATCTGGAATAAAAATACGGTCTATTTTGGCCACTCTGTGTATTAGCATCTACAAGACTTCAATGTACAGTAATTGCCGCCTGTTTAGAAAGCATGTCACTGTTTTTCAATAGATTCAAATTGTTAATCACTTAAAATAGGATTCTTTAAAAATGGCTTTAAAACTTAGCAAGAAGCCTGGCAATGAAGTTGGGAGAGAAATTTAATTTATTTTCTTCTTGGTCACTTATTATTCTTTTCACTCTTCAGTTTACAAGATTACAGTGTTACTTACGTTAGGAATTAAATCCTTGTAAGAACATCATGTTAAACTTAATAAGATTATAATTAGCTTAAACTTACTTTATAAGAAAATACAAATGCAAAGTTTAGTTGGAAGGACAATACAAAAGAACGATGGAAGAAAGTGCTCTTTGTCGCGCACTCTATAGCAGCCCTGTTCGAAGGTATTGGAGTAATTATTAATTTCGGGGGTGTCCATCGAAAGAGCACCTGCATAACTTAGTAGCCGAGGCAACACTACGGGGCCTCGCTAATTGATTTCCATTAGGGCGCTGTTTGTTCGCCAACTTCAATTCCACTGCGACAAACAATTTTCCACGTGAAGGAGAGAACACTCCCGCGCCATTCTAAATTAATAATGGACGTAGGAAATGCATTGCGTAGAAAAATCCTGCCCGGCAACTATTCTTACATCTGACGCCTTTTGAGAGCCATATAAAACTTACACCGTTATTTTTTTTTCTAAATAAATCGATTTCAGTTTTTTAAAAACTACATTATAAAAACAATTTAGGATTCCTTTAAAGTATTTTTGTCTCTGCATGTATTAATATAGGCCTAATCAATGAATTACATTTTGAGAATCCAACAGGAAAATCACATTTTGAAATTAAGAAAAAATATTTAATTAATTTAAACGTTTATTTATTTATTTGCATATCATTATTAAACAAATCATTCCACCAATAATAAGCCCTTAAATGCGATGAAACGTATCTTCGGATGATGATGTAACAATGTCAGACGTTTTTGCGCTCAGGCCTTATCTTTAGGAGGCGTTGGCCAGGGCCTGTCTTTCTCGTGGGCTACGAGTCACTCCGTAGACAACGAGAAAGACAGGCCGGGGGCACACTAAAAAGTCACATGACCAAAGTAGATCTAGATGAGTTTTCTCCATCATCAAAATTGAAATACTGAATGGAAAAATACGCGTGAAAAGTAAATTTAAAGCATTTACTTCATTTATATGTTAAAAATAATAGCATCCACTTCAATATTTGCGATTTACAGGGTGTTTATAAATTATCTCCCATATTATACATGTTTATTACTCAAAAACTATTACAGTATTTAACGTGATTTTTTTATTCACAAAGAAAAACTCTTAGCATGCCTTTTTTATACAAAGTTTCTTAGCATGCCTTAATAAATTTTAATGTGCCCCGCATTTATGGCGTGAAGGACGTCAAAGCGAAACTCGATTTCCTCCCATGTTCGGGCTAGCATTTGGGAGTGATTTCAGCGATTGCTTCAATTATTCTGTGCTTGAGAGTTTCAATGTAACTCTGTCTTTCACATATCCCCAGAAGAAAAAATCCAGAGGGTTCGCATCGGCTGAGCGAGGTGACAAAGGGATTGCCCCATCTCTTCCAATCCATCGTCCCAGTGAGGAGGTGCTCCATCTTGTTGATTGGGCAATTCTTCCACCTGTGGAATCAGGTAATTCTCCAGCATATTTAGGTAGGTTGCAGCGGTAATGGTGTCTTCAGCGAAAAAGAAAGGTCCGATTACTCGATCATGCATTAAACCAAACATTAACCTTTGGGCTGCCGCGTATATGCTCTCTTAGAACGTGGGGGTTTTGTGAGCCCCAAATGCGGCAGTTGTGTCGGTTTACTGCTCCGGAAGTATGGAATGTTGCCTCATCAGAAAACAAAATATCCTCAAAGAAGGTGGGATCATTGTCGAATTTTTGGAGCATATCCTCAGCAAACTTCTTGCGCTTCGGTCAGCTTCAGTTCATGCATCATCTGGATTTTGTAGGGTGTAAGACGAAGGCGGTGCTTCACTATTTTATGTATGGATGTCATTGGCATATCCAGTTGACGAGCCCCTTGGCGAAGTGATTTACGGGGACTACGAGCTGACCTTTTCTACTCTCTGTGGTGTCGCTGAAGGTCTGCCAGCACCCTTTTTGTGTAACAGGTTGCCTGTTTTTTAAAATTTTTCATGCCATAGCTTAATTGACTTATGATTTGGAGGATCCTTTTTAAACTTTGTTTTGAATATTCTCTGAACTGTTGAAGATTGACTTAAATTCCACGAGCCATAACACGCATTGAGCTTTTTCTTGCACACTCGCCATTGTTTACTGCGTCTCGCGAAAAATGGAACAGTGCGCTAACAATGGTACCATGCGCCAACCGCGTGTTTCATTATAACTCACGCGAGGCTAAGAAACTTTTGAGTTTTTCTTTGTGAATAAAAGAAATCATGTTAAAATCTGTACAATAGTTTTTGCGTAATAAACATGTGTAATACGGAAGATAATTTAGAAACACCCTGTATATTATTACAACCAGCTGAGATTCCCTGTACGTGTGTTTATATGATATAATAATTTAATTCAATTCAATTCATTTATTGTGTTCACACAGCTAAATCAAGCTAATACGGAACTAGAATATCGAGCAAATAGAACGAGAGTTAAAAATATGTATTTATTTATTTATTTATTTAAAATTCTTTAAACTAAATAAATTATCAAAATAATTATCAAAGATTCGACTGATGGGTCTTGCGGGAAATGCCATATCGCAGAGGAAACCATTTAACACGTCATATTCGGTTGCAAAATACGCAGACAGATTATTTATACAGACATAACCAGGTAGCCAACATCATACATCAATATCTAGCTAAGATGCACAAGCTTAGGGACATCCACACTCCATACCATAAATATATCCCAGACCCTGTCTTAGAGAAGAGCGCACATACACTATATCTTAACAGAGCTAAAAATCACTGACAAACAAGATCTCATAACAAACCAGACATTACATTAGTAAATAAGCAAAACAAAGTGATATCTCCATCCCCAACACACACAATTTACAAAAAATATACACTGACAAATTCAGTACATATACGGATCTTGCACACGAAATAAAACGCCCTTGGGGAGTTACCAGAGTACATATTGTTCCTATCGTTCTTCCTGCTACTGGGATTATTCCACACTCATTACACAAAAGCCTATCAACACTGAATTTAAACCCACACTAACATCACACTTGTTCAAAACCTTACAGAAAGCCACAAACCTTAAACACTTGTCACACTTTTTTTTATTTTTTATTTTATTTTTATTTTATTTATTTATTTCAGAGGGGTACAGAGCATCCACCCGGGGCCAGTATGGCAAAAAGCCGACGAGGTAGGTCCCCTGGGTGGGCAGATTAAAAAAACAATTGGTAGAACTATAAAAAGAAAATAATCAGAAAGAGAAGCGGAAAGATAAGGGAAGTTAAACAGGAAAAAAATTTAGCTAGAATTGCGCAAGTGGGACAGTAGTTTAATTTTAAAATTGGTGGTTGAAGAAGAAGAACGGATTTCATATGGTAGGCTGGACCATGGATCTTTTCTTTATTCATGGCTGAACCAAAGTCTTAGACCTGAGGTAGAAACGCTCTTACATTGGTAAGAACGACTAATCCGGGGAAGAGTGAAGGGAATATAATGGCGGATATTGTATGCGGGAGTAGTGATGGGGATAAAAGGAGAATGAGGCAAAGAAGTAAGTAAAAGGTTGTTAAGAGCTTTATAAATAAACATTGCCAGGTGAAAAGTGTAAAGTTGATGAATGGGGGTAATACCAACATAATTAAATAAGTGAGACACAGAGGATGGCTTTCGGAGTTTCAAAAAAATTCGAAGAAACCATTTTTGGAGTCGGAAAAGACATAGTTAGGAAATTCCTACATCCAAACATCAATACTCCCACGAGCGCGTAATTTTTTTCCCTTCCTTGTAATCGAATCCCTTGGGCTTGGCCCTCTCTTGGGTCCGCCTCTGGGACTTGGCTTCCGGTCTTGATCCGAGTTTGGTTTCTCCAAACAGTAATAATAATAACAACAACACGGAGTAAATAAAAAGCAGGTATTTGACAAAAAAGCACTAACAAAAAAATGACAAGCATTGAAATTGAATTCAATAAACGATAAAAATAAATAAAACTATAATCATAAACAGGACAGTAACAGTGACGAGGGAATTAATTAAATAATTCAATGACATCAGAATTATCATTGCATAGGTTTTGAATTCTGAACATTGTAGCCCGACGAAATTCTTCCTTGAGTTTAATAGGATGCCAAAGCTTCATCACGGGCTTCCTCGTAGTATGGGACGGTACTCGGATAAATGGACTCGAGTTGGGTCAGAGCATCCACCTTCGCTACGAAAACATTCTTAAGGTCAGCCTTCATTCTAATGTCTGAAAGTGCACACAAATCTAAAGGTATATCAAACTTCATGAATTTCAGCTTCAGAAACCGGAGGTGGATATTTTGATAATAACGTATAACCTAATAATAATAATAATAATAATAATAATAATAATAATGAACGCAACTTCATAAAAAATGTTTATTTTCGCTATGTATGGAAACTTATGGGACACCCTGTATAATAGAGAATTAATTAAATCTATTTGCTAATTATAGTCAGAAACTCCGGATTTGTTATTTAACTATTGGTTAAATTTTGGTTCTAAACATACATGTACCAAGACTATGGCTTATTTATTACTGAGCTTCATAAGTATGCCAGAATTTTTTTTCTTTTTCTTGCTAATACAAGAAAACAATTTCATGCAATAAAAATTAAACGGTGTTCCTCCTTCCCCCATCTTTTCATTTGAATGGAAAAATTCCCGTTTCTTGTCTTTGACCAACAAAAGAGACGATCTTCATCTTAATCGAAAAACTTTCTCCTGATTGTGGAAAAGACGCTTTTTTTAAAAAAAAGAGAAAAAAAAAGCCATTTTTTTTTTAACTAAACCTCCCTTTTTTCATCTAACCCCCGTCCGCCTTTTCTTTTTCAATTTCCTTAACCTTCGTTAAAATGCGCTCAACATCCGGATTTCCTGCTGCCTCTCTCTCTCTTTCTCCTGATGAAAACGAAGGCAATCAATTCAAAATCAAAGTTGATTAACATAAATTTTTCGCTGCATTGAAACGCTAAAGACTTTTCTGAAAGAAAAACTTTTCATTAAACTAAATTTTCCGTTAAGCATGATCGACTCGCTAAAGCATTAAAAGGACTGAAACCCTTTTAAATCGTGTCGCCCATTCTCTCGCCCTTTCTTTCTATTACCTCCTACCATTTTTTAAAATAAAATTTCCCCTCTCTCTCTTTCTCTTTCTCTCTCTTGTCTTAGTTGTTTTTCTAAAAGCTCTTAATTCGCATGTGCTTTCTTTTCCATATTTTTTTTTTGAAAACGTTAAAGAGACTAGCAATTTATTATCAGATGTACCATTAAATTTGAAATAATCATTACTGCAATATTTAACAACGCCATTTGCTTATTCTTCTAGAAGTTTTTAAACGCTATTTCTTTTATTATTATTATTATTATTATTATTATTATTATTATTATTATTATTATTTAAATATGTTTATTTAACTAATTGCATTGCGTTTACGCTCATCTTCAATGGTATTGAAAAATTGCATTTTTTTCGAATAATATCTTATTTACTCAATAGAAACGGGAAAAAGCAAGCACTGTTTTGACCGGCAGTGCTTGATATGTTAAGTGAAACAGAAATATACGGAATACCTATTTTTCCATACAGAATATCTTCAAATTGTTCCGTGTTTGGATGTGTGTAAACACAAACTGCAGAAATATTTTTCCTCATTGCAGTTCAAGATTCCGAAACTAATTTGTAACTCTTTGACATGTCACAGATAACCTAAGACATGGAGTCCAACTCTATCTCGCAGGGGGGGGGGGGAGGTGGATAAAATTTTTCATGTATTTTATGCATTTTCTGTTGATTTGAACATTTTTATAAATGCTAAGCGATTATTGACACCTTTATCTTTCGTTTTAAATAAACTTATATTTTACACAAGAGAGTCAATATTGAATATGGAGTCAGTGTATATGCAGTCAGTAAGTGGAATGATCGATTAAAAGAAGAGGGAAGTAACAAACTAAAAAAAAAAGGGAAGTTAATTCTCAGACATAACTTAATGTCATACTTCCTCCGTCCAGTAATTTTCACCCGTAATCCCCTTGTTTTCGTTAATCAATCATTTCACTCTAGATCTTACGGTTTAAATATACATAACCATTTGCTTGGACTTTTCTAAGCATGCTAACGATATGACTGAAGATTGTGTTCATATCAAGTTTGGCCTACTTCATGAAAGCTAAATTATCCCTTTCCTCTTCTCTACAGCCTGGTCAACATATCCTAAATGAGATCCGAAAAATTAGCAGGCCAAATAATCTGTGGAACTTTATCCTCATGCTCTTCAAACAATTAGCACCTTGAAATTGGACAAATTGTAACGCCTCTTTATTAAGTGTCACATAATGCACCGATTTCATGCGACTGGGTAACTGGATTAAATTTCCAGCTCCAGTATTTGAAACATGCGATTTTACACTTCCTCCTTCTTTCTACGCTGCTCTTTGGAACATTCGTTTTGAAGACTTTTCCAACTTTTGCATAACCTTTCAACGGCCGTCATTAGAATGTAAGTAAAAATCTAGATTCGCCAGACCACGTTATGCATCTCCAATCTTTGCTGGTCTATGTTAGACGATTTTTCTTTTGTGTGAGGGTTATCTTGGAACCTGTACGTCTGAAAACGAAAATTTTGACGAACTGCTCGTCCTCAGATTGTTTTCTAAATCCGTCACTGTACTGTTACAGCAGTTTCTGACGAGCTTGGGGTTGAAGTCTGGAATTTGGTCTGGCCCGTCAAGTTTCTCCACATGAAAATACGAATGTGAATATGGTAAAATAGAAGTATCTATACTGTTGATGCTATATAATAACAAACTTGAGCGGCATTTTTTGATATCTTACAGAAGTGACGAAACAAACTACGGACCGATTAGACATAATGCAGCACATAATCACATCACAATATGATTTTCAATTTGTGTTAAGAAATCTGATGGTGTCCTCAAATTCCATGTGTCCACAATGCCATTCAGATAAATATGTGAAAAAATGTTCCAAGGCGTTGTTTACTTCCATTCGAGCTAGGAACATCAGAGCAAACTTCAAGCAGTTCTTCGCATTACCTTGAAGCAGTTTTTCACATTGCTGAATCGGTATGCATCCAGCAACTTACTTATTCTTTGATCTAATGTGGCATTTGCAAGTGTTTCTATTTATTGCCGCTATATTGATTTGCATCCTCTCCCTCTTAAAACCGCTAAAGTTCCAGTATTTTCTGATCGCGACAACGTTTTTTGCAAATTAATTGGATGTTTCTGTAGATCCTTTAACCTCCGAAAAATTTGAAATGAGACATTACCATTGCTAGTGTTTTGTAATAAAGTTTCCCAAGCAAACTAGTTAAGGTTAGTATAGCGAATCCGTCTTTTCAGAAGAAACGCGAAAGAATAACCTTGACTTTGCTGATTATTTTTTTATTTTTTATTTATTGTTTTTTTATTTTATTTAATAAATATTAGGAAAAACAATAATGTCCCAAGGGGTCCGATATGGTCATCGACCGACAAGTTGGATCCCTGAGACAATAATTATACAGTGGAGCCAAACAATAATATGCAAATTACAAGTAAGCATCATACTTAACTCTGAGTTGCTTTAGGTAATGTTGGTTAGTAAGAACAACAAATAGCCAATACAAGTAATACAATTATAGAGATAAGGCGGAAAGGATCGCTATGTACTTGATCAACAGGTGTTCTGCGAAATTGGATTTCACCCAATGTCCACCCAAAGCTAAATATAAAATTTAACATATTTAGTAATAATGATTCAGTAGGAAATAAGAAAAGTCTAAAACAAGGTATGAATGGGCACATAATTAAGCATTAAGATGCTACTCGTACTTATGTGATTATAGCTATAAAGATCAGTTCTTCCAGCACAAATAAAAGTAATATAAAATTAAAAATGAAATTAAATATACACTTAAATAAAGTTAAACCCAGCATTAAATACGGTGATAAATCCTCTGTATATCACCTAATAAAAAGTAATTAACCCGGTTGGCTAAGGATGTGCTTTTTCAATGCTACACGAAATCTAGAGTATGGCGTCAGTTGCCGTAACTCAAGAGGTAACCAAGCTTAGAGTTCCAAACCTGCATGCGATAAGCGTGAAGCGCGATATTTTTGTTTAACTGTCGGCAGGTAAATGTCGAAAAACTGCCCGGTGGGATAATTGGGCCTCTTTTGATTTGAAACAATATTAATTGGGCTAGAAATCCTCAAAAGCAAATTTTGAATCTTGTACATAAAAGAACAGGTATGCATCCTGCATATTTGTTTAATTGTTAGAATACCTAGGGTTGAAAAATTGTGGGAGATCTTTAGGTAGGTTCAACAAGGTTCGTTGGAACGACTTCCGAAGTTTTTATGATTCTAGATAAATTGTAAACTGTTGTAGTGCCCCAAAAAATTACACATAGAGTATAGAGTAGATATGTATGTTCCGAGGTAAATAACATAATCTTGATATTATACCCTGTTTCCTATTAAGTTAAATAGGACAAGTAAGGTATCGACAAGTAAATCCCATGACAAGTCACGAGATATTGTAAGACCTAGATATTTATATGATTCGACTATCTCAATTGACTGACTCCCATAATAAACTTTAAATGAATTGGGTACCTGGTGTTTGTTACGCTGGTAAAGTAGAGAACTTTCGTCTTTTCTGCATTTACTACCAGTTTGTTGTTGGTCGACCATTCATACAATTTAATCAGGACATTATTAATAGATGATACTAGGGCGTCCGGATCAACATTTGATAATAATAACATATCTGCGTACATTAGGACTTTAAATGGAATAAAAGCTGCTAGAAGATCATTTATATAAAGCTTAAAGAGTAACGGCGACAGATTAGATTCTTGCGGTACCCCCCGATTACGATCAACTATCGAAGATGAAATATCAAAGTGTGATATATAATATTGTCTATTACTTAAAAATTCAGCAATCCAATCTAATGGCCTACCAAAAATGTTATAGTGCGCAGTGTCAGTGTCAAAAGCTTTAGCAAAATCGATAAAAACAGCTGCCACATGCTTCTTAGAACCAGATAATTTTTATTGAAGGCACATAGATCCGATGTTCCCTAGAACTACTCTTGAGAGGTCGTGTTCAATCTTAAGAAAATACAGATACTCAAAACAAATTTTCAATAGCTTTTTCCTGATTATTTTTTCCGTTCATTATAATTACAAAATACAATATTTTTTAGTAATGTTTAAATGATCACTATACTTCACTCAACTAAATGATAAAAAAAAAATATCAATACATGTAAGTAGATGTCTATATGGTTTTTCAAAACTTATTTCGTTAATCCTAAGCCAAGTCACATTTTCTTTCATATGAGTTCCTTTGCTCCGTAGATACGAAATTACAATTGTAATTTTCCTTTTTTTACTTTGCAATCTACAACTTCGCAATTTAGATAAATTTGTGGTTTGCGTTAATTTTTTTAATGGTTATCTTTTCGGAGTCACAATTTCCAAATTCTTTGGCGGGCTGCTGTTCATCTTTTCGATGTCGCTTCATAATCATCATTAGGTCTGATGACTCAGCACCGTGTTTCTGACGATGCAAGATTTTCCTTTCTGTCCCGGGGTTATTCTCAAGTGATGACACTGATTAACTACAGCTGCTGTCATCAACTTCCTTCAATTACTTTACTCTTCTCGTTTCGTCAATGGGAAAAAATTCAAATGAACCAAACCACAAGATTTTTCTGGGAGATTTAATTTTACATTTATTTCCTAGTGGGTTTTTTTCCCTACCATTAGCTACCCCCCTCCCTTTTCCTTCTCGTCTTCCCCTTTTTATTAAATGCACAATTATCTCGAGTTGCACGTTGTTACGAGGTCACTAAAGCAATAAGGTTAAATGTCAATTAACGGTCTCAAGAACTGGTAATCAATCTTCTCGTTTAATCGCATGAATGAATAAGCAAAAAATAAAAAATACGAATCCATGATAAAAGCTCGGATCTTTTCTTGACAAAAGATTTAATTTATCATCTGATTTTACAAATAAATTCAAGCTCCAAGAAACTTACAAAATAACGGTAACGCTCCATTACATTTAGCCGCAAATTTTTATCTTATCTATATTTAATCTTATTATTTTTTTTGGAATAATTAAACCAACTTATTTGCATGTTACGCTTGAATTTTCATTATTAATTAAAATTTTCCAATTCTTAATGAAAACATTTAACTCATAAATAACGGTTGGTTGGTTGGTTGGTTTATTAGAAATATTGGCGTCGACAAACACATACATCCATGCCCACGGCGGGATTCGAACCCACGACCAGACGGACTCGAGAACTAGAAAGCCTACGCCCTAGTTCTCTCGGCTACCTGGCCGGCCATAAATAACGGAAAAGATGTTGCATTTGTTAATTGAAAAGATCTTGTTAAGTCTATTTCTTAATTTTCTTTAATTTATTTCTATTAAAAAGTACATGTATTTTCGAATTACCTTTAATTAGGAAAGAACTGCTCCCTCGAAATGATTCGAAATTCATTAAAACGCTATCCGTACAAGCGCTGCTTATTAAGAATATTATTAAGCTCGTAAAGAATATATTAAACTTATAATATTAAAGAAGAAAATTAGTCAGATATAGAATGCATAAGAAATTCATTTTATAAATTTATTAATGAATGACTAGTAAGTTTGAATTAATCACTAGAACCTAATTTCCTAGAATAACTCTAAACAAGCCCAAAAATTCTGCTGTTGCTTTAATAGCTCATAAAATGCCCGGCAGAGATCTCTTTTACCATCTAGCGGTTTTTATTTGCAATGAACAAATTTCTAAGTATATCTTAGGTTCAAAAATTTAGGTTCAAAAGAGCTCTAGCGGCCAAAAAGCGTGGCGCCCTATTCAATTAACTACAAGGGAACATGATCTCAAAAGATTACTTCAAGATTATTCTAATAAGAATAATACGACTCAAAACGTAGCGACAATGAAGTCACCGCTCTCAGCGCTATATCTTGAATACCATACGATTCATATTTTTAAAGTGTTGTCTGAATGTTTTTCGAGTGACTACTTTGTATTTTATCGATGTTCTCATTTAAGTAACTTTTTTCTCTTTAACGTAAGCGCAACACCGAATCAAATGGACCGGCGGTTACGCATTATAGACGTTCGAAGGAAAACTTCCATTATTTATAAATCTGAATTTTCAGTAGAACTATCTCTAATAAATAGACGCAGTATCGGTATCATGAAAGTTTGATATACACTGATATACGAGGGTAAAAGTAATGCCTCCATGACTGTAACTTTTTTATTTGGTAACCCATTTCAAAATTCGTTTTGTACATGATACTTACATTTGTTCTTTATGTAATGCACTATTCACTTTTCGACTACTCCCCATCCCTTTCCACGCATTTGCGCCAACGTGTGAACCCGTCGGAGAGGAATTCCGGGGTTGTGTTGACACCAGGATTGAACAGCACCTTCATTAAAGGATGACCTCGTCGTCAGAATGCACTTGCACCTTGCGACTTTCACCTCTTTCCTTGAAGGCGGTCATATTAGAGTATTGTTCCAGCACTTAATAATCCTGTAGGCGACCCTTTTGAGAAGTATGCTTCTAGGTCGGCATTCGATGTCCATGTTGGACCGAAGCGTTTTTTTGAAAATTTTCTAGATAGACTTCGCAAGCGTTAATAAATTATTTCGTTCATCTAATGTTTCAGTCCTAACGAAACAAAAAAGGTGAAACCGCGTGGAGATATGTATTTTGATCAATCTTGAGGGTTTGTGCAGGCTCTAAGATCGCAGTTCACTGATCATATCTGAAGTGAATATAGGGGGAGGCCGTGGTCTGGTGGGTTTTCACTGAAACACAACTTCTCTGAAGTTAAGCAACATCAGGCACGGCTAGTCACTGGATGGGCCACTCATCAGTGACTCACGATCTTAACCCCCCCCCCCCCGACTGCTGTGACCATTATACAGCAGTCTTTAATCCAGGCAGTGCTGCGGGTAATTTGCGGGAAATTTAACTTTTTGCGGGATGTCTTGTGGAAAAAAACGAAATGTGGGAAATTGTGAGATTTCTAAATTTTTGTAAAGACAAAATGTAATAAGTGTAAAAATAGGGGGCAGCCATAGCCCAGTTGTCTCGCCTTGCTTAATGCAATGGTGGAGTTAAGCAACCTTGGGCGCGGCTAATCACAGGTTGGGTGACCACCTGGAAATTTCCATCTCCCCCCCCCCCCTGCTTCGGAGAGCACGTAAAGCCGTCGGTCCAGGCTGCTGCGACCATCATACAGCAGTCGTTAAGATATAGGGATGGCGCAAAACTCACTCGATAACGATAAGTGTAAAAATATAAAATTATTCAAGTAGTTTTAATTTTTTCAATGAGAAATTCCTTTTCTCTCACTCAAGAAAAGCCTTTTGGAGGGGTGGAGTAAGATAGAGATGCTTTGTAGTTGAAAGAGATATATGTGTAGTGTGAGAAAAAGCCTTTCATTTTTTTTAATGGCTTTAATCGATATCTAATATCGATATCGAAATATCGATGTTTATAATGCTTGCGGGAAAAATCGACATCTTCTGGTAGCAGCACTGAATCCAGGTCCATCCAGGGACCCAACACGTCGGCCTCAGGCCATAAAGGCTCTGGATGGACATATTGGATTACAATAAATAAAATATAATATTTGGCAGTTATACTATTAAAAAAATATAACATTTAATCATGAGCCAATCCTTCTCGTCTGGCTAACTCGTCGCTTCTGGCCGCAGCATTTGCTTTTGTTGGCTTTCAAAAGTCATTCCCAATATAAAATCATTGATCGATGAGCAACGTAGGTAAGCGCAATATCGATAACAGCCCGATCTAAAGAGATGCCTTGTGACTTGTGGATGTTGATGGCACCAACAGCAGTGGGAACTGCTTACGAGTTTAGGGTTCGGTGCTACTGACTTTGAATATCATGGTCTGATGAGCAACAGAAATAAGTTCGTTGTAAACGCTTGATAAAGGTTGTGTATACCCATCGCCGAATACAATGTCGTCCATAGTCCTCAGAGAACCGTTGCATAGTCCGCGTGCGGTCCAAAGGTTGTGCCTTAGCAGTATAGTCAAAGCGTAAGATCTAGAGCAGTGGTTCTCAGACCGTGGTACGCAAGCAATTAACTAGTGGTACTTGGAAAGGGTTGTTGGCAATGTTTTGTAAGCTGTTTTGTTACTTATTCTGTTTGAATGGTACGCGATTGTTAAAAATTTTGTTTTAGTGGTACATGGTTGTGAAAAGATTAAGAACCGCTGATCTAGAGCCCTCAATGATACAGCTAACTTTAACATAACTATAAAACAAAAAAACATCTTACGACATCAAGCAGACATAGGGCTATTACTACATAAAATTTGATGGTTGTCCGATTTAGGATATAAGATTTACATGAGTCGGGTAAGAATGAATTAATTTAGAAAAAACAATTTTTTTTTTTACCATTTAGCAGTTTGATTTTCTTTTTTTATTAAAATTTATTAAAATGTTTAAAAATAAATACATACACAATAAACAATGAATTGAATTAGTTTTCAAATTATTTTTACATAGAAAATTTACAAAAACCAGGATAACCAAAATTATAATCACCACTAAAATGTGTGGATTTCCAGTTTCGTGCACAATTTTTGCCAAATTTTTCTGTTTTCCATCGAAATTTTCCGACGCTATTTTTTTGGGAAGATTAATACAAATAATAAATTGATGGAGATTCCTGGTTCGGCAAGAGTTGAAGTTTCCTGGTTCGAATCCAGACAATGAAATTATTTTTCCTATTTTTCATCAGTAATTTAACATCTGTGGCATAGCGTATGATAAAACCCTCATGGACACATTTTGAGTTTTTCTTTAAATAATTAATTGTCGCTGTGTGTTTTTTAAGAGAAATAAATACCGGGTGGGCAAGAAATAACGTGAGGTGTTCAGAGCTCGCTAGCGAGAATTCTATTAGGCCAAATGCAGTACATTTTGGTGTTTATACTTTGGTGGAACATGCAGTTTCGATTTCTGCAAAAAAATAAAATAAAAATAGTACCAAAAGTCGCCATAGGGGGCGCTTATTTCAAGAAAACAATGAATACATTTGCATAAGCGCGTTGCGTGTTGTGCAATCATGACAATAAAAGGCAAGTCTGAGGATTTCCCATCATTCACGAACGAATGGCCTGACGATGACGCTTACTCTGCCTGACCGGGCGTTATTAGTCAAGTTGTTTTATCAGAAGAGCGACAATGCAAGTGCTGCCCTTCGTGAATTCCGGCGATTGAAAACGTTACGAAGAGGACCGATGAGCATAACTAACTTACGGAAAATGATTGAACGATTTGAATCTACCGGAACTCTAGGAGTGCAACCAGGCCGGGGACGCAAACGAATCAGGCAGCAACACGTTGAAGAAGTTGCAACTGCTGTTGTGGAACAGGAGATGACTACTGTGCAGGGTACCAGCAGTGCACACGCAATAGCACGCCAATCAGATATCCCATATTCGACGGTGAGAAAAATATTGCATAAGATATTGGCATTTTATCCCTATAAACTCACACCTGTTCAACAATTGCTTCCTGGAGATGAACGTACCCGAACTGACTTTTCGTTGAGATTTTTAGCACGTATGGAAGTGGATGAAGCATGGCCATGGCAAATTTTATGGAGTGATGAGGCACATTTTTATTTGAATGGTGATACCAATACCCACAACTGCCGTATTTGGGCTGCATCAAATCCACAAGTGCGTCTGCCAACTCCTGTGCATTCACCGAAACTAACAATATGGTGCGGCTTCACTGCTTCTTTCATCATCGGCCCGTACTTTTTTGAAGAAATCCGTCCCCGTGGACCGGTGACTTGTTCCGTCAATTCTGCCAGGTATGCCGATATGCCTGAAAATTTTGTGATACCACGATTGCAGGAAAAGGGTTGTCTGGATTCTACCATTTTTATGCAGGATGGTGCGCCACCGCACATCGGACGTCAGGTGCAGCAGATCTTGCGAGAACGTTTTTCAGACAACAGAATAATTAGTCGTGCATTTCCCATGGTATGGCCACCCAGGTCGCCTGATCTCAACCCTTGTGATTTTTGGTTATGGGGATATTTGAAAAGCCTTGTGTATCAAGCACATGTTCCTGACCTCTCAACCTTAAAGGATCAAATAACGTTACATATCAGACTAATTAATGCAGATATGCTGCGAGCTGCCGTAGAAAATGTCGTGTACCGCATGCAGCTATTGGAACAGCACACTGGTGGTCATATTGAAACACATTTGTAATTAAAAATAAAACATTGTTTATTGTTGTTACTAAAGTTGGTTTGTACGGTATTTGTTCATTTGACAATTCATTGTTTTCTTGAAATAAGCGCCCCCTATGGCGACTTTTGGTACTATTTTTTTTTTTTTTTTTTGCAGAAATCGAAACTGCATGTTCCACTAAGTAGATACACCAAAATGTACTGCATTTGGTCTAATAGAATTCCCGCTAGCGAGCTCTGAACACCTCACGTTATTTCTTGCCCACCCGGTAGATTTCGACGAGTGTCGAGTGTTTGCCATAGACATGTCGAGGTGTAAGCGAATGAAAATTAATCAGATCTCTCTTTTAAAAACGAATTTAAATCGTTCGGATATACAAGTTACAACGTTGGAAAGTATTTTATGTTGATAACATATCCTTTTCGTTCTTATATTTTAAGAGGGAAAAACTTTGAATCTCAGTTAAAAGTTCAAATATCCCTAAAAATGTTAAATGTGATAAAAACTTTTTTAGATACAAACTGAAATGGAAATTTAATAAAGCATTCGCTACAAGCTTCTACCATTACCATCGGCCTCCTTTTAAGTTAGTCATTAATGAAAAGAAATCCTTTGACTTAATAGGATCACTCCTAATCACTGCAATCGCGTAACAGTCACTACTTAAAAGATAATTGCCTCGACAAGGTGAAGGGAGCTAAGGTTAAATGATTGCAATTCACCAGACACGGACGAAACAGGAGAAATCACGTAAAAAAAAAAGTACAATTTTCTGAATTATACATCTATTTCGCTTTATCGAATTTATTCTAGCTGAGCTCGTTAACAAAGTTTTTAAATAAGCTACAAAGAAATAAAAAATTCAAGTTAAACAGTCGCAGGAATGAGTTAAGAAAGAACTACTTCAGTTTCCAATACTGTTTAACTTTAGTAAAAATAAATAAAAGAAAAAAGAAATCGCTCAAGATTCATACGGTTCGCTTAGATTAGGCAAATACATTACTACTGTTGAAATATCTAGACAACAGGCAAATAAAGACGAAGAGCATACAAGAATGAAAAACTTAATGAGAATTTTAAAATTAAAAAGTTAGACTTACAGCAATTCTAATCTTAACCTGGATAAAGCGACGCTTGAGGGCACATGACATAAGGAAGCGCAGATAAGGGGCTAGGCTCAAAATATTAGAGTGCACTTTATCATAAAACATTAAAGGTAAAAAAATTTCTAATTCTACTGCCTTAAATACGTATTTTAAGTAGACGCAGTCATGATAACTCGCAATTATCATAAATATTCGTCAGAATTCAATTAAATGATTGCAGACAGCTATCAAATGACAAATCTGTATCTGGTGGAATCAGTGGGATTCTTGGCATGAACACAATTTTATTTTTATATTTCCCTGTGATGATCATAGCCTCGATAACATGAGGCTTCATGCTTCTGATGAGTAACAATCGTTGAAGGTCCAAGTTTCTCAGCAGCATGACTGGAGTCCCTCTTTGAGGATAAGGTTGTGCGGTGGCATTCCAAGTGGTAGACAAAGTTTAGAAGCTCAGTTGGAAACTCTTCAACTTTATACTCATTGACATTAGTGTCAATAGATCGGAAAGAACTTGCTGTTTCAGGCATCATTTTTAGCAGATCCAGATTGATATTTTCGACTTCAACATTTTGTGGAGCCAAAATCGTACGTTCACACAACCAGGTGCATCTTTGTAGATGTTGTTCATCTTTTGCCTTGAGCTCATCTATTGTGTCAACGATGGGTCCACGTGGCAGTTGATGCATGTCGAGCTGTTGGTACAAAGGCAATCTTCCGCTGCCAATGGCAAGCAATTGCTGTTAAAATTTCCAAACAGATGGGCTCTCAAGTTGGTCTTCAGTTCCAGTTTCTGAATATGTTGCCATACAATAGATGTCTTCAAAGAAGCATTAAGCTCATCAGCCTTTGTGCCTTTTGGAATGACGGAAAGGTTCTGTCGAAAGTCTCCCGCAAATACCACAGTCACTGCCTCTGATGTCCTTCAAAGTCTTGTTAACAACTTCCAGCGCTTTGAGATGTGACATGGCGCACTCATTCCAGACAATCAACCGTGTTTGATGCAAAACCTAAAAGGAAACTTAAAAGCGGAATGTGCAGTCTTGCCTCCAGTAAGAAATGTTGCTGCAATGCCAGAAGATGCCACAGCAAGAGCTTTGCAGTGCTACCGGTCTTTCGAGACGAAGGTTAATCAGGATGGATTTTCCTGTCTCCAGGCGCATCAAGAAAGAAAAGTTTTCCAGTCTGTCTTCTGACAGCATCGAATATCCTGTTGTAAGCAGCTCTTTGGTCATCGAGTAGCTTTGGCTCATTTTCAGCAACAAAAGCCTCCAGTTCATCTGTCTATCTATCTATCTTCTATCTATCTTTTTCTTCTATTACCCCTTTACATGGTCAGAGAAATTAGCACCCCCCTAAAAAAGAGAGAATGTGGGGAGGGGGAGTAAAAAAGCAGTATATCTCCATCATGACTTTGACCTCGGATCAATTTGACCTACCTAAAAACCTTCCTATAGTCAACCTGAATTACCATGCATAGCGAACAGACAGACAGACCTTTCATCAAGATTGGTCTAGCCATTTTGGAATGCATAGCGAACAGACAGACAGACAGACAGACATACAGAGAATTTTCTATATATAGATGAATTGATTGTCCGATATAGAAATAAGGCATGTTTAAGTTTGTATGATTAGTTTTATTTATCTCAGATTTTGAGGAAGCTTAAAAGGAAGAGAAGAAAGCTATCTGATTATTTACACAATTTATCTTCAACAATTCATCACTTGTAAGAATTGTAAAACAATTGCCGTTTTGCGCTTCAATTAATGACTTTGTTGGAAGCTCTGCAGGGAAGCGGAGTAAAGATCTGGAATCCTGTAATAAGCTTAACTGCGTGAAGGGTAAATATACTACTTGCGTGAATTATGACATTGTTGACGCTCTCGTGGAATAAGTCTGTCTTGAGTGAGAAAAAAAAAAAAAGAGATGCTTTTGTTGAAGAAAAGGTTCGGAATTTTTTAGATTTGGTAGAGGTCGGACGGGAAAATAATGATTGGAACTAGTGTATGGTTTTGTGTATGAAAAAAAAAGAACTGGATAATGTCCACGATGAAATATATTCGATTTGTTACCTTCAGTGATGATTGGTCAGACCGGAATTGGTTTCTATTTGAAATTTGTTGAATTGATTAAGTCGTTAGTGAACGATGAAATTGGGCACAAGTCGTTAAGAGATGTTCAATGATTCTCTTTGATCATGACTTTGAGATAATGTTTGCCAGTCCATTAACGACGGAAAAAAAAACCCGGCGGTCCCTTGGAACAGAACGTATGCATCATGAGGGATTCGATGGAAACGACAAGCCATAAGGTCAACAGATGAAAAGAGCTTCGCAGTTCGTATTTTTCTGGATGTTTCTATTGAGTAAGAAACCGACCAGGTAAGAAGAGAAGTATCCCCCATCATTAACATTCCCCAAACTTCGTCCTTGCCACTTACCCCCCCCCCCTCACTCTTCGGAAATGGGATCAATACATAATACTCAATACACTTTTGAGTACACATTTGGGAAGTCACAGTCATAGTGACATGTAATAAGTAAAAAGACACCCCACATTTCAGATTTATTCATGTTTTTCATAGAAATAACTGACAGTGCACCTTATATTTTACGGTATTGTTTACAGTAACTTATTTTCATCTTGAAGAAACATTTTTCGATTGAGTGATTTTTCAACGATTGTTGGATAAAACAAAGGTGATGCCAGTCAAAGGAAAATCTCCCAGTTATTACACAGTTCAGAACACTATAAAGGAAACTGTAGGCTGGCCTGGATCAACAACACAACCCAGGGCTGCTAAACGAGTGGTTGAGAGAAATCCCCGTTCAGAGTGGCAGAATACCTGCAAGTGAGTCGTAACTCGGTTGTCAAACAGCGTGGATATGAGAATGTGAGCGACGAGCTTAGGCCCATTTCAGACGCACTAGTGATGACCGTTGTATGATTTGCATTAGCAATCTTCCTTTTACGGAGATTGAAACTTGGCAGCATTGCTAGTATCCAGCTGGAACGGTACGATCGTGAAGGGAACCAATTCTATGAAAAATCGTTGCCTTAGATGAAACCTGGACGTTGAACTAAATCGTCATTCCAACGAGTAGCGCCATTACGACTCTCTACATCCAAAGAAAGTACATGTGAACCCTACAACATTAAAGTCGTGTTTATTGTTGCATACGAATGGAATGGTTACTCCAATACCGCCTAGAGAGAAAGCCTGCTCACGGAAAAATCTTACATTGTTACATTACCTACGGTAGGGACAATTTCGGGCTTATTATTGGTTGAAATATGATTATCAATACCCTACCGTATGTGATGTAACAATGTATGACGTTTTCGCGCTCAGGCTTTGAGTAGAGGTGGTGTTGCTTACTCACGAAGTACCTAACGGATAAACTATAAATGAACATACCATTCATATTTTTTCAACACAACCTTCGTGAAGCCCTGCGAAGAAAACGGGGTCACTTTCTCACCACCAGACCCACTTTCCTCCACGATAATACCCGTTATCATGTGGCTGAGGTTGTCAAGACGGGTTGATAAGTGATGTACCATCTTCCGTACTCTCCAGGTCTTAACCCTGTGATTTTGATTTATTTCCAAAACTCCTGCGCGACAGTCGTTTCCACACGGTTCCCAGTGTTTTGCGTGGGCTAACGAATTATGAAGCTTCTGTTATCTGTGTTAGGCATTTTCAGTGCTAATCTATATCATTCTGACCATTATTAAATTTACAACCTTGTGTTCAATACCGTAAATGGAAAAATAAAAATTAGACATCTTTTTAAAAATCATCCAAGCTTAGAGTATTATTATGAAACTTTATAAACAATGTTCTCAGCTTGGATGATCTTTTCAATGATGTGTAATTTTGACACTTTTATTTTTCCAGTTAACACCTGTGAGAACCTTTTAAAGCTCCATTCTTTTCTTAAAGAATAAAAGTTTCGCGCTCGGCGACCATGAAGGGGCACCTTAAATTTGAGATAATATTCTTCATAAGGCACAATAACTTTATAGGCACAACTAGCCACAATTATAATACATTGAGTTGACTGTAATCAATTTAAAATTTAAAATTTAAAATAAACTACTGTTTAATCGAATCATTTTATTGTCCATTTTGTCGATTATTGCTATGAAGAGTAGCGTGAAACGTTCAAGATAAAATGTTAAATGTCAATATGTTGTCAATCTTTCAAAATATTCATGACGTGATGCCGTTAAACACCAGTAGAGGTTACAATTTATGATCAAATGAATTATATTTATAATAGAGAATTTTCAATAGGTGTCATCAATAAATGGATTCCATTGATTACAGCAAATGCGCATTCACAAAACTGACGATTGGGCATATTCAGTCTAGATGACCTAGTCTTCGTTGTAACTGACAGACTCATAATGAGAGAAAATTAAGAATATTGTATAACAAAACTGATTCTTCTGAGAAATCAGATCATCCAATATAAAAATCGTAATTTGGCAATGCGTTGTGAAAATGAAATTACGCGCTTAAATGAATCATTTCTGTTTGTGGAGTCGAATTAAAAGCGAGTACCATTATAAGTTAATACTCGGGGATGTCCGTAATCTATAGGTTACATGATTGCTCTCTTTAACTTTCCAAGAGAAGACTTTTTATGCTTTCATATCAACGAAATCAGAAGAGTTATTTCCAAAAATATTAACACACTCTTTCAATAATAACACACAGTCGGCAGCATTAAGTTTTACATATACCATAATAAATAACATTTTGAAACTTCCAAAATACCATTTTCCGATAGCATATGATTACAGAAATTAATCTTGCTGTCTGCAAAACAAGAAAAAAAGTGTCAAAGGAAATGCGGAATGTAGAAGGTATAAATAAATCATTGATGATAGCGTCCAATTTCTGGTCTATTTCTTTCTCGGAGAGGAATCGAAGGCCATTTGTTCATTGGCGGTTCCCTCGCGCTCAGGTGACACGATGACAACAAGCTATCCGCATTCGACATTACCCGCAATCAATCATTCGGCAATACAACAACGGGCAGAAACGATATCGGAAATGGAATACATCATGAACGCCACTTTGCATTTGATGGACAAACACGTGTTCAACAATCACACCGTAAATGGACGCCATATAGTAAGGAAATGGAGATTTTAAAAGTATCATAAAATCAATAAATTTGGTCTTTCTGGTTCCAAAATGTGTTTGACTGAATGAATAAAACATAATGATGCGTGTAATGTTCGCCATTATTTCCACTGCTTCTAATGAAGGTTTCATCGGAGACGGAAGCAATGAGTACATTAAAAATAATATTTTATAGTTAAAAACCGGGGAATATCGACAATTTTTACGATAGATTATTTCGTTGTCTTTGGTTTCTGATAAGCTTATGATTGCTATGAACAGCACTAATATTCTTACACAGTATAGATCTTTGTCTTTGCTTCAGTGCTTCCTGTTTCTTTAAGCATCCCAACTGAAAGACGAATTCTCAGTAACGTATAAGTTTTACATCTTATTACAAAACAAATACTACTACCAGTTTTTCATACTACCAGTTGTAGTAGATCATGTAAGCAAATACGAGCAAATAGAGGTATCTGAAGAGCAAATTCGAGGAGGACATTGTGTCTCTTTCGAGAAAATAAAAATGAAAGTTAGAGATATTCAAAGTGTGAATGAACATAGTGTAGTACAGAATATACAAAAAGTCTTCACACCCCTGGAAGTTTTTCATAAAACATGTTATAAAACATGTGTACATTCTACTAGCGCTATTAAATTTTATCAAATATTATCACTGAACACCCCTCTTTCAAAAAATATAAAGTACCTGACAGAAAAACTCTGGCTTTATTTTAATATGCAAATTTTTTCAATGTGAGTGGCAAAAATAGTTATCACACCCTTTGTGTTAGATCATTTTTTACTGTATGTGCACCCTGCAAAGCAAATTTTGAAGCCAATTATAAAAGGTGAGTATATTAGAAAACTGAATCTGGCATATAATAATACATTATTAGGATGACAGGAAAACGTCTTAGCAAGGATTTGTGAGCAAGAGTTATTCAACTAAAGAAAAAAGGACTTGGATATAAAAAAATATCAAAACAATTGGACATTGCAGTATCCACTGTAGTATCAATTGTGAAAAAATTCAACAAATGGGGAACAGTGACAGATCTGCCGGTTCAAGGCAGGAAAAGGTGCACCACCCCCAGAATGGATCGACGTATCATCCAAAAAAATACCGAAAATCCCCATCTGTCAGCACCAAAACTGAATGACGAAATGAAGACTGAACATGACCTGCATGTTTCCACTCAGTCCATTCGCAATAGGCTGCACGAGAAAGATATTCACGGTAGAACACCACGTAGGAAACCACTCCTCACAAAACGCCATAAGCTACTGCGTCTGAACTGGGCCAAAAAATACCAAGGTTGGACAGTAAATGATTGGAAGCGAGTAATATTCAGTGATGAGACGAAAGTGAATCTATTTGGGTCAGATGGAATTGCAAAAGTGTGGAGAAAGAAAGGTGAGGCTGAGATGGCAAAGAATATTAAACCCACTGTGAAGCATGGAGGAGGCTGCAAAATGATCTGGGCTTGCATGTCATACAATGGACCTGGCAACATGGAAATCATCAATGGAATAATGACTGCTGCATCCTACAAAGACATCTTAGAAAGGAATTTGCAGCAATCAACAAGGAAACTTAAACTTCGGAAAAATTTTGTGTTCCAACAGGATTGTGACCCGAAACACACAGCAACGCTGACAAAGATGTGGTTCCAGGAGAAGCGAATTAACGTGTCGGATTGGCCACCACAGTCACCGGACATGAATGTAATTGAACATTTATGGGCAATTATCAAGCCAAAAATTGCAGGACGGCGACCAAAAAGTCTACAAAAACTTGAGAATGCCATAGCAGAAGAATGGCAGGTTATTGACCCCACAGTTACTAAATCTTTAGTAGAATCCATGCCAAAGCGTGTCATGGCTCGTATCCATGCCAAAGGTGGCCATACAAAGTATTAAAATGTTTACAACAATAAGTATTTAATAAAATTAACTTCTTTTCCAGATGGGTGTGATAACTTTTTTTACCACTCATATTGAAAAAATTTGCATATTAAAAGAAGGCCAGAGATTTTCTGTCAGGTACTTTATATTTTTTGAAAGAGGGGTGTTCAGTGATTGTATGTGATAAAATTTAATAGTGCTAGTAGAATGTACACATGTTTTATAACATGTTTTATGAAAAACTTCCAGGGGTGTGAAGACTTTTTGTATATACTGTAAGTGAATCGAAGTATCGCAGGTGGTTTTTCAAAGTATAGAAGCGCTTGTCAATCGTAGAGGTGTGTTATTCCACCAAGATAATGCTCGACCTCATACAGATAGGATTCATGTTTACAGCTTCAGGAGCTTGGCTTGGAAAAAGTGATTCCTCCACATTTACCAGACTTGGCACCTTACGATTTTTATTTGCTCTGGCGTCTTCAAAACCATCTTAATGGAAAACATTTTTGTTCTCGGGAGGAGGTGGAAGGAAATAGTGTCATTCGTCAATTATAATGCCGAAAAAGTTTTTCCAAAGATGATTCAGAAGTTGGCCGAAATGCGGAGAGAAGTCATAAGTAATGATGAAAACTACAGGGCGATTCATATAAAACTAAACACTTTTAAAGACTGATATTTTCCCACTGGACAGTAATAAAATATTGAAATTGAATTTTATGGTCTCAGTGACTTTGGGAGATTCGATATTGGTGCCCCGACCATCCATTGTTGCGTTACTGTTAGACTATTGTTGTCTAAAAAATGTGTGGCCATCCAGATCACCCGACCTCATCTCCGGATTTCTTCTTGTGGGGCTAAGGTCACTTTCTGAGCTCCGTGAAGCAATAAAGCTTGTTTCACATAGAAAGCTTGTTTCACACAAGGGTTGCGTATAGTGGCGCCTCCGCGCGCATTCCGCTGGAAACGCGGAATCCACTGAGCATTTCACAATTAAAACTTTCCTGCAACATTTCCGCTTAAGCTGTCTCCTGATTGGTCCCTCTAAAATAATATCTTCTATCGTAAAATGGAGTCTAAACAAGAAATGCTACCGTCATGGATTGTTGTCAAGAAGAGCAGAGCGCCTTGTTATTAGGAAGGCAAGTACACAAAAAAAAGAGTGCAAAACAGATTGGACATGAAACTGAAACAAAAGCATCAGTGTGGACAATTAGGCGGACAATTCAAAGGTCCGACTTCATGGAATTGTCAGGCCTAAGGCTGCACCAAGGCTCAGACCAGCTCACAAAGATGCCAGGATGAAGTTTGCAGAGGAGCACATTTGAAGAAGACGGACTAGTCCAAAATCATCTTTAGTGAAGAAAAAAAATTAACTTCGATGGACCAGACGGAATTCACTCATTGGCATGATATAAGAAAGGAGCCAAAGTATTTTTCAAAAAGACAGCAAGGTGGTGAATCAGTGATGGTAAGGGCTGGCTTTGGGAAGCTTAAACAGGCCTTTCTTGAGGGACGACAAAACAGACTTAAGTACATGAAAACCATGGAAGAGTATATTTTGCCTGATGCAGCCAAAATTGCTTGAAATAATTATGTTTTTCAGCAAGACAGCTGCAGCATTCACACTGCCAAAGACACAATGCAATGGTTTGCTGCACAAAACATCGCTGTATTGGACTGGCCATCTATTAGTCCCGATCTGAACCGTGGAAAACCTGTGGGGCATAACTGCTCGTCGTGTTACATTCTCAGGATGGAGAAATAAAACAATTCAACACAAAAGAAGAGCTAAAGTCAGCAATTCTTTCTGTATGGGATGCAATAACTCTCCGTGAGCCGCAAAACCTCAGCAATTCAATGCATAAGTGATGCCTTGATGTCATTAAGTGCAACGGAAATACAATGGATAAGTAAGAATACCTGTAAATTTTGCACTCTTGCAAATTGCAAATAAAGGACATTTTTGTTAATACCTAAAAATTTAATTTGCTATTTTCATTGATGTTTTAACATTTATTGAGGTTTTATAACAATAACAAACAGTTGACACTAGCCAGTATTTAGAAATAAGGTTTATTTACCAATTATAAGAAAAAATATAAGTGGTCTTAACATTTTGCTCCTAACCATATGTGAAGCTCTTATAAGGAAAGTAATAACATCGATAACATAAAAAAATCATAAAAACATACACTTTGTCTTAAAACGGACAAAGACAAAGTATTAAATTACCAGACAAATTTCGAGACGCGGTGAACAGGATTGTAAACCACCCAAACAGAACAAGGCATTATAAGAGTATTACTCTCCTTATAAGAGCTCCATATATAAGAACCTTATTTCATGTTTTTATGTTTTTGTAAGTCCACCAATCAGCACCATTTATGTATTCCCTGATTGGTCTCCGAATGCCATATATTCGGTGGTAGATGTCTGCACAGTTGTCATCGTTACTGCACTGATGAAGAAGTGAATTTTCGAAACGCGTAGGCAAATAAACGCTACCAATTTTGCTAATCCAAGACATAATAAATGTTTTATTAAGCTTAAAGTGAGAAAAATACAAATCGTGCAAAGACATTCTAAAAACATTCTAACATAAAAATGTAGCAAAATTAAAACTGCCAGCTACGATAGTTCTTTGACATTAGACTATTCACTTATCCAAGATCTCGAGATTCTTGCCGAGAAAAAGCTGGTTTGAAGGATGATCAAGATGGTATTAGGCGTAATGTTTTGGCTAGTCGGTTTAGAGTAATGTTTGGTAAATTATAAAATTCAGTTTAAAATATACGAAAAAGCCAGATTGAACGATTAAGGTTTCCGTTCAGTCAGAGAATCGGCATATTTAAAAAAAAAAACGATATTATCCTACACTTAGAATTTTACATGATATTGTTCCATAAAATTCAAAAACCTTTCTCAGCTGCATCTTAAATTATTTTCAGTTATAGTCTCTGCATTCACATTAGAAATCTTAATAGGTAAATTACATGTTAATAATAAAATTAATTGTGCCTCCGATCAATAAATTTATCTTCCATTTTTGGGGTTATCAGAAGAGAATTTAAAGAGAGAGAGGGGGGACGGAAAAAAAATTGATAACGATGTAACCTATGCTCTTTTTATAACCCATGCTCTGTATTCTATACTTATACTTGTATTTAAAGCATGTTCTTACGTATAAATATTTTAATGGCACAAGCGGCTCAAACACTAATTCACAGGTTAGCGAGGTTTGAGAAAAGCTCGTCAGCTTTATATTCAAATGATGGTGTCTAGTTTAAAGCAAACTGAAATAACGCGAAATGCAAACGGTTAAATCACTAGCCTCTGAAATCTGTTCGAAGAAGATATTTCTCCTGTCGCTTCAAACTTTCGTTTGACGTCAGTAAAAACTAATTTATCACACTAATCACCGAACATGACGTAATAGGCGAAAAGCACTTGATCAATAAAAGCCTTAAGCTTGAAATTAACAAGTAATAAGGATATTGAAAGAAACTAGTGTTTCCCATAAGAATTTTGTTTGTCCATCCAAAATTGGCTGTCTCTCGTTTGTCGAAATCAAATTTTTAAAAAAAATTCTATTTCAAGCAACAGCGGTTTCGTGGAAAGTCTTGCAGTCCTTCATGTTATATTAATGTCTTATTCCTCACATAAAATTTCTCTATCATCGAGGATGAACGTTCTTCGCTGCCTCTTGACGGTTATAAACAAACCGTCCTTGATAACGGAGGATGCCACGAAGCATGGTCCCTCTTTGCATCCATTCTATTATTACGTGTCTTGTGCTCTCTTTCATAGGGTCCATGCTAATTAAGCTACGATCGCGGTTCTGAGTACTCAAATTATTAATGCAAGTCAGCTAGAAAAGATTTCCTAATGTCTTCCGGATGAGCGATTGTGGGTATTGAGCGATTCTTACCGTCCTCGCTTGCTCTTTCGCGGTCGCTACCTGCAGGATAAGAATGCATCTTTATTAATGAACATCATTAAAGACCATTCTACCACTTCTAACATACAAGGTCTTTATAATTAAAGTTCCATATTGACATGGCCATAAAAAAAACTACTGGACCAAAAGCTATATTAATATGGTAATATTATACAAGAAGGCATGGGAAGTTCATACCCACCAAAAAAATAAATTTAGTTCAAAAGGTCACCACCAGCATGGAATGGCGCTCTATGCAATATTCGTATACGAAATTAGACACGAAGACACAGGTTAACAAGTCTTTAATCGTTACTAAAATTAGTTACATGTTAATTAGAATTAGTTACATGACACCATTTACTGAAAGCAGGTTACACCGGATTACTGCGTTCTCAACTGTAGCTCGTAGCATATCAGGAGGAATGTTGCGCACCTGTCGGCGTATCGCATCTTTCAGTTCCGCCAAATTCCTGACGTTATCACCATAAACAGTGGCTTTGAGGTAACCCCAGAGCCAGAAGTCACAGGGGTTGATATCTGGTGACCGGGATGGCCAAGAAACGGGGAAGTTTCGACCTATAATCCGTTGTTCTCCAGCAGTTTTCGATAACTTTCACATTGAGAAAAGTATCCAAAAAAATCTTTTTATACAAAGTTTCAGCGAATGTCCTACAGGTGGCAAAACAATACAGAAATAATAACACACCGGCTCAATACTACTTTGTAAAGATGGCCATTCACTAAAAGTATAGGTCGTTCATTAGAAAACGGTCCAGTGGATATTGTAGGAAAAGAACCGTATGCACGAACCAGGAGACTGGTCTAAGATGTAGATACGAACCTGATGAAAATTTGAAGCAGGCCCTGTTCCCCGCTGTTGGCAGCACTGTCGAGTACGGAAATTAAAAACAGATGACAGGCGCGCAGTGTGGCCATCCAGTCAGTTGCTGTGATCGCGACGTGAAACAGCCGCAATGCAAGCATCCAAAAAAAAGTGCAGCGGAGTGTTGTACAGTTCCTGATAGCAGAAGGTGTAGGTAATTACAGCAGCAAGAAGGTTTTTGAGGGTAAGTTTTATTTTCCATTACGAGTTAATATTTCTGAATATCTCTACAACAAATGATCCGATTTTAAAGTCGTTCAGAGCTTATCCTCCTTTTAAATGCCTATGATTACCATGCTATCCTGCATATGCCTACTACAAAGGACGAGTAATGGGGATAGTTGCACCAACTAATTCTGAGGTTAATGTCAGTTATCAAGATTTGTTCAGAAACTAATTACAGCTCACTCTGATATAGAAAAAACAGGCAGTCAGCCGATAATGTCATCCTCTTGTTACAAAAGAAACGAGGAAAAGAACTTAAGTGATTATTTGCTGAAAGCCATGTACATGTTATTTGGATTATCAACTACCAATTTACGCATACTTGCATACCAATGTGCACAGAAATACAATGTAAAATGTCCAGCTTTAGAAAAGCAGCAACAAAAGAAGGATTTTGGAGTATTTTGAAGGACCATAAGAAAGAAGTCCAACAAGCAGCGTGTCACACGTAAAGAAAGTTGAAAAAAAAAGAAAGGCTGCAGCTGTTAATGAAGGTTCCTCTTCAATAGACGACGCTGACATTTGCATTGTTTACTATGAGCATTATAATCGACCTGATAATAAACCAGACCGGATCCAATGAACCATTTTCCAGTTAAGGGCACACTTCAAGCTATGTGCGCATGAGCAGCCCTACTTTCTTTGCACTAATTGTTATGAACAATCTGGTGGGACTTTTATGATTGTTCATGAGAAAGTAAGTTAGAATAATTTAATGCAACTAACCGATACTGTTGTTGCAATGTGCCCCGAGTTAGAGGTTACTTGCAGCAGTAGAGGAAAAATATTACAAGAACTTTTTTCTAAAAATCTAATGTACATGTACTTATTTTACATTTGTATTATGACTGTAGTATATATAATTTAGCACTTTTTAAATTTTTATTCTTTTAATTTTTAATTAAAAAAAAATATTATTTGCAAAGCGATGCAACCAACCACGGTTTCCGGGTTGATTTTAAACTGATAATGAAAAAGAATGATTTAGACACAAGCTAGGATTATGTAAACGCAAACATAATAATGAGGTTACTCCAAAAGACTATTTTCACGAAATTAAAGAAAACATTGCCACGTAAAGGATTTTTTTTTATAAAAAACATTATTCACTGATAATATAAGAAGCATACAATGAAAATAACGAAAATCATGGTATTTTAAAACAGAAAAATTATTAATGAGAGAGAGCAATTGCTTAATTTTCTCGAGGAAATATTTTTATACGTTATATTTTTTACATGTTAATCAACATACAACACATATTGGAATTCCATGCATTTTATTGCAAGGGCAATTTTTATCTTTTGTTGAAGTGCATAGGGAACTGAATCCCTCGTTTTGTATTCATATCAATTTTAATATTAGATTTTGCAAAAACCGTCTGAAATTCTCGGCATAATTTTCTTTCATTTCTCAGAGGACTAGTATAACTTTCGCATTGAGGAATGTAAAAAAAGATTTTAATTGTCAGCCCGGAGGCGTTTTCTGTTTATCTGCGAACAAGACGGCGACCACAGCAACATGCTTGACAGCTGAAGGAGCTCGCCCAACTTCTCGCGTATAATAACAACGAGCCTGTTATTTTTGTTCTGTTCGCTGTTAAAATGCTAATTACACCGAGGCCAATAAAACCCAAAACTAAGTTAGTTAGCTGCGTAGTACATTAGTGGAACGAATCTCCACAAACAGCGAATGAGCACATGCCTAGAATTTACATAACGGCCACAAGAAGAAGAAATGGGGGGAAAAAATCACGGAAGCTTCTTCCCATAGAATAAACGCAATCTCAGCCATAAACTGAGTAAGGAGAAACTTGGATGGACTCCGTTTAAGTTTCTAATAGCTCTGTCTTATAGTATACATATTCTCTGTCCACTATTATGTTTTAAGAGTGAATGTCTCTCCAAAAAAAAAAATATAAAAATATAAAAACAACTTAAGAAAAGCTAAAAGCAAGCATTTTTAAACAGAATATATATAGAGTTGATTTTAAATTGAAAACAAAAGAGAAGGATCTAGAGGGGCTAGAATTGTACAAGAATAAAATAAAAAAATTTAAATAACGTATTTTACAATAAAAATTCCCTCAAAATTAGAAAATGAACATTCAATTCAACCTAAATACCGTTTTCTCATTTTCGATTACACTGGCCAACAAAATTTAAGAATTTTCTTGTGACAAAATGAAAGTGGGTGATTTTTGGTAGTATTTTTTCTGCTGATTACGAATATAATTTTTAAATTTCTCTAGCACGCACAGCTTTCTTGTTTTACAATGAAACATTTTTAAATCATTCAGTGTTTGGGGCCTGGTAAATTTCCTTGCGGCTCCAAAATATGGATACTTTAACAATGTAGCCGCTTCTCTTCACTCCCATTACTTTAACATAGAAGTCTCGAAGTGCATAACTTGGAGACGTAACGTGATAGAAAAAATCTAAAAGCAGATTCGGATTCTACATACAAATTACTACTAAGAACACTATGTGTGGTCTTAGTCACAAAATGCGTGTTGACTAGTGTTATTATATCAACAAGTAGCTGAAGTACCCGGCGTTGCTCGGAGAAAAATATAGTTTCTTTCATATTTATATACAGGGTGTTTCTAAATGGAAGGCCAATAAGTACAGTCGGCAGCAAAAGTAGCTAGCCACCTTCCATTAATTTTCCAAAATTAAACATTAATTTTCCCTTTAACAATTCCGGTAAAAAGTAACAATTCACGTGCACCAAAATGATCATACCCGTATCAATCAATACACACCAAGAAAAACTTTTTACCGGAATTGTTAAAGGGAAAATTAATGTTTAATTTTGGAAAATTAATGGAAGGTGGCTAGCTACTTTTGCTGCCGACTGTACATAGTGTGATTACATGCATCAATAGAAGCAAAAAGTTCCTTATCGAAAATGTCGAAAACTCAAAATTTAAATTGCGTCGTTACGTCATTTATGAACTTTCCGCACCAGCAGTTCATTAATTTCAAAGGGGCGAGGAAATTTTAAAAAACAATGTAGTGCTTTATTAATAAGTAGTACCGTACGACGTCACAATGATGCAGCGCAGTTAGTCAAAACAAAAGCACATTATTACTGTAGAGCTGCGTGTTTTCAGTTGTTTTAAAACAATTCCTAATCATAGAGCATTTCAGTTTATTCCACATATCAAAATAATGAATTGTGCCATTTGTCGATATTAAATGACGTTTTCGACAGGTTTTCAACAAACTTCGCGTGATGTTCAGACTCTTAACAATTGAGTTTTGAACATTTTGCATAAGGAACTTTAAGTTTGTCATCATACAAAAGATCACGCTAGGTACTTATTGTCCTTCCATTGAGAAACACACTGTATATACAGAGTCCGCCAAAAAATGTATACACACTTCAGCAAAGGAAAAAAAACCATATAAAAGTTGTAACACTAAATTCATACAGGCATCAAGCGATGAATACAAATCCTCTTGACTTCTACAATTACAACAGCTGTTCAAAGTGATTATCATCAGCGTTGAGATATTTTTGAATACGGCGAACATTGTTCCTATCCATTTCCTAGCAAACTCTTATCAGTAATCTCCTATGTCTAGGTGGCAATTGTAGTCTTCTTTTATCCCTAGAAGTTTGTACAATGAATTCTGAATCCTGAATATACTATCACCCTGTATATAGATGACTTCTAATAATCCTTCGCCTGTTCCTAAATAGTGGTATGTTAAGGAATAGTGTTATGTTACTAAATGTTTTTTATTGTAATTTTTTTAGTGACACTCGTCTATATTGTAGCACATACAGGGTGAAAATTTATTTCACTGCCAAACTTGGAGAGGTAGTAGGGATAGTCGGAACAAACAACTTTTCTTTATACCAGTTTTGCGAGAAAAATTTATTTACCAACGTAGAACAGTTACAGCAGAACTCCAAGACATATGAGAACAGGACGTGTGGAAGAGGAGATAGTGCAACGGTTTGCAGAGGATCCCTCAACAAGCGCCAGTGCAGTCACACTTGCTGTGAGGACCAGTCAAACAATTGTCTGGAACGTCATGCATGACAATTGGCAACATCCATACCACGAACTGATTGTGCAGGCTTTGCGACCCAGCGACTACCAACTACGTGTGCACTTTTCCGACTGGTATCTTCGGAATGTTGCCGCCAATCCCGCGTTTGGTGACCTTGTTTTGTTTTCTGATGAAGCACAGTTCTCCAAGGATGATCTCTTCAATTGCCACAACCGCCATGTGTGGAACGACACAAACACTTTAAGCAACTGCCGTAACTGTTCTGTGTTGGAAAATAAATTTTTCTTGCAAAACTGGTATAAAGAAAACTTGTTTGTTCCGACTATCCCTAATACCTCTCCACGGCCAATCTAACGACAGAGAAAGACTGAGTCCTAGTTTCTCTCAAACCTTTCACTAATTTAATTAGACTTTTATGTTGTTTTTTTTTATCTTGCAAACAACTGCAAAACAATTTGCTGTGTATCAATTTTCAATAATTTATTTAAAACGGAAAATAATTCATCTAAAATTATAAAAATTACTTTTAAAACAATTTCAATGTAAAGAAACATAAGTTTTGTATTAATTCTGCGTACAATAATGCCCATATAATTTTTAAAATCTATAATTAAAGCAAACTACTTTCTGAATCTTGTATTTTACAGATACATTCATCGGTATACGCTTTTTAGAAAGAGAAGATGCGTTTGAAGGTAAAAATCCTATTTTTTTTTATTAATAACATACAGACATGCCCCTGAAATACAAATTGAATCGTTTCTTCTCATGCTAAAAAGTAAACAGAAGATTTTCACCTATTGAATGCAGAGCGACTCCTTTGTTTATAATTTTCTGATCACGCTTTCCTCTCTTGTTTATAAGCTCGAAGCAAAGATTCGTTTGTTTTTGTTTAAAAAATCAGTCGCCCGGAGGAGACAATACCGGAGGATAAATGCGAAAATTATATTCAACACACCTCTACCACCATCAACAACAAGCCCTTGTGTTTCATCCGCTGCCATTCTTTTCCTCTTACAAGTTCGCCTTTTATTCAAGTTTTCAAAACCATATAACCTCTGATATTCTTCTATTTCATCCAGAAACTTTGGCCTTCCTCTTACAATCGTTTAGCTATCTGTTCACCACTCTTTCGTTCTCATTGTGTATCTAAATCCCTGTCACAAACTTCTGGTGGCGATTCCCCGCAGCGAGCTGAAAACAAAAGTTAATATAAACAGGTTAGTTTCTCCGCATGTCAGCTGCCATCCACAGAGTAGAAAAACCAGCTTCTGAAACTTCAACTTTAACTGCGGAAATCTCATAAACGGTTCGTTATCCTAACCATGTTTATATGAACTTTTGTTTTCATCTCGCTGTGGGGAATCACTACCAGAAGTTTGTGACAGGGGTTTAGATACACCATGTATATGCCCAAATCATCTCAAAGCAGATTATAAGTATTCATTATCACTCTAGCTACATCTTAAAATTTTCATCTCCACAGTACCCAAAAATCTCATACGTTTCTCGTGCAACACACAAGATTCACTTTCATACGCTAACGTAAGCAGCAACACTTTAATACACAGCAGTTTTTGCACAGACCAATAAGTTCAACACATCAAATCGCTAATAACTTCGTTGAGTATTGTTCTCTCGCATCTTAAAATTTGGTTATTTAAACTACCAGTGCTTTATCTCTTCGTAAATATCTCTGCATTATACGTTAATCTACCCAAAAAAATGCAACACACAAGACAAACTTGGCACACAGAAGTACAACACCAAAAAAATAAAACTTTTATGTCCAGTGGCTGAATATACAGATAGATAGTAGTCCTAACCATTTTAATGATACTAACATCCCACATTCCACACCGTGTGGCAAAACATCAATGATTGGTCGGATATTGTCCTAGGATTTTATGGTTCATGTGATATTTACCA
The DNA here is from genome assembly GCA_023313115.1 of Rhysida immarginata. Taxonomy (NCBI): domain Eukaryota; kingdom Metazoa; phylum Arthropoda; class Chilopoda; order Scolopendromorpha; family Scolopendridae; genus Rhysida; species Rhysida immarginata. Next base: position 14,770,984 of record JAHWFO010057280.1, read on the forward strand.
AAGTTCAGAGCTCATCTTCATTTCGAGATCATACAGAGTCATGTTCCACAGATTATCATTTGAAGATAAATGGGCATAAAACTTGGACAGCGAACCGGTGGGTGGACGATAGATCACTAGGAAAGTATGTTTCCTGTTAATGGTCACCGCCAACAGTTCGTAATCATCTGTAATACCCGAAAATTGTTCAAGAAACAAGAAATCCAGTGTATCTAGAATATAAATACAGAAACTCAAATAGGGTTGGCCGGCTGTTGTGACTGATAGATCCCTAGAATCATTAACGTTTCGTTCTTTAGACAAAATTCAACGCAAAAAGCTGCCAACGATTAATCTAATCATCGAAATACTTCCGGATAGGCATTTTCCGGGTATCAGCTCTTTCTTCGAATTTTCTTGTATGGAATTCTTTTCCATGAAATGGTAATATGAGTTTGGAAAACAGAAAAAAAAAATCATACGGGACCATACTTGGCGAATAATTGATGATATTCATTGAGTTCCAACGGATTCTACATAGCCTTATAGTTAAACTTCGAGTAAACTCATGTGATTGTGGAAAATGTGGTCGACGGCCTCAATGAAGGCATTTTCAGTCCAGTATTATTACACGAATAAAATAAACAATCAGTTATCGTGGTCTTGAAATACTCTCAAAAATTATCTACAAAGGACTAACTTCCCTCCCCCCAACCTTTTATTTTATTTTAGGCTCTCCAATAACAAAAAGCCTACAAAACTGTCAAAAAAATGACATAATTTGTTTCTCTAAACATACCCTGAAACATATTCTGGAATAGCGTATTTTGCACAGATTATCCTCGTTTCTCTTTCTAAGTAACTGTTCTTATAATAATCCTGCACCCCTACAAACTTTTCGAACTGGCAATGTAGAACAGTAATAGTAACAGGTTCGGGACCCTTCACCTTCATATGTGAATTACTTTATTTTCGAGTGTTGTACAGTCCACTAGCTGAGGAGTAACATTCAAATACTCTGAGTGTATTAAAAAACACGCAAAGTACTACAGCTTTGATTTCCTTTTCGCAGATCAATTATAAAATTAACCTTTTAAGTTTGTCGACATCAGCTTTAAAGTGGGTCACACTTATAAATTGAAATTTCCTCTTCAAAGCGAAATATAATTTCGATGCTTCCACCAGTCAATCCAAATTACATTACAAGCTTACTGCTAGAAGAAGAGAGGATTCTGATAATTACTCGAGGGCCATTTACTTCGGATGATCGATAACTTATTTTTAGAGGACTTCATTATGAGACAAATTCTGCAATCGTAAACATCAATTTTAATAACAGCAATACACGATCCTAGTGTTTTAATATTAATCCCACTGAAGATATGAAGATTTACATGCTATTGCATAATGCGCAAGTGGAGTTTTATCATTCCTCGGCGTTTTTCATCGCTTTCAGAGCATGATCGTCGTTTTATTTTATGCGATTCTTCTTTGTTTGAACAGCTTGTTCTGGCATATGAAGCAAGGCTCCTCGGTGTTTTTGCCTGTATGAAGTCCTTTCACTCACCCCTCCCCCTTCTTCCTTCCTTCCTTACCAACTTCCCGACGCCACATTCAATAAGATCTTCTAGTTATATCTATGGAATTCTCGTCGATGGGAAGGCGACCCTCGGTGGAAAGTGCGCTAGTTCAAACTGGTTTTTGCTCGCTCCTTCTCCCCGTTGCGTTCGGGCACTGTGTTCCGTCGCTCATAACGCCCGGATTTTCTCACCTTCAGTATACATAAAGGACTCGGGAGGAAGAGCGCATGAGCGGTGGAATCAGTTTTACATATTGCAAGACAAATGGCGGCGCGAGCAACAGGGTGGCGCACTCCCTGCAGGGCCCCGAGGAACGCGACTTTCTCGCGCATTCCGTACACGTGACTCTCATAAGGCAGCGTTCCCGAGCAGAATGCGAAATGAACTCCAAGAAACTCAAACAACAAAGGGAGAAGCGGAACCGTCTACGCTCGAGACATGGAAATCCATCTTTTTGGCGCCGCAATCGCTTCGCAAATGACCCCCCGAGTGCGAAATATGGGGAAGGGGGAAAGGAGAGCGGTGGGAGAGGAAAAACAAGGTTTCTTTTTAAAAGCTAGGAAGTCTCATTGACAAAATTGGATTTCTTTTCCAATCACACGAGCAACTTTCATTAGCAGAGGATAAATGGCGTACAGTGCATTTGGACCAATCAATTGGTTCCAGTATTTTTTTCTTTTCGTTTTCTTTCCTGAAAGCTTACTGAACTTTAAAACAACTCGGAAGGAAGAAATAAACACGCTCGGCTCTACATCAAAATGACAAACTTTTAAGTGAGGATGAAAAAAGCTTTAGGAGCTACGCTCTGAAATCGAGTAAACGCATTTTAAGAAGCTGAACATGTATCTCGCTATCGTACTATGTAGGGTTGTCATCAGTAGTGTTTTCCAATGCTTTTTACAATTTATTATATTCAGGAAATACTTAGTATTCATATTATTTTTAGAATTTCTCGCATTCGAGGTCCAAGTAAAACAGATGATAACGGATTAAGCTTCTAGATCATTTACAATTTTTGTCGTTTAATATGAAAATATGCTATTATTGTTTTCATTTTCTTTTAATTCTTGGATTTCATTATTATATAATCAACACAATTTCATTATGCAATCTGTAATATTATTCAAAGATATTTAATATCCACATTATTAACATATTTTTGTCTTTATGTGAGAAATATGCAGAACAGACTAACGTAATAACAGTGACCGTCATTAAAGATTCTTATCTGGTGATCCAAAAGTAACAGAAAACTTGAAAATTCAATAAATCATAAAACATGGTGGCCCATAATTCACTATATGATGTGTTTGAAGTCGTATAAAATTTGAACGGAGCAGAATTCATGCTTAGGAAGCAGATAGGACCTCGAAAACTGTTCTTAGTATCGGTTTTCCATAGCGTGATCAACCATTCCTCCATCAACGTCAATACAAGCTTGTACGAGTAATGCAACATTATCACACGCAGACCTGCACATATCAATAGGAATTTTATTGAATTCCTCTGTAATAACGGCACGCAGTTGGTCCAGAGTGCTTATGGGACGCATGCGAGTATACTTTGTCTTTAAGATAACCCCACAAGAAAAAGTCCGGTGGAGTTAAGTCGGGAGAGCGTGCCGGCCATTTCACGAACCCTCGTCGCCCAATTCAGCGGTTTGGGAATTTCTCATTTAACCACTCACGAACAGCTATTGAAAAATGTGGTGGGGCATCGTCCTGTTGCCATCACAATTCGCAATGTTTTTCTAAGTTATCTGACAACATAATGCACAAAAGTTTTAAACTAAATTCGGCTCCGTTCAAATTTTATACGACATCAAACATCATATAGTGAATTATGGGCCACCCTGTATATAGAATAATCTGATGTGTGGTTTGCACTGAAACAAATGGGATTTTTGTTCTGAAGAAATTTAATACCAAAATAGTTACATTTCTGACCACCAGATGTTGCCGTAGGCGACAGAGCCCAACTAAGCGACGGTATTTAAACATAATTCTTGACTGACTCCGTCATTTCTTCCGTAGTTGCTAACACTTGTGTAATTGTATTCTGGTATTAAATGCTTTCATTTATCAACCAAATATTTCATTTCGTTCTCTCCACTTCTATAACTGTTGAACGAATTATTAATATATGAACAAACGGACTGCACCATTGTTTGTCAGAATTCATGTGTCCCATTTAAAACCCTACGGTGCTTCCAATATGGCGGCTTTCAAGATGCCTGCCGTCCCGGTCACCTGCACCATATGACTTTCCCCTAGGCCTAATATGTCCCCACATGGTGGTTGTCTGTCAATTTACACAAATACGAATTGTACAAGGGGTGGTAAGGGACGTGTAGAATGTTTGAAGACCGTTTTCGGTATTGTACAATTGTAGAGTTAGAATGGTCCCAAAACGATTTTAGGTGGGCTATCCAAAAGTAAAGAAAAACTTTAAATATAAACTTCAAATAAAAAGCGGCCAAATGTAGGGCTTATTATTGGTAGAAATACGATTAACAATAGCCGTTTGATGATGATGTAGCAATGTCCGCAGGCCTTCTCTCTAGGAGGTGTTGCCACGGCTCACTCCTGCCCAGACTATCATGGCTTCAATTTGCTTCACTTTGGTGGCGTTGTTAACAATAGGATTCGGAGTCCATCTTTAATATACGTCATTAGTACATACTTTATATATCTAGAACTTTAACAGACATCATTTTATGCACATTTTCAGATTGTATAAACAGAGCAGCACAAGCTGCAAACGGACGGCACATTGAACATTTGTAAGCCGATAGTTAATCTGGGATCTAATCGAACAATTCTAACATTAATTTTTTTCATTTCAATCGTTTCTGCATTCGTATGCGAATCATTCGACGGGTGCGACAAGATTAGACACACATGCACTTAATTTTATCTAACTGAACGTGCTTATAATACAGAAGCTGACTACTTTTCTGTGGAAAAAATGGATTCCAATGCTTTGAAGAGGCGAGAATTGCTTTTTAAGCAGCAGAAAATATTATTATTATTAATATTTCTGCACTTCTATAATTAACTCTTCGTTGAAAGTTCTTAGTTCATGTTCAGCTCTCGCTTCAACTGAATAGGCCTCCATTTTTTAATTTTTTGTTATCGAAACTCGAAAGCAAATGATGACGTACAGCAGCGAGCAATGTGATTGGTTGTTCGTTTCCTTCGAGCGAAAGATAGTCGGACGACCTCAAAGTCAGGCGTATCGTTCGCATGAGTCGTCCGACTAGTTCGTAAAAGATGAAAAGTTGTCGCTTGAGTCGCGCACGACAACTTGTCGCGTGAAATCCGTGTAGATGTATTTGAGCCTTAAGAATGCACGATTGGTCTGTACGTTTATCCGGCCGGCCGTCATTGGCACGATAACTTGAAAACGGATTAACTTTTTCAAATTCTGTTTTCAGAAATATGACCATCAAAGTACAATTGATTAAAAATGAATACTCCTTTTAATGAAAAATTGAAAAATAAAATGAAATAATAAAAAATAAAAGTCACCCAATGTGGAGAAAGTCTTATGGAGACAGATGTGGAACAAAAAAAAAAACAAAAAAAACACAGGTGAAGAGAAATACAACCATCCAAGGACTGTATGGCCAGAGGCCGACGAGTTCGGTCCCTGAATGGACCTAGATTAACGACTGCTGTATGATGGTCGCAGCAGCCGGGGGGGGGGGTGCACATATGTAATAATTATTACACGGTTGGCAACGCTGATCTCACTGATGGTCGCCTATCCAGTGACTTAACCGTGCCTGATGTTGCTTAATTTCCCTGAAGTTGTGTTCAGTGAACGCCCACCAGGCCACGGCCTCTCCCATTGTTTATTAGTCATTTTAGCTAGACTTTAAATTCTCTAATTTAATGTTACTTCTATGTCATAGCTAAAGCTTCTTGGAATGTTGCAAGATTTTATTTACATATCTTTTCACAGAAAATGAGCGTCTCGATGGAGAAGAGAATCATTAGCATTGTTGAAAGTAACTGTTTACATTTTATTTCATAATAATGTATTAATTATTTATCAATGTCCATTCTACAATATAAGTTTTATTCATGTAGAATATAGCCGACTTTCGTCCTTTCGGACATAGAAAGGACGAAAGAATGGAATCTACATGAATAAAACTTGTATTGTAGAATGGACATTCATAAATAATTAGTATATACGAGGGTTGTACCAAAAGTAAGGTTCCCAATGAGCTACAGCCTCGAGGGAAGGTGCTAGGCTAAATCCGACAACAGTGCCGTGCGCAGTGGTTCCCGCACTCTCGAGCCCACTCTCGAGCGATTCGCTACGGCGCTCAGTGTTCGCTTGGCAGCCGTCAGAGATGGAAGTGTTGATCGCCGCTCCCGCCAAGTGCGAGTTCGAGCAGTAATCCGGTTTCTCCACGCAAGGAGTTACCGCCCGTGGAGATTCATCGGCAACTGACTGAGGTTTATGGCGAAAAGTGCATGTCCGTTCAGCACGTCCGAAAATGGTGCAGGGCTTTTGCTGAGGGTCGCACGGAAGTTCACGATGAAGAACGGAGTGGAAGACCGCCGGTTTCGGATTCGATTGCCCAGAAGATCAACAGTGAGCTGCTGAAAGATCGGAGGGTCACTGTCCGTGAACTTGTTGAACGCATTCCTGAAGGTTCCCACGGCACACGCTTCCTCAACGGATTGGCGGGAGACTTCTTCGACTTAGGAATACAAAAGCTGGAGCACCGTCTTCAAAAGTGTGTCGAAAAAAATGGAGACTATGTTGAAAAATAGACAACAGTGCAAGCTTTTCAACGATGTATAAATTAATAACAATAAACAATGTTTACTACTTGTAAAAAATATGGGAACCTTACTTTTGGTACAACCCTCGTAATATACAATACAACGTGAAATAAATAATGAATTATAATTTGATGTAGCTAGTGAATATTAAAGAAAATCAGGTATAAAAAAGCACTTAAAGCAAAAAATAAATGAAAATTCACATTGAAAATACTAAGGATAAAGAAATCTACGTTCTAAGATTACGTTCAGCGTGTGTGCAATATTCATTCAAAGATTATGCATTTTGCCACCAGAGCCGCTGGAGTAATTGCAATGTGGTTGCTATTAGTGTTTTACATTTTTATTATAACTAAGTTATTTGGATCATCCATAAAATCATAATGAATTTCAAAAAAAAAAGCTTAACTTAACCGATTTCGATATATTAACTCTGTGCACTTTTCTTTGTGGTTAATTTTTGTATGTTTATTAATTAGAGGAAAGGCCAGGTATAGTGCTCAGCGTTTCCCATAATAGGTGAACTTACAAGAAAATTAAAGATATTCATGTTTTTATTTAATCTAATGCCTTTGTCTCTAATGCTTATTGTCTTAAATGGCGTAAGTTGTGAGGCCATTTTCCCAGACTTGCTCTGAGGTTTGAATGTCAATGCTTATTGTCTTAAATTTTTGGTATAAAGAAAGTATAAATTGTCTTATCCCTGTCAGAGGTTTACGTATGTGAGCGTAACCCGAACAAACAAATGCAAAATTAGTTGAAACATAATAATTCGAAAGTACCTCGCAATAACCAGAAGTCCGATACTTGTGGTTTCTGGTTCGAATCCAGTCGCGAAAATTTTCCATCCTTTTAAATACCTTTACCCTATGTCATTATCCTTACCTTTCATTTTAGATTTATTAGTTTTGCCATAATCATAATCATAACCCTTCTATGATTATGGTTTTGCTTGGAGTCTTTATCAGCTTTCTGATGGTTTGGAAAGGAGGAATAGCTGATCTTCGAGCCGGGTGCCTGTCATTGGACTTCCACCTTGACTAGTTGTGGTCTTCAGGATACTATCTCACGATAGTCCAGTTGGCAGAGGTGACGAGCAATATACACGAAGTCCCTGGTTCAATCTAGATCGCGGAATCTTTCCATCCGTTTTTCTCCAATATGAAAATTGCAGTATTTAAAAAAAAATTGTTTTTGACTGAAACGGAAGTGACGTCACGAAACTTTAAAGTGCTATAACTTTTTAACGGAGTCTCGGATCGACAAACGCGACTAGACTGTTTTACTCAGAATTTCACCCTCTACGACCTATACAATCACCCTGTATATACGTTCACCCACTGTGACCTTTTAGAATCACCCTGTATATACGTTCTATTGCTATAGGCTGCCATATAAAGAGATATTGAAAATATGCGTAAGATATGATTTTTTGAAAGTATCCGTCGGAAAATTGATCACTGGTCAAGACAAAAAAAATTATTGATTTTATGTATACTATTAATCTGTTTAGTTCCATTTTACTATGACTCGCCTTTTTCGAGATATAGCATTTTTAGGAAATTAATTTTTTGGCCGATATCTCGGAAACTATTGGTCCGAAAAAGTTTGGATGCGATATTCGTAATCAGCGATTACAAACTAACGGTAATGTCCGCAACTTAACCAGAAGACCAAGGCAAACGACACTATCCGATGATAGCAAGCTGGTCCACATCTGCAAGGCCATTACTCAAGAGATGAACATTCTGTTCAAAGATATCCGTGTAAAGCAATTTCCAACTGTCTCATATTTTCATCTGAAGCTGCAACACGAGCATGTCTTGGACGGAAGAAATATTTCATGGATTCCCTTCCCTTGTCAAAATTTCTTGCACTATTCAACCACTGCCGTATGAGAATAACTATGGTTGACGCACATCTTTCATTCTCGCAAACATTTCCATTGGCGGCGCCCTTCAGCGGGCAAAAATTTGAATAATAGCACGGAGATTATCTTTGGACGAATTGTCTACCATAAACGTCACTTCCGATTTAATCACAACTCTTAGAAAGAAGCAAACAGCCAATATGCCTGACAGACGCCCCACTAGTACTTATATACTATATATACTATATTTTAACTAATAATAATCCAATACCTCCATCCAGGGTCTGTATGGCCTGAGGCCGACGAGTTGGGTCCCTGGATGAACCTGGGTTAACGACTGCTGTATGATGGTCACAGCAGCCGGGGGGAGGGGAGGGGGGTGAAGATTGTGAGTCACTGAATGGTCGCCCATCCAGTGGCTAGCCGTGCCTAATGTTGCTTAACTTCATAGAAGTTGTTATAGTGAAAGCCCACCAGGCCACGGTCTCCCCCATGGTCTTATATACTAAAACTCTTGCGTGTATTTATTTATTTATCTTTAATTCTATCTCCTCCTAGACGGTTTGAGCTAGCGACTTGAAATTTTCAGGGCAGGCTTATCAATAAAGGACCTGCTCTATCGCCAAAAATCAGCCCCCTGCGACCCCCCCCCCCCCTTCCCCATTTTCTGGGGTTTTCATTTAAAATTATCTGCTTTTGCTTTGTAATTCCCCTCAACAGATGGCGCGGGCGGGCGAAGCCGCGGGTAACAACTAGTTTCATCTAAAGGACAGAGAAAAAGTTCAAATTTTGTGTACTGCGTAATTTAAGGACACCCTGTACATTGTCATCAGCACTGAATAAGTGTACCAAGCTTAATATTGATTGCAAGATTGTACCATACAGACAAACAGCTAAACTTTCTGGCAAGTTAATTAAAAGTGTGGGAAAAACTAACAATTATGAACGTCGCAGTTCTTTTTAACAATAGGAAAAATATTAATTTTAATTTCCATCATTAATTTTAATTACCTAATAATTAAATCCCGAAAATAAACCATATTAGGATAACCCGTGGCCCGATTTGAACCAACCCCGACACATTTTGTAATTAATCCATTTTAGGGGGGGCCATATTCCAAAAGTTTTTCATTAAAAAACAAGAAAGCAAATTTAAAAGCAACTCAGGATTTTAATAATATTTAGATATATAAATTGCTTTGTTATAGAAACGTTATGATTTCCATATTTTAATCTTACAAGTAAAATTCATGAAAAACTACTGCGTTAAGCCAATTATTATTTTTTTTTAATCTATACATTTTCTTAAACTTCCAAGTCCAGCGTATATTGTTTGGGATTTTGTTTCCCATATTTCAATCATGATTTTTCTTTCATCCTTATTTTTTCCGAAAATAGTTCCGTTTTCTCTTTTCAGAATTACCAAAATGTATTCAAATTCTTATCTCAATTTCCTTCCTGTTTTTTTTTTCTTTATAGATTTTCTCATCTATTCCGATCAAACGTGTTTTTTTCTTTCCTAGACATTTTCTTTAATCTCCTTTTTTCCGGTCTCTCTTTCGTTGCTTACGTTCTCCTTTGCTGTTTTTCCCCACTCATATTTTTAATTGTTTCATTTCCCTTCTTAATTATTCTCTCCATTTCTACTCTGAAATCTGCTTTTGTCTTTTCGTATTTTTGATTATTTTTTTGGGGTTTCCTTCTTTTTTCTTCCCCCCGTCGTCGTCGCCGTTGTTCCGAATCGGAATGAGGCGGCGGCGGCGGCGTCGGCCCCTGTGCAGCCTAGCCAGATACAAGCATCTCCCCAAAGGCAATCTGGAACCAAAATCTTTCTTTTGTATTGAATGGAATCGATAGGATCCATCCACTCTATCCCTGCCAGAAAAATCTGTCGCAGAAGATGATGAGAAAAAAAAAATAGCTCGAGTCTTGTATTCTATTTTTTAGATGATATTTGGGGCCTTTACTATATTATTAAACACGGAGATGAAAAAGAACGGAGATGAAAAATAATTTTTGTAGGTTGGTGCATAGTAAATAATTTGAGTCAGCGTTTTTCATTTCTAATAAAAGTAAAATGAAAAAAAGCAACAAAGTGACTATGCTTTTGCTTTATTCACTTCCGAACTTGTCGTCTTAATTCAATAGAACAAGGGGTGATTTTTGAATTACTAGAAAGCTATCCTTTTCTTTATAGATTTTCTCATCTATTCCGATCAAACGTTTTTTTCTTTTCTAGACATTTTCTTTAAAAAAAAAAAAGTATATGATCAAAATCTAAGTTTTAAAAGCTGTTAAATTCAGAAACTGCTTTACATGTTAATTAAAGCTATAGAGTGAAAAGGTTTGTTTTAATGCATTTATTTATACTATTTATAAAATTTTATAGCTTTATCAGTTAGCCTACATTACAAAATTTTACGGAAAACCAATATAATATAAACAAAAAATTACAGTGACTCTCATTATTTAGCTATTCTTATATGAGAGTAACTGATGAAATCATGACAACTATTATTATTATTATTATTACAACGCTTGTATAACTTTCACCGTTTGGGTCAATATTTCAACCTCTTCCACTAGTCCGATCTTGCTGAAATTTTGTACACATACGTAAAGTCGGTGATAATGCATGAATCTAAAATAATTTTTCAAAAAATGCAAATGGGGGGGGGGGGGGAGGATAATATGAAATAGACTTGGTTTATGTTTGTTTGCTTGCCCAAGAGATGGCGCCATATGAAAAAAACTCGTGAAAAGCTGGAAACCCCTTCAAAAGTGTTGTTTTTGAAAAAAGTATTTTTTCATTCATTTGTTCAGCTGAATTCCAGGACGCCATCCACATCTTTCGATATGCGGCAATGTCATTAAGCATGACCTACTTTATCTTCATGCATTGAGACGTATGATACTTATGATACTTTGATACCGCTAGATGCGTTATATTATCTGGCCATACCTTCACCGGACACCCCATACCAGTAAGTTAAACCGGATCCTACACGACATCAGTATCGTGTAGGGCCGCCTTTCGCCGCAATGACATCGGCAACCCTTCGAGGAAGATTTTCCACCAAATTGCGAAACGTGTCGGCGGGAATCTTGCTCCATTCATCCTTCAAATTGGCAAACAGCTCCGCGGTATTCTTTAGGCGGCATGGCGTAGCTTTCAACGGGCGCTCCAGTCCGCCCAAAGGTGTTCAATGGGATTGAGGTCTGTACTTTGGGCTGGCCAGTCAAGTTTCTCCCCACTCATTTCCTCAAACCAAATGTTAACGAAACGGCCCATATACCAAAGTGTTCCGAAGTACACTTCGACATTCATGGTTCCGCGAACTAAAACACGAGGACCAAGACTATACCACAAAAAGTAGGACCAGGCCATGATGCCACCTCCTCCGAATTTCACTCTGGGTGCAACACAGTCCTGTAAATATCGTTCGCCAAACCTAAACACGTCCATCGGACCGCCACAATTGGTAGCGGGATTCATCACTCCATAGGCAGGTTTTCCATTGTTCTGGAGTTCAGTTACGGCGTTCCTTGCACCACTGTGACCGACGGGTCGCATTGAGGGTTGTGAGCAGCTCGTCCATGAAAACCAAGTGCGACGATCACCCGGTTGACAGTATAATCATTTGCATCACTAGACGCCGCCGATCGAAAGTCTGGTGCCAACGTTTTTAACGAAGCCTTTCGGTTTGATATCACCACATGTTTCAAACGCCGATAAACGCGATCTGTCAATTTCGTTGGTTTATTGGGTCTGGGTTGCAATGTAATAACCCCCTCTCACTTCCACTTCAAAATAACATCACTAACTGTCGAGCGGGGTATTTGAAATTTGCTAGAAATCTCACAGATCAAATGCCCAAACCTGTGGGCTGCAATGATCCTCCGTACTAAATTCGCGTCGTCTGTTCATATTGATTGCAGTAGCTATTATGAGTTCTACAATCGATAGTCAAACAGCGCAGGGAAAAAAACAAACGAATGGTCCGAAAGCAATGCTTTCACTGCCATTCTCGTCCTAGACGTAACCAGCGGACGTATACTGAATTAGCTAAGCCAGAAGAGACCTAGTTAAGTCATCCAGAGGATTAAAAGGAGTCATTTCCTATCAGGACGGTAAAACAGATTGTTGATGGACGAGGAACATGGAGGAGATAGGAAATTCAGTATTCCGGACATATGGCCTTTTGGATGTCGTCGAAGTTGACGTCCAGGATGTAACGAGGCCTGCGATGCCTGAGGGAACTTCTAAAGGTGAGCGAGTGATCCAGAATATCTACAACCAGAGGATTGGGATGGTCCTTAATCTTCAGAAGCAGTTTCTTCAGCGGCTCCTAGACGTGGTTTCCAATTGGAGGTATACCGATTTCCGCCAGCAATATTAGTTGCTACTCTCCTGTCGAGTTGGACAATGGTCCTCAGGATAACGTTTTGGAAGGTTTGGAGGCCCTTCCATCTGGATTTGCAGATTGCAGCCCAGGTAGTAGTGTATTCTAACCCGTCAACGTCTTTTATAGGTTGTACGATGTGTACGGAAGATCCCATGCCCTTTTGGAAAGGTCAGGTGACGAATGGCCAGATACTGTATACATTTATGTAAGAAATAAAAAATAGGACTCACAATAATAACATTTATTCTGTATGTCCAATACAAAATCAAAAGCTTCTAAAATTTATACAATAATGAACATACATGATACTTTAATTTGCCGGCTCAATGTTGTTAAAAGCACATTTAACAGTTAAGGTGAGAAACTGAGCAGCCTGATATTGTAATAAACATTGTTTTATCGTTATGCACTTATTCGGCTTTTTAAATTCACTTTCGGCAGAAATCTAACGACAGGAGGAAAGGAATTGTAACAAGTTTGAAATAAAAATAAATCAAATAAAAAGAAAACAGTAGAATGAAGAGGAAGAAAGGGAGAAGGGGTGGGTTCGAAGAAAGAGAAGGAATGTTCTTTCTCATCCGAATCAAAGTCAATGCTTCGGTTGCCGGGCAACGGTGCGTTCTGAAGCAACAAGTAAATTGTCATTTAAGCCACAGGCAACACCTTCTGTCTTCAAATAACACCCGGACGACATTAGAAGATTAAAAGCGTGTACGAGACTAAAATATGAGAAATAAAAGAAAGACAATACAACCAAAAGAAATCCTCTGTCTCCAGTTTTCTTTATATAAAATCTCATCTTTAATTTTCTTTCTTTTTACAGCATTCCACGTCTCCTCCTTTCATCTTTTTCTTCTTAATGCATTTTTCATTATTTTCTTTGTTTTATTAACGATTAGAAAATGATTATATCATAATGAAATCGAATCTAATAAAAAGTAGATGTAGACATATGAAAGCGATTTTCGAGAAACAAGTCATTAGAGAAATCCACAAAAATGTTCTTGAAATACAAATTAAAGATAGAAGCTGAAATCAAGTTGTGATGAACAATATCTAATCGTATAGAAAGAAGAATCGTTTTATGATGATATTTTTAGGATTAATTTTGGACAACAATGTATTTTGCGCTTTCCCCTTTGAATTGTAAAGATGAATTATAAAATAAGAACAATTCTTCGTGAAAATACAATTCTGAAATCATCGAGCGCGATTCACGTATTCTTTAAAATGGGAAGACGATTTTAAAACCTTCACGCAGGTCTATTTCGATAGATATCAGGAATGAATGAAAACATAGCAACATTGAACTTTTCTGTTTCCAACGATGAAACTTATGCAGCTGTACGATTAAAATTCGAATTTATAGGTAGTGTCTGAATATTTTCGTGCATTAGAAGCTTTGTTGTCTATGGCAAACAGCTCGACACTATTATCGAAAGGAATTTGTTTCTTTTCACAACCAGCACCAAAAACGTAGATAGTGTACTGCCATGACCTACTTTATTATTACAGACCTGTTTTTAGCGACGCTATCCTATTGTTCTCTGTGGCACAGCCGTAGTTTCTCTTTCTGCCACTATGGCGCTACTTCCACCCCCTTCTTTAGCACACATTTGTATGGTTGGAGTGGGATATTTTATTTGCTGTATTGATAAATTAATTATCCTGCTATGTTAATAAGCAGTAATTGTTTAGATTGAATACGAGACTAAATTTTCATCAGTATACGAATAATAATTTCTATTAAAAATAAGAAGAAATGAAAAAAAAACTCGTGAAAGACACATGAACGCAAACGGATTTTATCATCATCAGCTTTTTTATTTTTCGTCAAATAATCAGTATCAACAATACTGTTAAGTTGATTTATTTCTTGTTAATTATTTTTTAACTTAAAACTGTTGACAATAAATAGATATATAATTTTAAGAAAGAAATTTATTAAAAAGAAAACACAATCCTCAACCTTAATGTCAAACAAAATTTATTCTCTCTAAACAGTAACATATTACAGATATCATGAAATCTTCAAGAGTTTTCGAGATTTTGGTTTGAATTTCCGATTTATTCTTTCCGGAAGCATGGGCAACAAGCTAATGGGCCTATAACTTGTGGGAAGAGCAGGATCCAGTCCAGGTTTAGGAATGGTGATGATGACTGAGTCCTTCCAGGCACTAGGGAAATGGCCGCTAAGCCAGCAGTCATTCATGACCTTAGTGATGATGCAGATAACACTGGGAGGTAAGTTCTTGAGAGCACTGGTGAGAGGTAATGGTGTCGATGCCGGCTGCCTTTTTGCTTTTCAGTCGCTTTATGATGTCCAATATCTCAATGACATATTGACACAAGGTGCCAATAACATCAGGAGAACCAAGAGCGCGCTGCATTTAAGCCGAAGTTTAGAGGAAGCGTAACTCACTTGATAGGGCCAACTGGGCCATTAATGGCGGCTTTGGTAGCAGACGATGTTTGCTGTACTTTCCTAATCTAGAGCTTTACTTAAACCGTATTTGTTGTTTGGTTGTACGTGTTCTTTGGTGCTAACAAGGGTTTTTCTATACGTATAGAAAAAGCCTTGGTGCTAATAAAGAATATTTGTATTGTATTCTATTATGCAAAGGTTTATTCAAGTATCTATACATATACTAATATCTATGTTTAGCAATTTTTTTTATTAATATGTTCCGGTTTAGAATTTTTAAACATCCACGCAGACGTAGGCAACAAGTAGTTTATTGAATAAAACAAAAATCAGAAAACTGCGTGATGGGTTACCTTTATTTTTGTGACCTAAAGGAAAACTTTCAAAAACAAATGCTCAAACTAATATGTAAACAGGAAGCATAAAGATAATATTTCATAAAACAGTAGTGAAAACAATGGTGAAAGTTTGAACATTTCTTTAAACACCTTTCGTAATGGAGAAGTCAAAGAGAACTTATATTCATCGCTTGATGCCTGTATGAATTTAGTGTTATAACTTTTATATAGTTTTTTCTTTTGCTGAAGTGTGTAAATTTTTTTTGCGATTCTTTATTTAAGTTATACAAGAGTATTTCAAAGAAAATGTATACACACTTCATAAAAAGGAAAATTTATATAAGAGTTGTAACACTAAATTCATATAGATATCAAGGGATGAAGATAACTCCTCTTTGATTTCTACAATTACAACAAATGTTCAAAACGATTTTCATAAGCGTTGAGATATCTTTGAATACGACAAACATGCTACTAGCCATTTCCATAGCAAACTTATCAATTAATCTCCTACGTCTAGGTGGAATGTGATCTTCTTCGATTAAGGTCGTCTTCATTCAATGCAATAGTAATATTGGGATGTAAGCTTACGTTTTTGCTATTACGGAAAAAGTTATAGATAACATCTAGTAAAGTGTATGGGTTTGATTCATATTTTTTTGAAACACTCTATTTCGAGCGTGTTAAGTTAGAATGAACTTGCCTTTAAAATTAAAAATTAATTTGTACTCATGTTTAACTAAATTGTACATTAATGATCGATAAAGGGTAAACCGAAAATAACAGTGGAGGACTCTCAAGGTCATTCCATCTGAAGTCTCATACATTCAAAAGATTTTGCCTTATTCTTGTTATTTTTAGTTTACTGAAACTGAATCTGCTTTTTAGATTTTTTTTTCTATCACGTCACGTTTCCAAGTTATGCACATAGAGACTGCAATGTTAAAGTAATAGGTGTGCAGAGAAGCGGCTGCAATGTTAAAGTATCCATATTTTTGGGCCACAAGGAAATTTATCAGGCCCCGAACTCTGAATAATTTAAAATGCTTCACTGAAAAACAAGAAATCTATGGGTGATAGAAAAAAAAATACCGATTTTTTTCTATGGGTGATAGAAAAAAAACCCACTGAGGTCAGATACCAATTCAGCACAAAAAACAATATAAGAATCAGCTCTTAATGTTAAAAAAGTTTTAAAAAGTTATTTTTTGTTGGCCTATGTTATCTTGCTCGATTATTACTTGTGGAAAAATGATTTTCAACATTTTAAAAGTACGGTGATATATCCATTCGAATTTCAAGACGCACAACTTCATCTAATCTTTCGAGCTAAAGCTCAACGATTCATCTAGATCTCTTTAAGAACGTTTAAAAACTACAAACCTATTCCCGTTTCTATCTAAATTTCATGTAAAGGATATGAAAAAGAAATGCAAGAATATTCTCTTGTAGCATATTATCAATAAGAATTTTTAGAAAATATTTTGATAAATAGTAAGAAATACTGTTTGGGATAATTATTCACACATGTTTTGCGTTATAAAAAAACAATATGCGACTTCAAATAAATTGACGTATTAGGCTACTTTAGATAAGATAAAGTTTCACATGTCAGAAATGAATAATGAATAATTTCATAGCATCAAAAAAGGAATGAAAAAAATTTTAATATTTTTTTGCTTTCCTTCTGACCATATTGTTTTTTGCTCATTTGAATACATTTTTTAAAGTTAAATGAATTCTTTTTGCACGAACACATTTTTTATCACTTGAAGTAGCGCAATTTCAATGTAATAAAAACGTCGAATAGAAATTTTTGCTATGAATTTCAATTTCTTTATAAATCACAATTCAACGGTTTCCGTCAAAACTTGTCACCTGGAGTTTTTGACATGAACATACTTCACCACTTTTCGAATGTCTCGACCATCTGGTGACAAAATTCGTAAGATAATGTGACATTACGTAAAAACGGATGCTAACAATGATGTTATTAAAAAAATTAAACGTTTTGAATAGAAAAAAAAATCAAAAAATATGGAAAATGCTCCGTGGTAAATAGATGAGCTCCTTTAAAGGACTGAAAATGTATCCAATATTAAGAAGTGAAAACACTTGATTGCGTTTAAAAAAAACTCCGGAAAGTCAAAAAAGGGCAGGAAAGAAAGTACAAACGAGAGATCAGTGAGGACAAGAAGAATCGACAAGAAGGAAATTAAGATGAAAAGAGGACAGAGGAGAATTGAAAAGAGGGAAAAAGAAGAATGTGGTGGGAAGACGAAGGTAGAGAGGAGGAGGCGGGAAATAAGGGAAAGAGAAGGGATCGAGCCGCGACTTTAATTAGAACGGCCTGAAACTGAGCCCCTTCCTAACACTGGGATCTCCAGAGCGTTGTACCAATCAAAACCAAGATTACAGGGAAGACGTCGTTCGGTGCGCCCTTCTGTTTCTTTCTCTTCTTTGCTTCTGTCTTCACTTTCATTCATTGCTTTTGAGCCACATTTCTTCGTCTTCTTTTTTTCCCCTCATTTTTTTTTTTTATTTTCCTTCGGAATTAGCTTCAAAATTGCCAAAGTTTCTTCGCCTGTTTTAGACATTTCTTCTCTCTTTCTTTCACTCTCCCCGTCTCTCTCTTTGAGACTTCAGATTTCTTGAACTCTTTAGGTACAATAGAGTGTAGGATTTAAACCATAATCGGGCATTATTCTTAGGAAAAAATATTGAATAAATTTCGGTAAATTTTCATATTTTAACATAATTTTCGAATGATTATAACACAACATTTTTATCACATAATATACTGGTCGTCCAAGTGAAAGTGGAACTGCTGTTGGTTTGGCAAGTGGTTTAATAGTTTCAGAATAAAGAGTGATACATACGGAACTAAATGCCTATATATAATTGCATTGAAGTTTGTTACAGGCGTCCCAGCGGTCCACGAGATGATGAATACCCTGGGTGAAGAATCTCCGGGATTGGCATGGAACCATTCTTCATCCCCCTATAGACCCCAGCCGTATAGCCCCAGAATCATCGACATAGCATATTGTCCAAAGGGATTATTCTGTTGCACGACAATACCCTCCTTCAAGTGGCTACTGCGTGCAAAGATTTGTTTGCAGCGATTTCGATGGGAAGTCCTCAAACATCCCCCATATAGCCCTGATCTCTCACCTTGAGGCGTCTTTAGGCCACTCAAGAAAGCTCTGCAAGAACGGCAATTCCCAGAAAATGATGAGGTCCGGATCGCTGTTGAACAATGGTTCCACGGTCAATCCCGAAGGTTCTTCACCCAGGGTATTCATCATCTCGTGGACCGCTGAGACGCCTGTGTCAACCTTCAAGGCCACTATGTATAAGCACTTTCTTCCATATATATCACTCTTTTTTCTGTATACTTATCACATCGGTACCATTGAACCATTGAACCATTCCAGTTTTGTTTGGGCGACGCTTATACTATAATGTAAGATGGAAAACGAAAGGAAAAGTTTCCCGACCTGGATCCAAGCCATGAACCACGAGTGTGTAGCTCGTCGTCTTTACCAACTGGGCTACTGCGAACGCTGATACAACGAGGCTATCTCTCATGTCCGAGTCATTTTTTTGACTACTAAGTAATCAAATCCAAAGATCGGTTCGGAAATTCAATTATAAAGCTGATGAAAACTAATAGCAAAATAATAAGTAAGTGCTGGTTATAATGTTCCAACCTAAGGTTAAATGTTAAGATGAAAAACGAAAGGAAACATTCTATGACCTAGATTCGAACAAGGGGGCACGAGTATCCGGCTCATACTAATTAAAAGGTATGCAAATATTAAATGACGCTTCTTTAAAAATTAAACAATGGAGAACTTGTTTTAAATAAAAATATTTTTCAACAGTTTAAGTCAGGGGTCGCCAAACCCGCGGGCCAAATCCGGCCCACCGTCTCCTTATTTACAGTCTGCGAGCCTTGTGAAAGTTTATTTAAGTAGGCCTTTCTACTTAAGTATCCTTGAGTATGAAAAATGCCCCGGAGAAAATATTTAGCCCGTTTAAAAAAATGTTTGCTGACACATGGTTTAAGTCATCAAAATTATCAAAATCATATGTTTCGCGTTTATATTTTAGATCTTGCATTGCTATAAATTACGAAAGCCCCATTCTTCAGCATCGGCGATGTTCGATATGCGATATCGCAATTTCCACAGCTGAAAAAAATTCAGAGAATTAATCGCAGGACGTATCCAGGGCGAGGGGGGGGGGGGCGCTGCAGGATTGGCCACCATATCAACTAAATCTATTACTTGGGGGACCTTCCCCCACAAGCAGGATTAGGCCAGCCCCTCTCAGCCCCTCTCCCGAAAAAAAAAATTCTGGGTATACCTATTAATTATGCACAATGCCTAATGCCTTTTAAAAAATATTAAAATTGACATCACAAAAAAACGGTACGTCATAGCCAACGTACAGTATGCCACTTTAGGTATTACTCAGGGCCCATAATCCTCACAATTTTACCAATTTCATTCCCGAAAACGCTACAAAAATCCTGGAGCCGATGATTCTGTTAAAACGGCCCTGGTCACAGCCTTTTGAGTGTTATCGCGCCAAAATCAACCCATTTGGGTGACTTTTGGTGAAAATAATGAATGTTTGGCAAAAAGTGTATACGAAAGTGTAAATCCACCCATTTGGGTGCATTTCAATGAAAATCATGAACGTTTCACAAAAAGTGTGCACTTGCCTCGCGTGAGTTGATTTTTGTTTCTCAGCGCTGAAGATGGCTATTTGGTAGCCGAAATTCGTATCTGGTATTTCAATTCTCCTTTTGGATTAGAGGTTCCCCCCTTTTGGTCTCGTCAAAGCATCAGATTGCGCTTCATATAAAAATACCAATTTCATACACATAAATGTAGCGAGTGACGTCATCGCTTTAATTGGGAGACTAAAAATGTCAGAGTAGCACAATCTGCAAGAAACAACACTTTAATTTCTAATTGTTGGCCAGGCAATTGTTATACAAATATTTGATTATCAGTTGTTGTTCTCCTTTAGAAATTGAACTAACAATTAGTACTCTATTGCTTAATGCATAAAGCAAAGCGTTATGCTAATATATGTTTAGCAACAATTACGGATAGTAATTAATTGGAGCATTCATTAATAACAAATCTACTGTATAAGTGGAGCAGTTAGAGAAGCAGAATTTCATTGCATTAGGCTAAATGTCGATTTGTTTCAGAATTTCAGTTTCTCTATTTCAAGGAAAACACTTTTAAAAAAACCGTCAAAATCTAAAATCTACCTAGAGATTTCTATTCTACAGAGTTACAAATATTTATATAACTTTTTTACTATTAAATAAATACGATTTTCAGGGTAATTTGTTGGTTCACTTACTGGAATATTTAAGAAATGTTTCTTAGTTATTTTTTTCATTATAAAATATTGAATTCTTCATCACAATACCTACAATGTGTGACTGCGTCATTAGCTCTGCCTTGTCGCTGAAGAGGATTAAAAAATGCTTCGGATGATAATGTCGAGATATTTGCCATAGCAATAGCTAGAAAAGGAATGTGTCACGTGGATTTCGACTGGAGAAATCGTCCTCAGGAAAAGAGAAGGAGGATGACGTAGGGCGTACGTCGGCCGCGAGTGATGTCATCCTGAAGCGATCACGTGGATCCCGAGAGTCGAGAGAGGAAAAAGAAAGATGGACGCGACCAAGAAGGCAGCGAGAAGCGTCTCCTCGTAAAAATGAGCATTTCAAGGGCACAAATTATGGTCGACGACGAGACAAACGCCAATGCAATGTCCATGCAACGAGCGGCGTCGAAAGAGCTTTCTGGAATTGTGAGGAGTGCGGCGACGACATTGTGAAAGCAGTCGGCGAGCGACACGACCGAGACGAATCGACGGGAGCGACCAACGAGCCAGAGGACGGGGAACCGTTACAGGAGCCATCAGAGCTACAAGGTAGGCTCGAAAAAGCCTTAGAGAACCTCATAGCGTATTTGGAGGCCTCGTCATTAGCGTCGGAAAATTTCTCGGGCGAAGGAAAGCTGCCTTATCAAGAAGGCGCTGGCTGTTAGATAACGACGCAGAAGGCTGTCCATCAGGATTCACAAGCTGCGATAGGACTTTTTAGGTTTTAAACTTTGTATCTGATGTGCAACTGAGCGGAGTGAGCAATTTGACTGTTATTCGTGCTCATGTCCAAGTTGCAGTAATTAGCGAGTTCCGAACAGTGTTCTCGCCAGAAGCGAATGAACTCTTGGAAAATGATGAAGCCCTTGGGGTGTTTCCGTTCTCTATCAATACTTACCTATGTAGAGGAACAGGAGGAATCATTCCGGGGTTTTCGTCCACTTTTCCCTAACGTACTTCATAATTTTTAAGCGATTTGCTTCTCTGCACGACAAATAGTAAGGGACGTCGATGTTGCACGAAAGCTTATTGAGCCTAATCTTTTTTTGCCTCAACTTGCGACAACTAGAGGACTGTCGATGTGTGACTTTAATTGATGTAATTACTGTGAAAACACGACGTTGTTCATCTGTCTTTAAATTCGACGTGTTCTTTATTCTTAGAGCGACAATTTACCCTCATCGAATTAAGACGGTATCTTCGTTTTCAAGCGGCGGAGTATCAGCGTACTATTTATCAAGTCTTCATAGCTACCGGATTTAGACATTCAACAGAGTGTGTTTATTAGTGTATGTGTGTTACTTCTACTTATAAGTGTCGAATACAATTTATTATGATAAAATGTGGCAATGTGATGAGTGGCCGAGAGTGGCATAGTGATATAGTGTTATGGTATTTTTTGTGAGTTATTTGATACAACTAAATTATTGTGTTTAATGAGATAAGAAGAGCGGGCCGAAAGAGCCTCCTCTATTAAGTGGTCTACGATTGGTGTTATATGTGCTACCAGATAAATCCTTGCTGTAAATAGTTCTGCTCCGTTTGAGAATCTCAGTGGTCAACGGAACATCAGAATCAGTCTTGTGATCGTCATTTAATTGTGCAAAAAAGGAAAGTGCCGATTTCCTCCGAATCACTGTTCTACGTCTGCGAGCATCAGCGTAGCGTCAAAGCATCTGTCCTTTCGCGGGAAGGATCGCCTTCGCATCTCGTGGGGTGTTTCTTCTTGTGAAGCTCAAGAATCTATTTTTTTGGCGAGTGACGAGCGACGAATTTTCTACTCGCGCTCTATATTTCTGCCAGGACACTTGTATTTGAATCATATCGGGTGGGCAAGAAATAACGCGAGGTGTTCAGAGCTCGCTAGCGGGAATTCTATTAGGCCAAATGCAGTACATTTTGGTGTATATACTTAGTGAAACATGCAGTTTCGATTTCTGCAAAAAAAAAAAAAGTACCAAAAGTCGCCATAGAGGGCGCTTATTTCAAGAAAACAATGAATACATTTGCATAAGCGCGTTCCGTGTTGAGCAATCATGACAATAAAAGGCAAGGCTGAGGATTTCCCATCATTCACGAACGAATGGCCTGACGATGACGCTTACTCTGCCTGACCGGGCGTTATTAGTCAAGTTGTTTTATCAGAAGAGCGACAATGCAAGTGCTGCCCTTCGTGAATTCCGGCGATTGAAAACGTTACGAAGAGGACCGATGAGCATAACTAACTTACGGAAAATGATTGAACGATTTGAATCTACCGGAACTCTAGGAGTGCAAACAGGCCGGGGACGCAAACGAATCAGGCAGCAACACGTTGAAGAAGTTGCAACTGCTGTTGTGGAACAGGAAATGACTACTGTGCAGGGTACCAGCAGTGCACACGCAATAGCACGCCAATCAGATATCCCATATTCGACGGTGAGAAAAATATTGCATAAGATATTGGCATTTTATCCCTATAAACTCACACCTGTTCAACTCAGACCTGCTTCCTGGAGATGATCGTACCCGAACTGACTTTTCGTTGAGATTTTTAGCACGTATGGAAGTGGATGATGCATGGCCATGGCAAATTTTATGGAGTGATGAAGCACATTTTTATTTGAATGGTGATACCAATACCCACAACTGCCGTATTTGGGCTGCACCAAATCCACAAGTGTGTCTGCCAACTCCTATGCATTCACCGAAACTAACAGTATGGTGCGGCTTCACTGCTTCTTTCATCATCGGCCCGTACTTTTTTGAAGAAATCCGTCCCCGTGGACCGGTGACTTGTTCCGTCAATTCTACCAGGTATGCCGATATGCTTGAGAATTTTGTGATACCACGATTGCAGGAAAAGGGTTGTCTGGATTCTACCATTTTTATGCAGGATGGTGCGCCACCGCACATCGGACGTCAGGTGCAGCAGATCTTGCGAGAACGTTTTTCAGACAACAGAATAATTAGTCGTGCATTTCCCATGGTATGGCCACCCAGGTCGCCTGATCTCAACCCTTGTGATTTTTGGTTATGGGGATATTTGAAAAGCCTTGTGTATCAAGCACATGTTCCTGACCTCTCAACCTTAAAGGATCAAATAACGTTACATATCAGACTAATTAATGCAGATATGCTGCGAGCTGCCGCAGAAAATATCGTGTACCGCATGCAGCTATTGGAACAGCACACTGGTGGTCATATTGAAACACATTTGTAATTAAAAATAAAACAAAGTTTATTGTTGTTACTAAAGTTGGTTTGTACGGTATTTGTTCATTTGACAATTAGGTATTCATTGTTTTCTTGAAATAAGCGCCCCCTATGGCGACTTTTGGTACTATTTTTTTTTTTTTTGCAGAAATCGAAACTGCATGTTCCACTAAGTATATACACCAAAATGTACTGCATTTGGCCTAATAGAATTCCCGCTAGCGAGCTCTGAACACCTCACGTTATTTCTCGTCATGGTATATCGTTTTTATCGTATCTCGAGAATGTCGGGCGGTGTAATTTTCGTTCGGACTTATATACGTATAACTAAGTGATGAAGAGCATTACCTAGAACTATATTTGTGTGATTATTCAGCCCAGTGAGAGCTTCCACTGTATTAACTTTATAAAATCTCTTATTTTCTTTCAAGCTTTGAAATAAAAGTTTTTATTTCTTCATTTTATCGTTCTGTCTCTTGTCAAATTACTCTGCAAATCCACGTGACAGAGCGAAACATATTTAGACACTACATTAATTTACTTTTAATGCAGATATATTGGGTTGTTTCATAATCATTTCCTGCTCCCGCTGAGGCTAGTTTGCACTAGCGATTGTTATACAGGTCGAACCTCGATACAACGAACGTCATTATAACGAAAGTTTCATTACTACGAACAAAAATTTTGGCCCCTGCCGTGTGTAACTAAAATAATGCTTATTTTACTTCGTTATAGCGAATATTTCAGTAGAACGAAAGAATATTTCGGTCCCACGGGCAGTTTTATTAGGTTTAGAACGATTTTTTTTTGTCTACTTTCCTTTGCTCATCCGGGCTCTTTAGAAGGAGAGAGACGCGACGCCGAGAAAGAGACGCTGACGGAAAATGGCCGAGTTGAGAGAACAGAGAACTTTTGAATTTTCAGTCGTGAATTCAGCACATTCGTGAATTGAGCAGAGCCGTAAACTGAGCAGAGTTGTGACCAGAGTTGTGATTGCGGTGTTTTTTGTTTTTTTTGTATTCATTTTCGACTTTGAGTTAACTTTGTACCATCAGTGCGTACAGTCGTTGCACAGCACACTGAGAAACATTACAGTCAAATCTGTTCTTCAATGGCAACAAAATAAAATGCCGGAAATGACTCTTTTTGAATGATCGAGCAAGTAGATGGCGGGAAAAAAAAAGGAGAAGTTGCTAAAAATTTCGGCATAGCTCCTTCCCGTAAAAGAACGGGACAAAATTGAGACGCTTGCCAAGAAGGAAATCGGTCCACAACATAAGAGAATAAGATGTGCAAATTAAGATGTTGAAAAAGCTGTTTTTCAATGGTTTGAAGAAGTAAGATCCAGAAACATTCTAGTAAGTGGTCCACGTGTTCAAGAAAAGGTTTAATCTTTGCATCTACCCTTTGGCATGTGGATTTCAAAGCAAGTTCAGGATGGCTCTACAGATTTAATGCACGTTATGGTATTTCATCGAAAGCAATTTGTGGAGAAGGGAATTCTGTGTCAATGGATCATGTTAACACGTGGAGAACAGGACGCATAAAAGAAATTTTAAAAGATTTTGATGCGTGCAACATTTTCAACGCAGACGAAACTGGCATCTTCTACCACTTGCTGCCATATCGCACGCTGGCTGTAAAAGGCGAGTGCTGCAAGGGGGGCAAAGAATCAAAGCAAAGATTGATTGCATTGTTATGTTGTAACGCATCTGGAACTGAAAAATTGAAACCCCTAATCATCGGAAAATCAGCGAAACCTAGATCTTTCAAAAACGTGCGCTCATTGCCTTGTGAATATCGTGCGAATAAACGCGCATGAGTGACTCAGGACATTTTTGCTGAATGGCTCAATAAACTTGATGCAAAAATGAAAAATAAAAATCGCAAAATCTGCCTGTTAGTCGACAATTGCTCCGCTCACAATGAACCACCACAATTAAGAAACCTTTGTGTTGATTTTTTTCCACCGAACTGTACAGCAGTTTTGCAACCACTAGATTTGGGTATCATCCGTGCTGTTAAGGTGGTTTATAGAAGTCGTTTTGCAACCACTACAACAACTTGTAATGGACATTCCTTTTGATGTGTTGTTGCTTTTAATTGACGTGAAGCGGGCTATTGATTTGATTGCTGCATTTTGGTACTTAGTGAAGGAAGAAGCAATATCGAACTGTTGGAAAAAAGCTGGATTTTTGATTCATTGCGCATATACTGATCATGCTGTATTAGATTATGATAATTTGCTGAGTAATCCTTAACACAATCTTTCTGGAAATCAATTCAAGTAGCTGAACATATTGAAGAAGCTGTCGATTTTATGGATTACATCAATGTTGATCAGGACGTACTTACGTGCAGTGAAGTCACTGATGCTGATATTATTGCAAATGTGTCTAATGCACCTCCAAAGGAAGAAGATGATAAGGAAGATGTAGACATACAAAATGAAGCGATTGACCAGTCACGCATTACCACAAAAGAAGCAAGCGAATGTTTTTCTAAATGAAAAGAATTTGTAACTTGTGGGAAAATATTCCTCAAACTATATCTGAAAACATGCATGCACTAGAAGAGTTCTTGTTAAAAGAAAATGCTAAAAATTTTGTTCAGTCAAAAATTACAATAATTTTTTAAGCATCAGTGTGTATTTTTGTTAATTTAAATAAACTACATATTTATTTGTGTTTTAAATTGTACTGTACAGTTATTAAAAATTAAACTGGCCGATAAATTAATGTTTTCATTAAAACGAAATTTCATTATAACGCATTAATTTAGGCACCCCCTACAATTTCGTTATAACGAGGTTCGACCTGTATATACATGTATATCGTATCCATAAGGAGTATCAAGCGCCCCTCCAAAATAAATGGATTCAATCCATATGCCGAGGATGTTGACATCGACCGAAACTATGCATTTGATCCCTGTGTGGTAGACTGCCCTGACTGTGCAGAAATAAAAGTTTTTTGCACATGGCCAAACATTCACAACAAATATTGCCGTCAGTTGGACGAATGTCACCAGAAATTAAGCAAGATATATCGTTTGAGCAGGAAGCTTGCAGAAAATCAAAACCTTTGAGATACGAGATCCCGTTTCACCCTGCCTTTTCAGACTTTCACAAATATTCGCGATTTGGACCGCTTGTTGAGGGGTAAATGCTACGATAACAAGAATGCTGCGATTCTCAGTTTCTTCCACTGCGGCGTTTTTTATTTAATTTAATTTTTTTTTCTCGCTGAAATGAGGTTGGGAGATAATTAGCTATAGCCGAGGGCAATATTTCCCTGAATACAATTTTTCATCTGATAGTGCTGATTTTTAATTTGTGTCAGGATTGACCATTTAACAACTCAGTGTGTTACATAATCGGGAAGAAGAAAACCTCATGTTGCTGCATTTTCATTCAGCTCTGTTACCTCTCAAAACACCACTACGAGAACCTTTTGAAATCGTCTTCTCATGTTAAAGAATAAGCAGAGTCTCACGTTTTAAATTTTTTGAGTAGAAGGAAGAAGGTGCGTTCAAACTATCAGTAATAAAAACGATTCATATGCCTACACTTTTCTTATTCCAACACAAACGAGGAAAATATCCTTGAACGTGTATTTCCAATCCCAACAATTTATATTAGATCATATATATTTTACCTTTCAGATCTTTTCGTTATTTGAAGCATAAGTTGACAGTGAATGCATTTTCCCCCAAAGCCAGTAAAAGGATGCAGTAATTAAATTATCCTAAATCAAATGTCATTCATGTTTTTTATTAATCCATGAAAATAATTCAATAAATTATATCTATTAATTAAATAACGCAAACAATCATAATTGGTAATGAAAAACGAATCAATATTAAAATTTGCCTACAGTTGACATAATGTCGATGGCTATCGGAATTATTGATTGCATATTGATAGTTTATCAAGTCAGTATTAAATATTTCACGTGTTATTACAGAGTCATTAAAAATGCACAATGCTACTTTACTCATTGTGCATACAATAATACTTTTAGAGTCTGGACTACTTTTTGAATTCGATTGTTATAGTTATCATTGATGGAAATAATAGCTGCAGCATAATAACTGTTCCTTCATATACAGGCAATTCCACGCCACAGTTCCTTATTATTTTTTCATTTTTCAACATCTGTTCCTCATCTTTATTAAAAATGTGCTCTACATATTATGTTTCTCATAGTCGTAGAAATCATATAAAAAAATCTTCATTATAATAATTTTATTTTTCAGCAAACTCTTGGATAAACATTACTTCAAAGAGAAACTCTAACACCTTTCAACTTTAGAAAATTTCAGGGTATTTTAAAAAAAAATCAGTTATGCAAAATTTTGCAGTCTCCGATCGATAATGTCATTGAAAAGTGGGAAAGTCAAATTGTTAAGTCAACTTTTGAGAGTTCTTCAAGGTTACGAAAATTGATTGTTTTTGTGCTATTATTTATAATTGAGTTTTAAAGATACCATACATGACCGTTTCGCCAAACAGATAACTTTATTCGAAGTTAAATTATAGGGCAGGCACAATCGGTCGGTTAGAATACAAAACACTTCGTCGAATTTGGAGACGAATTAGTCTAAAGAAGAAATGCGATTCGCCGTAGGAGACTAAAGTATTTAGACGACATCACAAGACACAGATCGATGCATATCATTTCAAGTTGCAATGATCCCATGGTCGTGTTGACGACTTTTCCCATTTTAGAGATTAGATGGCTGAGGTAGGCTTGCGGACAAGGCGATCTGGCGACTTGCGTCTGCTTGCAGTAATGTCCCACTAGAGATACTGGCGTGAGAAATGGTATACTTTGGTCTTAGGCAACGAATCTCGCTTCTGTCTCACCCATTATGATCATAGAGTAGGAGACTGAAGATAGAGTGACAATCGGAGTGTCCCATAGCCTTAACATGTAGCCATGGTTTGGGTGCTGTCAGTTACAGTAGCCGGACACCTATAAGTACAGCCAATGGCCACTTTGACAGAACTGCGATATGTTGATAAAGTATTGCAGGTCGTTGCATTACCCTATATTCAGAATATATTAATGAACATAAGCAGTATGCTCGTAAAAATCTCTAGACCTGCGTAATTCCAATTGAATATGTGGGAATGATTGGACATCGTATTTATGCTCTCCAAATCAAAACTTCCGATTTTGGTGAATGGACCATAATCTCCCAACAGTTATTGAATCAATGATACGCGTGGTAAACGAATGTATTCCTCAACCTGGTGGAATTTCTATTTATTAACCCACTATATAATGAGCCAGTAGATATTTGAAATTAAAATTTTTGCATGTGTAAAGTTTTATCTCATTTTGTCTTATTAGTTGCGTTTCATGGTGTTGCATGCTCTCTGTGGAATAGCGTGTACAGTCTCAATTTATTTTCTTTCAATTCATGTGAAATCAGATACAAATGTTTTTCAAGATTATTTCTGGAAACAAAAGATGATCTTTCATTCTTGTTTTTTGCCGTTTCTTTTTACTGCAACCTACATTGAAAAGAATTAGTACATATTGAGCTTTTGTTTGAAAAAAAAGCCGGTTCATTTATCCGAAACGGGCATCCGATAACCAAGATAAAAACAATTTGTGTACAATACAAATTAAAAATAAAACACTATTTTTAGTATCGATATCTTCTAAAAATAACTGATCTCCCCTCGAAAAATGTTCACTGGTTTCAATCATTTATGGATCAAGGCTTTCAAAAATTTGTGATGCGGCAAAAATAGTATAATTCCCTCATCACATAGTTTTCCGTAATTTTCTAGTTTTATTTTCCGATATTTGCTCTTCTGTGTGTTGTAACAATGTTTATCCTGCGTATATCAAATTGGTTGTTAAATTGTTTATTACAGCACAGAGTTTTTGTGTGATGATGGACAATTGATATAGGGAATGCATCAGGGAAATAGAAGTATCCATTTTTTCTTTGGATTTTCTGGAGAAGTAATAAGCCCTAAAGAAAGCTGAGTGTTTTATTTATGCCTTCAGTCTATAAACTTGTATTTGAAGAAATATTTCTTTACCGATTAGTTTCTATGATACAGTCTGAAGTCCTACTCTTAATTTGGAGAGCGTTGCCATGAGACATCGTTGCCAAATAAAACGCTGACTGTTAACAAGTGCTTTGGATGAGTGAGAAAAAAAAATGAACTTCTGTTTATACTGAAGCGGATAAGTCGGAACAGAACTATTATAATGCTTGTAACTAAACTGAGCTTCGCATTCTTTATGAACCACCATTAAGAACATGTTTTACCTTTAGTTATTATTTTTTAGGTCTGCTTTGAGTTTTTGTTGTTCGGTTAGCGAAACTAGATCCGGAACACCGTGGAACCGAAACTCGTTTCACCAACCACTCGTTTCGTTCAAACTAGTTCTGTGAACTCGTTTCATTGACGAAACTAGTTTCACATCACAGGCTCGCGCTCGCAGTTGCATTTTGCAAAATGGCTAAGCTGTGATTGGTTTAGCAATTCTACATGAAATTGAATAAATTATGATGCTGATAATAAAGTTAATGGGCTAATTTGTTGATTAGTAAACAGTAGATATTTTAAACGCAATCGAGAAATTTACAAAATTCTACGCCTTTGTTAGGTATCCATATTGTTGACATTGTCAGAATGCACTGCATACTGCACTTTCAAACAATGCCAAAATGCAATCGGACAAACTAGAGAGAAACTCGGTTCGTGGAACTAGATTGGAATCCTAAAACTAGATCCGCGAATCTAGTCTGTCAAATCGAGTTTCCCGAATCGAGAATTGTCAGTTCGTGGAAACGAAGTATTACTATGTACAATAATTTTAAATTTCTGAATTCATTTTGTGAATTTGTATTAAGGGAAAGAGAAATTTAACTTTAATAATAGGGATAAGGTTGGTATTTAAGGAAGCTTTGAAGGATTGTAGTTGAAACTCACAACGCAATGTAACACAAGTTTTACTTATTATTTTAAGTGAAATGTACAGGGTTTAGGAATGAGCAATCCTTTCTTATCCAAGAGGTCGTTAGTATATTTATTTGGATAGTTCGAAACTAACTGAGAGATGGAATGTCTAAAGGCCCTACCCCTTAGTCACGCTGGAAAATTGAGAGTGGTTATAGAGGGCTTAGCGGAATGTACCTGATTGCATGTACAATATCTCTCGACAGAGTTCTCTGTTCTGAATGTCCCCCTCCCCTCCATGATATTGATTATTTTATGGAGAAGATATAAATAACATTAGGTGGATCCTGTCTGTGGTACTTTTTGCACTCTTCCTTGAGTGTTTGTTTGTAAATATGTTCTTGTGTAAATTGACACCTGAAGTTGTTTCTTCTCCTTTCAATTTTAAGCTGGCTTTGTTCTTGAACAAGAGGATTATAAACAGTTTTCTTCTAAGTAATATCTGATTTTAAGTGGAAATTTCTTAATTGTTTTTTTAATGGTTCTATATGAAAGAAATGCTGTCCAATTTATTCTGATGGTCATCAATATCCATTTTGTAAGCAAGTTCAAAGTAGAATATTTTCTCAGTATGTTAAAATGAATTTTATAGAATAAATTTTATGAATATCTAATTGAATATCTCTTATCACCAAATTAAAGTGTTTTATCAACTTGAGTCATCCTAATGTTTGCTTTTTCTTTTTTTTAATAACATCACTTTGTGTAAACAGTGATATCTGAATATATGGATCATTATACTTTGTGTAAACAATAAATAATTAAAACAATAAACCAGGTACTGTTTCACAAATCGATCTACAGGCAATTCGCTTAAAATACCAAATTATCGAAATATTCTTCAATCCCCCAATAATTTCATTTTTAACAAAAATTGTTGAAGTAACTCATGTTGAATGTTTGTGATAGTCCTTTATTAACCATGTTCAATCAAACCTTCACATTACCCGTAAGGAAATATATAGGAAGAAGACAGACTAGTATATTAAAAAAGGGTAAAACCTAAAAAAGATAGGAACATTCAGGAATTAAATAAAAAATAAAATCTTCTCCATCTTTTATAAGAGGAGCCATTTTTAACAAACTAATCCATTGTGAAGCTGCAAGTTTGTTAACCATCAATCCTATTTTTAAGCAATGAGAAAACATTGAGCAGCGATCGATTAATACAAATAAAAAATAATTTTTAATTAATCATAATTATTGAAACTTTTCACATTGGTCTTACAGCAAATAAAAAACGAGTGCATATTTGTCTTAATGATTTAAAAAAAACAACAAAATAAAACAGAAAGAAATTAGAGAAATTGAATTTCCAGTGAAAAGCATATTTTTTTTTCTCTTCGTCATTGTGCAATCTATTTACAAAGCTGTTCGATTCAGCAGTTCCATTTCTGAGTAAATATTTCTTCTAATTAACGCTGTGAATGGAGTCATGTTGGGAACACGGAGAATGCAGTAAACCGAACCCTAACAAGGAGAACAATAAAATTTCCAAAAGAGGAGCAAAATATTGTGGAATTATTCCTCGGAGCGAGAAAAGTGAGGGGGGGGGGCTTGCATCGATTGCGGACAACCCAGCCGGTTAATTCTATCGAGGAAACATATTTAAAAAAGTAGTCAAAGACAGGTTGGAGATGCGGGGAAAGAAATTGGATCTTGAAGGGGTGGTGGTGGCACCAAGAGCATCTATGACGTGCTGACTCCACGGTCTTCCCTTCATTATCATATTCATGGGCAGAGACCGCAAAGGAAAGGACTAGACAAGGGAATCAATCTCGACTTTGCATAAGATTTACAAGTCTGACATAGTTTGGGATCGTTTCATTTTCTTCCATCCAATCTTGGGGAAGTCTAATGGCTGGCGACGGTTGTTCGCCCTTCTTTTGCCTCGCGACATTGTGAATATTCGGCGCCGACTGATCGTCCAATGGCACCGATCCAACGGCCGCTTTTTATCTACGTTCGCGTTCCCGGCCTCCAATTACGACAAACACCCCCATGTACAATGGAGGTAAATCGATGGGTGAATCAATGTGAACCAATTCACGTGTCAACAGAGTATGAGAATTTTAATAATTTCCTAATAATGCATCTTTGATAAATTGAATTTGAACGCCAAATGGCCGATCGGTGAAAATAGAAGATCAAAAGCCAGACGCTTCGAATACCAGAAATTAAATTTAACAAATTAAACTCCTATGATAATCAAACAAGCTTTTTTTTTTAAAAAAAAAAAAGTTAGTGATTCAAGCACTTGCTAGATATAGTCTTAAAGAATAAACAAATCATCAGAAGTTCTTTTGTAAAAAACAAATACGCTTCAGTTTTATCGAATAGAGGTCATTCTATTTCTCATCATACGAGGGAGATCGAAAAGTAACGCACATCAATTATTTCTGGCAATATTTTTTATAATAAGCAAAAATGAAACAATGCACAAGAAAGCTGCAGGTTTTACTTATTTTTCGCCATATGCATAAGTTTCTCGACAAATTTCTATATGGCCTTCTGCGCACGGCTGATTTTATCTCCTCATCCGAACTAAAGCGTTGGCTTCCTAGGAATTTCTTCATTGGTACGAAAAGGTGATAGTCAGATGGTGGGAAGTCTGGACTGTAGGGTGTTCAGTGCACCTCCCAGTCAAATTCCTCAATTTTTAGTTTGGCCCTCTTCGAAGTATCTGCACCACCTGGGGTGCTACGGCCCAGACTAGTGTTGTGCCGATACCGATACCAATACCAAAAAGTATCGATACTTGCCGGTATCGAGTACTCAAGTATCGGGCATAGAAATATGGCTCAAGTATCGATAATATCGATACTTTGCATGTCGATACCCGATACTGAAAAAACCTATCAGTCACCTAATGAAGAAGTTCGATTTTCAGCGTTAATTCAGAATCTGTTGAATATTTTAACGCTTTTATTCCAGTGGCTGCCTACTGATTAGGGAAGTATCTTTCGAAGCGTTTGTTTTTATTTCTCCTAACGAGGTTGAGCTGTCGAGCTCACGCCTCGCTCTATGGGCGCACGGGAAATAAAAAAAGAAAAGCTAATGACTCGGACACGTGATGATAGCCTCCTAATAATAGTAGTGAGGTCTAATTGTAATGAGTGATGTTAGCCTCCACGTGCTCCAGTACAGGTTCGACGTCCTCTCAGAAATACATTTTACCATATAAATAAATACTCATTTTTACTCGATACTATCGATACTTTCTCATTGAGTACTCGATATTGGTATCGAGTATTTTATTCAAGTACTCGATACCGGAAGTATCGATGCTTCTTTGGTATCGCACATCACTAGCCCAGACTGAGACTTGGAGGCTGAGTTGCAGTTATAATTTATACATCCGGGGTTAAATTATTTAAATAATTTCCGGGGAATAAATAAATCCTCACAAATATTCATCAGTTATTCTTAACTTCAGGTAAGAAAGATCGTTCCGACCTGCAAACTAGATAATCGTACCAAATCTAATCAGTCCAAATGAACATGTGAATAGCGTAATACTTCTATGACCAAGAATCGTCAGAGCGTCAGCGCCATTAGCCGAAGGTTCCGGGTCGAGCTTACTCTGTGGAATTTTCTTTCCTAGTTTCAGTTATAATTTACAACATCCGAAGTATGGTGCACAAATAAATCTTCACAAACCTTTCATCAATTATTCTTTTAATTAATTTTATATACAAATAACCTATATATTCAAATGACCTATAGTGCTTACGAGCTCTTTATATCTGATGTGAGGTGATCCGATGAAACGTGGAGTTACACACAAAAATACCAAAAGTAAAATTTCAATCCAAAATATGAAATTGAAGTCACTTATCCTATTTCGTCGTAGCTGGTGGATTTGTTGATCGTACCAATCTTTCTCCAAAGAACACAGTCATTTCATGATCGCCTCCCAAAATTCCCAAAACTTCAGAAGAAAATTACAGTTTGTCTTCAGGTTTTATCCAAAATTCACATAGAGAAAGGCCTGGGCTATTGATGTCTTCCCATTTCTTCAATAGGACTTAGATCAGGGCCGTCCAAATGGTGCACGTCGCTCGTGTGCAACATAAAAAGCTCGCGGGCAAAGCTCACGGGCAAACCCAAGGAGATAGTCTAAAACTCAGGAGGGGAGTGGATACAGTTTTCCTATGTAGTGTTGCCAGACTTTAGGGGGCGATTCCGTTAAATGAAGCATTATTTCTTTTGTTACTGATACTTGCTTGTTTTTCGTCTCGCATAACATGGCGCACATTCCGAAAAAGCATAAAATCACTGAACCAGTATTTAAACCGGAGTGGGAGAATCTGTTGTTTTTTTTTTTTCATTTAACACGGATCGGATTCTAAATGCTTAATATGCAATCGTGTCCTATCGGGAAAAAGAAAATACAATTCTACCTGACATCGAGAAAATTGTCACATTAAAACGAAGGAAATAAAATGGTAAACTGGCTCGGATTGTTTTGTTGTTTTTTTTTCTTTACAGTATCGAATTGAACTGATCAACGTAATGTGCAATAGGGGGGGGGGGGGAATTACCCGCGTGCACGGGCGCTGCCCGCGGACAGAAATCTTGGGCAGCCCTGACTTAGATTATAACGGCAAAACACGGAAATGCATAAGAATCGCTTTATTGAAGAGCATCCCTGGCGGTTCATTTTTGATAAACGTACTCAATTTCACTAGTGTTGTGTAATGGTTTAACCAATGTTGTTCGATGGTTTAACCACTTTCTTCTAATGGTTTAATTGCATCCGTTACTTGCACCACTAAATTATTCAAATTGCGCAACAGTGTTTTGCTGTGCGTGCGTACCTGAACTGTGACTCTGCAGAGCAGAACTCACTTGTTCCTTAACAATTGTCAAATAGTACAATGCAATATTCCTTAAAAGTATTGGGGAAGGTATAAAAGGCAGTTAAACGAAAAATAGTTGTTCAACATTTCATTAAAATTATTTAAGCATTACCTCTCGAGTATATTAGATGCAATAAGTTTCCCTTTATTTTATACATACTAATTCATGAGGAAACGGACTGCTTTTGCTATGGCTTTCTCTGTTAGTAGAAAGGTTTGGAGCTGTGAACCTTGGGATAATAGAATCCAGACCATCATTAATATGCTAATCCTGCATAAGTACATTTGTGTCTATAAGCTAAAAGGGGTCGTTTTAAAGTTTCAAAGTATCTGAAAAGCCTATAACGCTGCCTTAGGCTAAATATTTTTTATTTAAAGAAATAGCTTATTCCGATTTTACAAGTATAGGCTAACCTCTATTTGTTACAAATTTTTATATGCCCGTTGTTACGTTTTCATTTACATTTATGCTACATTATCATAGGCCTACTGGACAAATCCACATAGAGCGTTGGTTCCCAAACGTTTTCCACTCACAAAGATCCGCGTTGCGCGAATCCTTGACTTATAAATATACATGCAATACAAGCCTTGACAAAAAGTTTGGATACAGTGGCTAATGTTCACAAAATTTTCATTTCAGATGAGATTTACATTAAAGTTTTCAATATTATTCATTCAGCACGATTCTAAACGAATACAACAGTATGTGTACTTTTAATACAGTCTGGTAATAAGCAATCAAAAATATATCCTTGTTAAGTGACTGAAATAAAAAAAAAAACTGCTATTTTAGTAAGCGACTTAAAGTCATAAAAGAACGCGTTTTACCAGCGAATTCGTAGAATACAAATATTGACATTGGAATATTCTTGGAACGACGATTCAAAACAATAAATATACAGTAATTAAAGGGAAGGAGTGTTAAATATTAGTATTAAATTAATATCTTAATGTTCTCCTTTTTTAATATAAAATCTGGTAAATTATGCCGTGCCTTAATACTGAAAGACTTTTAATTAATTTTGATATCATATGTTTTATCCACAAATACTGTTTTGTAAATCAGCCCAAATTCATTTTGTTTAGAATAAAAATAAATATTAAAATGAAATTTGTGTTTCCTTTTATCCATTTTATTACTTTTTTAGAATTAATATTCAATATTATCTTATAATATTCACCATAAATTGTTTATGCTTCCTTCTTCTTGCTTCATTTCCTTTGAATAATCATTTCAGTTTCCGTTTATTAAATTTTTCACATAGAATTTTGTTTTTGAGATTGTCATCTATTTCACAAGGTAAAACCGAATATATTACAAGAAATTTATACCATAACCATTCAAAAATTTTTACTTTGCATTAATATTTATTTATACAATTACATTTTTTTAATTTTATAAAAACTAAAATAATCATTGCAAAAAAATTGTTGAAATTTATGACTAATAACTAAACCATTTTTTGAAAATAATATATAAAATAAATTCGTATAAAAATTTTTAAATTTTAGTTAATTATAATATGGCAAATATTAAAACAGTTTTTTGTCATTGCGATAGCTAAAATTTTCCTGCACGGGATTTGACATCGTTACTGTATCGGTCTGACCTGCTCTAGATACTTCGCGAAGTGTCCAGACAGATACTGTAATTCTACCTGATTACAGTATGAGTCCAATGCAACTGGACATTTCGCGAAGTGTCTGGACATATCATGAAGTGTCCAATTACGCTATGTGTCTGCGACATATATATGCAGCGATACTTTTGCTAACGACATACTATTTTTTCTCTAATGTAAATGCCCTGACTTCAACTGAAATTTAATCGCGAGAAACTATTCCTTTTTTTTCCCATGAAATTTTCTCCAAGCATTTGTTTCACTACAATTCGTCTTTTTATTCCCTTCATGCCTTTACTTCTGTGACCACTTTTTTCGTTTCATTTTCTAGTGGATTTAAGGAAAACTGGGGTTCGACAATGTTTCAGTTGGAATAAAAAAAAAAAAAGGGGGAAGACTTAGCCCACTTTTTATGTAGGGAAGAGAATGCGTTTTATATCAAAGAACATCGATTGCAATGACATCTGGCGACGAATCGAACGTGAATCCTTCAACGCCCTTTGCATCAGTTGGCGAGCCAGACAGAGAAAGAGAGGGGAAAAAAAAGTTTTCACCTTAAAAAAATCGTTTCTGTTATGAATGCGTTTTTAGGCATCGGGAGACAGGTTTCTCTTCCAACAGCGTCAGCTGATGAAGGAAATGAAATGTATTCAACGAAAGCTTTCCTATTGACGTTTTCATTATATTCGCAGCCAATTCTTAAAAATTGGTATTAATAACGGAAATCCTTCAAGGAATTCATAATCTATAAATTAAGAATATCTGCTCCAAAATATTTTGTGAAAAATATTTATACCATCTAATGAGTCTTTTTAGGAACCCATTTTCCAAATAAAGGCCACGCGGATACCTAGTAAAGTCCAATCTTAAAGTTTTTAAAAAGGGAGAGAGTTTCAAAATAATCACATTGACTTCATTTATCCGCTTAAACTAAGTTTCCGCCGCGAGAATGGCAAATTATCACTTTGAACGCATATGGGCGTGCGTAAGGTAGCACGTATGTGGGCGTGCGTAATCCTGCTAGAACAGCACATTACCCTATGTTGCA
This sequence comes from Rhysida immarginata, assembly GCA_023313115.1. Taxonomy (NCBI): domain Eukaryota; kingdom Metazoa; phylum Arthropoda; class Chilopoda; order Scolopendromorpha; family Scolopendridae; genus Rhysida; species Rhysida immarginata. The sequence goes on from JAHWFO010057280.1 coordinate 14,809,520, forward strand.
AGAAAGACAGGAGAACTGGTTCAACAATCTGGACGTACCTTGCGCTGTTCACTGTTCCGTTCACAAACACCAAGGATGAGTGCGAGTTGTAACTGTTGACACCCCACACAATTATGCCAGGTGTAGACGAATGCACTGTGGAAGATCTCGCTCTCCTGAAGATCTCGAATGCACGGTGTTCTTGCAGAAGTGGTATCTGGCTAGATGGGCACGTGACTGCACTCCTACTGCAAATAAACGGATGCAAATGATCCATCTTGATATGGCTGGTGCTACTTTGGCCCTTAGCTTGTTGTGGATGCTGTGCGGGTGTTCAGTGCTCCCCTTACAATCCGACGGTTTTGGCGTGGATCAGTAATGCGTGGGCGCCTGGAACCAAGTCTACGTGTGTGAGTTCCTTCTGAAGATCACTGCTGCCAATAGGGGGTCGCAATTTGCCGATAAGACCATTCAGCCTCTCGAAGTCCTACAATCTGACCTCTATCAAACTGTCAGTTGCTGCGCAGGAGTATAGCTGCGTGTGCGGGGCATGGCAGATGTTGAGACTACTTTACTTTGTTACAATACAGAAGCCAGATTGGTGATTTTGTGTAAATTAGGGACGAACCATTCTTCCAGTGGAGGAAATTTTGGGACACCCTGTACCAGAATCCTGTGCATATGTCCTGTTAAAATTTAAATATGTTGTATAGTCACTGACACTATGTTTTTGGGCAATTTCATTAAAACTGACCTACTCCTTCCATGTTTTGCATTTTTTTTGCCGGCAGTGTAGATGGAACTTGCAAACTGGTTCATTCAATTTCCAACCATATATGAAGTTTTGTATATTATAGCAGGTTTCTGTTTTTCTGTCGACCATTTCGTGTATGTTCCGTGACTACAAGAATTCCGGAAAAAATAGAAATTACGAAAGCACTATGACCGTAAAAAGAAATTGGAGGAACGTCACCAGCTACGGGATTCAACTGGAGTTCAATAATAAAGCACCTTGTATGTCTACAAATATCTCTGACAGATATACACATTCTTTCTGACAGGTTACACCTTTCATGTTCGGTGATTATTTTGGCAGGTTAGGTGTCTTCCAACGGGGCAATGTGGTGTCACACATACTAAAATGCGATTGCTAAATTTTGATATCAGCCTAAACAGCCATCAAATTAAGAACACTCCTTCTGAGTTTGAGGTCTTGGCATGGTCACCAGCAGATCTCTTGGAATATATGCCATGAAATGTGCGGCGAAACACAGAAACCGTAATGCAACTGAATTTGGAAGTAGATGTTCGCAGCCTACAGAATACAGAGTAGTTCATAATTATCTCCTGGATTTCGGAAGTCGTAGAACAGTAACCATGACAGAATGTCGAAACACCGAAGGGACTTATGAATCAATCTGTACTTCCGAAAGCTTTTGGAACCCATGCCCCGTCGTATTTCTGCAGATCTACGCTCCCCTGGGGAACCAACTAAGTACGAAGTGCTACCCAAAATATCCGAGCATTTGAATATTCCACCCAAAAAAACAATAGTATGAGACTATGCCGCTAGATGTCTCTTGGTGCACCTTTCAGTGTAATCGTAGGCGGATTTCTTAGTGAGTTATTGCCGTTAGTGTTGCAACGTGTTCTTGTGCTTTTGCGATTTTCACTTGGATATCTTCAATGGAGTCAAAACGTCGCCCTTTCATTTTAGGGAAGAGCTAGAAGTCGCAGGGGACTAGGCCAAGAAAGTAGGGAGGGCGGGGGACCGTTGCCAGATTGTTTTTTTGCCAGTAATTCCTTCATAATGAGCGAGGTGGGTGCGGACGCGTTGTCATGGTGGAGCAACCGGTCTTTTTTTCCACAACTCGGGCCGTTTGCACGAAATTTTCCCTCAGTCTCTTCAAAACCTCGCAGTAAAAAACTTCCTTAAAGAATAACTCATGAATGTTCAGTGAGGGTTTTATAGTGCGCCATACCTCAGCTGTTCAAATTAAAGATGAAAAATAGGAAAGAAAATTCTTGTTTACAGTCTGACCAGGTCAAATAATTTGAAAATTAGCAGAAGCACAAGAAAACGTTGCAACACAAACAGCAATAAATCACAAAGAAATGGCCTACGATTACAAAGTTTGGGCAGAGCAGCAGCTGAAAGTAAAGCTCTGTATATATAGAGCTTTAGCTAAAAGGCGCTCTAAGAGGCATCTAGCGACAGAACCTCGTACTGTTTTTGGTTGGCGGAAGATTCAAATTCTCGGATATTTTGAATAGCACTTTGTATTATTCTGGCGTACCACTTTTTCTGGCATTTCATTGTATATGAAGAATGTTGAGGCACTGATAATGGGATGCATCTGTCTGCTGTATTAATTAGTACTTGTGGCCCTACTTTTGAGCGAGATCACGAGCGTACGAATGTAAATTTATAAAGGATGTAAATTTTTAACCTGAGCCCAATTACTTGTTTTCATATTTGTGACCAAACAAACTAGTTCGTACAATAAATATATCATATATATAATCTATTGTTATAGCTCTTCTATTAGCCGTTTTACTTTATCTGTTAATGACTTTAATAGCACTTCACCAAGAAAAAAGTCTTTGGTTGATTGCCTATTAAAAGAAAACTGTAAATATCGCGTCAATAAAAGTTTTATAGAAATAGCGAAGCATTTCTTTAATTCGTTCCTAATAATTTATACATCTCTATATACGCAGTTCCTATTCATGTAACTCTTACAATTACATGGGAAATTAAATGCACTATACGAGTGCACTCGTATTACAACGCAATATGCCAACTCGAGTGTTAAGGGAAATAATGCAAAATTCTGTATCAAATATAAATTTTAAAAAATTTCATTACATTTCAACTTAAACATATTTTCCTTAGCATCTTAATGTGGATTATTAAGTAGCGGAAGAATGGAGCTACTTATTATTTTCACAATGTCCGTCTGTCTGTCTGTCCGTCCGTCCGTCCCCTTCATAGTTTCCGCATTTTTTGAGGTAGAAGGTTGAAATTCGGCATGTAGCTTACTATGGGCATGTACCTTCACTATTTAGTTTGGTTTTGATTGGCCCACTGGGGTCGGAATTTCGCGGGCGGAAATTAGATGGGACCAAAAGGTCTACGCGTATTTATGAATATAAAGAAGTGAAATTCGGTACGCAGATTCCTCTAAGCAAGGTCACATTACTATTAAGTTTGGACCAAATCGTTCCAATAGGGTCGGAGTTGTGGGGGGTGGCAATCACTTGGCCTTTAAAAGTATGGCAACATATAGCATGTGATATATCATTCGGTCGGAAATGATGAGAAACGAAAGAAGATAGAGCTCTCTTTCATTTTCTAAATACTACATTCGAGAAAATCAATTTTTCGATTAATAAATGGGGAGGGGGGTTAAAAAGTGCAGATAAAAGGGTAAAAATAGGTGACCTCAGCGCTTCCGCTACTTTCCTATACCTTCCTCTGGAGGATTAATTTCTTGTTAGTAAAGCGTGTTTCAGAATTTTGAACAATTATTTAAAGGAAACTAAGTAACATTTTATTTTACTAACTCTTAAGTAGAGACTTCATTTTTACCAGGTTGTTGCAAAAGTGTTTCTTCCGGTTCTAGAACCCGTGCCCAAGAAGGGCTCATTTTCCGAGGGGGGTATTCATATGTTTTCAAACAAATTATTGCATTCGATTCCTGAATATCTTTCTTATATTACATCCAAGAATTAACTTTCTGACTATACATCTGTGAGTGCCATCAATGGTCTGAAATGGACCTTTCACGCGAGCATATTCGAGCAATAATCTTCTACGAGTATTCTGGAAAGATCAGTGCTGCGCAATATCACCGAAACATTTGCCAACGTTTAAGTGATGACGCTGTTAGTTTACGTACAATAGAAGAATGGTATCACCGGTGCAGACGCGGAAATAGCACTCTTCAAGATGCACCTCTCTGGTCGGCCAATCATGATTTCAGATGGTGATCTACGCCAAGCAATTGATGAAGATCACAATGTAACAACGAGGGAACTCGCAGAACAGTTCACTTTTCAACCATTGCCCGGCATCTGCATAAGCTGAATCTGTCATTCAAGTTCAATCGTTTTTGTGTTGGAATAAAAATCCGGAAAAAACTTTTGCAACAACCTGATATATGTATTCTTAAGTATACTGTATATAGGTACTTAATTTAATTTAGTGTACCGTTTATATGTACTTTTAATTAAGTAGAGGAGGTTCAATTATACTACAAATTGGAGTTTCATGCGCTTCTTGGATTTATATGAAAATTATCTCTAACGTGATTATATAAGGATTAAGTTTTAAAGCAATAATAAACTATTTTATTATGTACACAGTGACACGTGAATTAAAAACCACTCCCCTAAAATTAGTGGCGCAGATTTGCTATTTGAGAGGATGTATATAATAAATACATCAGTTTATGAGATTGCAAGATAATCTCTTTAAGTAAGCCAAAATTTAATTTTTTTGCAATGTTAACAAGTAATTTAATCAGTCTTGATATTTACAAGCAGTTTTCAGTCTGTAATCTCGATGCTAAAAGTCAGTAATGTTAAAATTTTATGAGCTCTAATTAACAACACGACTTGACACGTTGTAAACATCTGAGAACAACATAAAAGAAAATCTGGATCTCGGTACTAACAAGGTCATTTCTTAAAATATTTAGATTACCCTAACAACAACAACAACATTATTTTGTGTTAATTTGAAATGCAGAAAAGCGTTTCTCTTTGCGTTTCAATTAAAGTAAATTTTGAATAACAGTCTATTCAAAAAAGGGAACGGTTTCTCCGTATGTAATGCTGATACTTTAAAATATAAAATGTAAAATTCTTGAGATCTATTTCTGTAACTTTTAATCGAAGAGAGACCAAGCTAAAACACGGCTGCAGCTGTAAAATATTAAAAAAGCAATCTGACTGAAAAATATAACTTAATTTGAATGGCTAAATTATTTATACATGAAAAAAATTAAGTTTTCTCAAATTCGAATCCTAGAAATAATAGCTTATGACCTAATATTTTATTTAGTGTTTCATTAATACATTTAGTATGGCCGCATTTCCTCTCGTCTACTACATTTTAATTTCCCTAATTAAATACGACTCACTCGTCTTAATTCCGAGAGATTAATCTTTCATTAACCCGCCATTCCTTTCAAGTGTACATTCTTTCTCCTTTTTCATCGTTTTAATTCTTAATCGAACATGTTTCAACAAACTTTTACATCGTTTTCATCTTCACAGGAAACACAACGACATTTTTAAAAATACAGTAGGACAAAAATGGCGTTAAGGAAAATTCTTCATTGTTAACACAACAATTCTTGGCCCATTAAAGTGTTTTATTTATTTACACCAGAATCGCTTTATGATGCGCTATAAAAGTTCAGAGTTAATCCCAAAAACTTTTCTCTTTGCATTTCGGATATATTATTTTATTATGCGACATTTACACATGGTGGAACGCGTATAAATATTGCACGACACGTCAAGTACTTATCTCCTTCCAGATACAAGTAGAGTTTCATTAAAAACCTTATTTTATGCTGCGTTAATAATTTCAAACATAATACTCCCCCCCATTATATTATTTTTTTTGCTTATTCAAAAGAGAGAGGGTTGGAAAAAACGAAGACACAATCTTACCGGATTCGTCTGGAGTGTGCGCAATTCTTTTTGTTTTAAATATTGATAACTAGTCTTTCAAATTCACGATGTTATCTGTTTTCAAATATTAAAATTCATTCTGCAAATGTAGAAATGAGATTTTAATGCATTCGCTAATAATTTCGCCTTTATGAGCATATAGTAGGACAGTTAGAAAATAAAAATGAACAAATTCCTGAATAAATTTCTTTAATGTCATATAGTTCCCTCACGAGAACATTTGAATTCTTTTTTCCTAAATATTTTTTCCGTATACAGGGTGATGCATTTATCTTGAGACAACTGAATATCTCGGAAACTAAGCATTGTACGAAAAATTGTCCAAAATCAAAAGTGAATTATTTCGCGGGGGAAATTCAATAGTTAAAAAATTACCCCCCCCCCCCCCCTTGTGAGGGGGGCTGGGGGGAGGGGATAACTTTGAAATGTTAAATAGGAACCCCTATTTTTAATGGTATATTCAGATTGTACACAATATTCGAGAAATGTTTTATTCTTGGTGTTTTTTCAATTGGTCCAACCGTTTAGGAGATAGAGGGCCTGAAAGTGTGGAACTTTGAAAGTTTTGAACCCAATTTTATTGATGAAGACAAAGAGATAGAGAGTGGGTCTTACAGACATTCCTATTCTACTTTTTAATAGTCTTTAAGAATCCGAAGTCAGAATTTCAAAAATCCAATATTTTTCAATACACACGCTGTCTCCATAGGACTGCTGCCCCCAAAAGTTAACTTGTGAACTAAAAAATTTTGAATTTTGAAATTCTGACTTCGGATTCTTAAAGACCATCAAAAAATAGAATAGGAATGTCTGCAGACCCACTCATTATCTCTTTGTCTTCATCGATAAAATTGGGTTCAAAAGTTCCACACTTTCAGGGCCTCTATCTCCTAAATGGTTGGATCAATTGAAAAAACACCAAGAATAAAACATTTCTCGAATATTGTGTACAATCTGAATATACCATTAAAAATAGGGGTTCCTATTTATGATTTCAAAGTTACCCCCTCCCCCCAGCCCCCCTGACAAGGGGGTGGGGGGGGGGTAATTTTTTAACTAATGAATTTCCCCCGCGAAATAATTCACTTTTGATTCTGGACATTTTTTCGTACAATGCTTAGTTTCTGAGATATTCAGTTGTCTCAAGATAAATGCCTAACCCTGTATAAATAAAACTAATGAAATTTAGAAAACGCTAATATAATTCTTCAATAAACATGTACAACACAACACGGGAATGTTTCGGATTCTTTCTATACAGGTTCCTTTGGCTATATTTGTTTATACGCATTAAAAACTTTTTCCAATTTCACTAACTACAATGAAAGACTAAATCGTTTAATACTGTACTTGAGTTGGAACAGCCAAAATCACCTCCAATTAAATCTTGATAAAACCACTTATATAATCTTCCACCAACATAACAAAAAGCTTGACTTAGTTAATTTTACCTTACGCTATAATACAAAAGAACTCATTCCTACTAAATCTTATAAATTTCTAGGAATTCATCTTTCTTATAATCTTACCTAGGATGCCCATATCAATGACTTATCTTTTACTTTAAACTACCGGCTCGGTCTTTTCTCACGGCTTCATTTTCTGCCTAAAAACATTCTGCTGCTACTCTATTTTGCTCTCATTCAATCATCACTTATTTACGGCCTTGAATTTTGCGGTAGTACCTCCAAAACAAACTTAAAACGCTTACATCGTATTCAGAAATGGTTTGCCAGAATTTTGTTCAAACTAAAAAAAATCCGACACAGTCTCCCATCTCTTTCCCTCAGCAGGTATTATGCCCATCTTTCAATTGCACTCCTATTATCTTGCGCTTTTCATCTTTAAAGCCTTAAATAACAAGCTCGTTTCTACTCTTCCCCTTGACTACTTCAACTCTAAATCGTTAGGACCTTATAATTTACGGAATAATGACTCTCTCACTTTCCCTCTGATTAAACGCTCTTACCAACTTAAGAGCGTTACTAATGCAGGAATCAGACTATGAAATAATCTAACAATCGAAATACGCTCTTCCCCTTCCTTATCCATTTTCAAAAGCAGACTGAAGAAATATTTCTCTAACTTCTCCTACAATCCCTTTTAATCTATCGCATACATATTATCATTTATGCTGATTGTATTTCTTATTTTTTTTAATGTATTTCGTATTTTCCCTCCATCCAGGGACCTAACTCGTCGGCCTTCGGCCATTCTGGCCCTGGTTGATTGAATGAAATAAATGAAATAAATTTATTTTAAACTGTGTTTTTGGTCAAAGGTTGCGTTTATTTTATGAAGGATCCGATAGATTCTCCTAGCCATATCCGGACACTTCTCGGATATGACTTTTATTGTATCATTTATTTATTTTGGCTCATACCAGTCGTTACAAAAATCAGAAAAATGAGAGCGTTTTATAAAACCAGTAACGTAGGCACAAAAGAATTAACAATTTAATAATACATATTGCTTCAACTTAACCTTAAAATGAGAACACGAGTAATAAAACAATTTATTATTACACTGCAGGGCTAACATTCGTAAATCTCTGGGTAACCGATTCCATTATCCACAAAAATTCCATGGAAAATAAAGAGACATATTATCATACGGCTTAAATATATGAAACAAGCATTGCTTTTGCCTGTAGATATCTCTATTGCTACTTAAAATTTTATAGATAAAATGGCACGGATGCAAGGTACAGTCTATTCCAAAAGCGTTTTCATTTAGGTGAATGATGTTCGGCTTCCTTGCGATACATTAAACCAGTGAGATTAATCAGTTCAGGCAGGAAGTCCAGTTCGAATCACGTTGGACGGTGCCATTTATTATTTCATAGCAACAGGGATAGTAGGCATAATGAGTGACGTGAAAAGGCACAAGAAAACTGTTTTAATTTTTAAGCATCTGAGGTTTGACGTAAGATAAACCCTAATCGAACGTTCCTGAGATATTTTTAAATATTTATTGCTTTGTTTTTAATAAGTGGTTAAATATTTTATCTGCAAAGTCTATCTTACTGAAATAAAAAGTAGCGATTAATCTTTTCAGTTAAAAGTGCTGTAATTCGCCCACACCAGTCATAAACCTCATCCCTATTTCCACTCAGGATAGCCAAGTCCATTTTAAACTTCTACGATGTTCGTTCAAACTACTAGACTTTATACCCGATTAACTTCGCTTAGCTCAAGTCATACCAAGAAAGTGAAAACACTTCTGGAATGAACTGTACATATGACAGAATTTGCAATAGTCGTAACACCTGTATAAAACCACCATTGTTGAAAACACCATATTTATGGAACCACAGAAAAAAATGGTCAAATAATCTTAATTTAAACAATGCCCGAAACAGGGAATTATATATAAAATTACGATGCGTAAAATTTCAAAGGTCGCTATGTAAAATGTAAACAAAAATTCAACATGTCTAGACACGGTTTACGTAGATTTTTTTTAGTAGCGTAAAGGATTCGTGTTCAGGCATGCATTATAGCGACGCATGTGAACAAGCATCGTTGAAAAAATAATGGAACAACGGGCTTGCATTAAATTCTGTCTAAAGTTGGTAAATCGGCTATGGAAACACACTAGATATTGAAATTGCCTACGGGAACGATGCCCTATCCCGAACGAGTGGTTTGGTCGCTTTCTTGATAGCCGTGAAGACCCGCGCCCTGGAAGACAGTTACGAACGCCAGAAACCACCGAGAAAGTCAGGAAACTCGGCACTGTTGACCGCCGAATCACGATTCGTATGCATGCGGATGAATTGGGCTGCAACAAGGAGACAATTTTTCAGATTCTGCACATTGCCACATACCGCCGAAGTGTGAAGCGATTTCTGGCCAAATACAGCATCACAGAGCTCAACCACCCGCCCTATTCTCCGGATTTGGCTCTTCCAGATATTTTTTCCTGTTCCCATAGATGAAAAACGCTATGAAAGCTACCCGACTTCAAGACGTTTCCGACATTGAGAAAAACGTGACTTCGAAAATCAAGAAGATTCCGTCCGAGGACTTTAAAAGTTGTTTTACAAACATGTACAAACGCGCTCAAAAGTGTGTTGTGTCCGGTGAAGATTACTTTGAATCATATTAAACCGAATTTTCATTTGGACTTCCCGTTTGTGAGTATTTGTATTAGTCGGGTATTTAATTGCCACAATTGTATATTACTTATATCTATAGCATTTATGACAATCTTCAATCTCGTGGCATAGTCTCTAGTGTAATATAAAGAAGTGAAATTCGGTACGCAGATTCCTACTATTAAGATTGGACCAAATCGTCCCAATAGGGTCGGAGTTGTGGGAGGGTGGCAATCACTTGGCCTTTAAAAGTATGGCAACATATAGCATGTGATATATCATTCGATCGGAAATGATGAGAAACGAAAGAAGATAGAGCTCTTTTTCATTTTCTAAATACTACATTCGAGAAAATCAATTTTTCGATTAATAAATGGGGAGGGGGGTTAAAAAGTGCAGATAAAAGGGTAAAAATAGGTGACCTCAGCGTTTCCGCTATTTTCCTATACCTTCCTCGGGAGGATAAATTTCTTATTAGTAAAGCGTGTTTCAGAATTTTGAACAATTATTTAAAGGAATCTAAGTAACATTTTATTTTACTAACTCTTAAGTAGAGACTTCTATTTACCAGGTTGTTGCAAAAGTGTTTCTTCCGGTTCTAGAACCCGGGCCCAAGAAGGGCTCATTTTCCGAGGGGGGTGTTCAAATTTTTTCAAAAAAATTATTGCATTCGATTCCTGAATATCTTTGCTATATTACATCCAATAATCAACTTTCTGACTATACATCTGTGAGTGCCATCAACGTTCTGAAATGGACCTTTCACGCGAGCATATTCGAGCAATAATCTTCTAAGAGTATTCTGGAAAGATCAGTGCTGCGCAATGTCACCGAAACATTTGCCAACGTTTAGGCGATGGCACTGTTAATTTACGTACAATAGAAGAATGGCATCGGCGGTTCAGACACGGAGATAGCACTCTTCAAGATGCACCTCTTCTGGTCGGCCAATCATGATTTCAGATGGTGATCTACGCCAAGCAATTGATGAAGATCACAATCTAACAACGAGGGAACTCGCAGAACAGTTCAAGGTTCACTTTTCAACCATTGCCCGGCATCTGCATGAGCTGAATCTGTCATTCAATAAAATGAGGTTTTTGTGTTGGAATAAAAATCCGGAAAAACTTTTGCAATAACCTGATAAATCAAAAAATGTACACAATAGACATAAAAACTATGTTTGATATTATTTCAATTGAAGAAACATTAGAAATAATTAAAGAAAAATTAAAGAAAAAATGAAATATGATCAAATGTTGATAATAATGCAGGGTGACACAAAAAAACGGGAACTTTTTAACAATCCAATAAAACCAAGAATGATGGAAGAAAAACATTTTATTCATAGTACTTGAAACCTGTATACTTGCCATTTACGAAACATTAATGGAATTTATCATTTTTTATGGCGTCCTCCTGTACGAATGCATTCTTGAAATCTGCTGTTGAGATTCCTCACGGACCCCTGCAACATCTCAGTTTACCGAATCTTGAGATCACACGGTTAAAAACATTTTTACGGCTAACGCACGCTGTTGCCCGTTCCACTGATACATGGTTACTAAAATGGCAAAGTGTTTACTTGCTGAGAGATGGTTACTTACAGTGAGATGGTTACTTACATGGTTACTTACAGTGAGATCACTGTCCCACTGTGCTGCCACCTGATCGAGGCTGTCACTACGCATTTCAAAAAGTCCCGTTTTTTGTATCACCCTGTACAATCAATAAGATTTTGTTTCCAAAATACACAATTTACTTTCAATAGGAAATTATGTAGACAAGCAACGGACTCTCAATGGGAAGCCCCCTATCCTCGATATTAGCTGAAATCAAGTAGAAGAAAAAAATATAAATGAGTCAATATACAAAAATAATATAATAATTAGGAAAATATATGTAGATGATATTATCAAACAGGGTGATTCAGTCAATAGAGAGGTTAAGCACCAGAGAGGTAAGCACCTCGTAAACGCGAACGTGTATGACGTTTCCAATCTGAAATGACGTAGCTTCTTCATTGTTTTCAATTGTTAACAATGAAAAAGCTGCATTATTTCAGATTGGAAACGTCACAGGCGTTCGCGTCACGTTCGCGTTTACGTGGTGCTTAACCTCTCTAATTTCTGACCATTTCACTCGAATGACGTGCATTAGGGATAAACAATTGAAAGAATATGAGCGCCATATCGAATTTCTAAATAGTTGGAGTTTGTATTGTTGCAACGGCGCTGCATGAAAATCGTATTGTTGAAAAATGGCGCCCGCTTTATCAACAGAGCAGAAATGCAAGGTTGTCGAATGGCATTTCGAGACAAAATCACCTGTAACCGTGCAAAGAAAGTTCCGGAAGGAGTATAAGTGTCGAGACGCACCAGGCAGGCAAGCAATCATGGATTTTGTCAAGCAATTTCGTGCCACTGGATGTGTTAAAGGCAAGAAAAAAGGCGGGAGCGAAGCTCGTGTTCGAACGGCCGAAGTTGTCGAAAATGTTTGCACAAGGTTGGTCGATTCCCCTACCAAAAAATCTGTTCGCCGCCTATGCATTGAAGAAGGGCTGTCGTATACCACGGCATGTCAAAACTGTAATAAAGTCTACTGGACAAACAAAAAGAACACTAAGCACAAAAAGAAGTGAACACGAAAAAGCAATTAGACTAAATTACACAAACAACCATTTAGCAAATCATTGTAATAAAGAAAAAACATAACCCATCTTGGAAAAATGTCAAAATTTTAACAAAAGAACAAAATCAAAATAAAAGATTAATAAAAGAAACACTATTTATAAAATCAAACATTGAAATATCAGAAACATGGACACACATTTAAAAAAATTTACAACAATTAAACAAACAACAAAATCTAATTAGCATTTACATAAGCACAACAATAGAAAGCGTAACAATATAAACCACAACAATACAACAAATCAAACCACAGCCTACTATGGCTGCGTCGTGACCACCGAGAGAGAAGGCCTCCACAATGTATTCAGTTTCATTGCGGAGGCCTTCTCTCGCGGTGGTCACGGCTGCGTTCGGAGAACAGCCACCTTTTCCACTATTTCCACTTTGTCGTTCGAGAAACCACGGAGAATTCACTTTTTCCTCGTTTTTTTTCCCCCATTTTTCTCTCTCGCCAAAAACTAGTGGAAAAAGTGAAATTGACGTTGGATTAGTTGGATGGCGACGACCAATCAAATTTAGAGTAAAACTAAAACCAGATTGAATTGTAATAAAATTTGCAAATGATAGCAACTGTTTAAAATGTATGTTTAAAAAATGTCTCACAAAGTAAATAATTAAAATATATACTTTATTTAGATAAACTAAATTAATATAGGCTTTTTTATGAACAAGATATGCTCATAATTTATCTTCATTTTGCTAAATTAAATTTTTTCCATTTTAATTTCGTACGACTAGTGTTTCAGTATTCCACCTTTTATTTCATTTTATTTTATTTCTCATTATAAATTTAAAACGAATTTTCAATGAAAAAAAATTATTTCTCTGTTCTTTGCATTTCAAAACACAGCAGAGTATTTTCTTCTTCCTCTCCCTCATCGTGGGGGTCCTACATTTGCTCATTTAACTCAAAATTCATATGATTTTGAGAAAATAATGTTCCGCGAGACTATCAGGCGAGCTCACATTCTCTATACTGGATAATCCACCAATACCACCAATAATTTACTGAGGCGTTCGAGACATACGCGAATTCTCGAATTCTCTCGTATTTCACGAAGAATTCTCTGATTCCCGAGAAATTCACCAGTGGCTGTTCTCAGAATGCACCCAATGATAAAAAAAACCCTGCCCATTTGCCTTCTTCCAGTGTTCGAACGGTGCCTCAAAAATCAGTCGCAAACAGCAGGATTTATCACTGCCTAGCGATAAAATGTAACATCGTTAGAGTCGCTTATGCGGTCAGGTATAAAAAATGTTAAAACTAAATAGAGGTTGCTTGATTTTTCATAAAGAAAACTGATTTTTCTTGTTATTTTTTGTCGAAATGTAAATGCACAGGCTAGGCCTATCATTATAGGCTATGTTAAATTCTGTCGCTAGGCGGCGCTAAATCCTGTTATTAGGAGCTATAGCATAAAAGCTACTTATAAGAATGCGCCCTTGGTCTGTACGTTTATCCGGCCGTCCGGCAGCCGTTTGCATGATAACTTGAAAAAGGATTAACTTTTTCAAATTCTGTTTTCAGAAATATGACCATCAAAGTCCTAGCTCGGCCGTATCAACGTTTCAGAATTTTTCGTGGACCCCTTCAAGTCGAGTTCACGTGCTAAAACAGTGAGTGTAAAGAATTCAAAGATACTGGCATGTCATATAACAATCGATTTGTCAAGAAGGAATATATTGTTAATTTCTGTTTATCTTTTAAGCATTATTGACATCGGCGCGCGCACGTGAAATGGCTTTGTCGACGCACGATTGCTCAAGTGCTCATAATCTATAAGCTTATGAAGTAGCGGGAAAATGGAGCTACTTATTGGTTTTATTTTATACATGATATACCTTCATCATTTTTTTCTACATTTTTTGAGGTAGAAGGTTGAAATTCGGAATGTAGCTTACTATGGGCATGTGCACCTTCCCTATTTAGTTTGGTTTGATTAGCCCACTAAGGTCGGAGTATTGGGGGTGAAAATTAGATGGGATCAAAAGGTCTAGGTATATTTATGCATATAAAGGAGTGAAATTCGGTATGTAAGATTCCTATAATCAAGATCTCCATTATATGAAGATTTTTTTTTCCCGAGGCATCCATGCCTTCCCGACTCGGTGGCAGTAATACATCGAAAAGATGGGGACCACATTGAAAAATAGGGTACAAACTCTGTCTGTAATAAAGGAGCTGTAAAAAAATATTTCCGATTTTCATTTGACTGACCCTCGTAAGTAGAATAAGAATGGAGCAACTTATTTAGAAATAATGTCAGTCCGTAATTTCTACAATTTTTTGAGGTAGAAGGTTCAAATTCGGAATGTAGCTTCCTATGGGCATGTCCATCTGCACTATTTTGTTTGGTTTTGATTAGTACGGGGGTAGGATTCAGAGAGGGCAACATATAACTACGTGCTATTTAGGTACGTAAAGGCGTAAAATTCAGTATCCAGAATCCTCTAGGCAAGATCTACATTACTATGAAGTTTAGGCTCAATTGTTCCAGTGGGATCGGATTTGCGGGGGTGGCAGTCACTTGGAACTAAGGCAATATATGGCATGTGATATATCATACGTTCGAAAATGATGAGAAAGGAAAGAAGACACGAGGTTTTTTACATTTTTTACATATTACGTTCGAGAAAATCAATTTATTGATTAAAAAAAACTTGCGGAGAGGTAAAAGTGCAGATGAAGGGGTTAAAATAGATGATTTGCCTTATCCTGTTCGGGAGGGGGGGGGGGGGGTAATTTCTATTTAATAAATGTATAAATGTATTTCTGCTTCACTGCTAAAGCTCCTTCTTGGAATGTTTACAATATTTTATTTGTGACTGATTTTTGGGAACAATGGAGGAAGGACAAATGGGCAGGCTTTCTCTTATCATTGTAGACTATGATCAAATACAAAAAACAAAACAGTAATTCCATAATAAATTTGAAAATCGATTCAGACAGAATCCGAAAACGTTAATTTCATTTATCGTTTATCATTTATCATCATCATTCATTTATTTATTATTTATTAATTTACACTACAAAAGGATTATCAAAACAACTGGTAAAAAATTTATTTATTTTTAATACATTTTAAAGAGGTTAATATAACAGGAAGATAATAAACAATAATATACTCACTATAACACCTCTAAATAACTGAAATATTATTTCCTCTTCAACGTAATCTATGGAGGACTTGAAGTACGTCTGATCTCTTTTTTAAAGTTATAAAAAGTTTTAAAAAGTTTTATAGCTCAAGAAAAGCCATTTAAACAGCATAATTCATATTTCACTTTTCTCTATAGGTGTGCTCTGTTTGCCTAGCCATCGACCGAGTTATCAACGCCGCTTCCAAATCAAGTTCTCCTAATGGAGAAACACGGCATCCAGAGAGTCGACGGGCGAATTCGTTGATAGCCACGACGGGTAAAGTGAATATAGAGCCGCACGTGATGGATTCCATTAGAGTTACCGATCAGTATCGTTTCCTCTCTCTGGAAACCACGAGCCTCCATAAATTATACGTCAGCACACGACGTTCGAACTCTCTCGAGTATTTTACCTCCCTGGATTCGTAAACAAAAGAGATGCACGCGCTCTGAGACTAGATGCTGTCAAGGGAATCCTTTGGAATGTTTCAAGAAAATAATTATCCCAGCTATATTTTTTCCTTCCTCGTTTTTTTCTTATTAATTCTACTCGGTATCTACTACATGAAACTATATATTTTAAGATACTAAACTCACTAGAAAATTTATAAAAACTGCATTTATAGTATACTTTATTTTTATACATAAAAAATTGAATTCTCTTTTATACCAAGTTTAATAGTGCCGTAATGACAATTTTTTTATATTGATTATTTTACCTATTATTATTATTATTATTATTATTATTATTATTATTTATATTATTAAGTGCAGTTTTTACTGTGACAGGACAGCACATAAGGCCAGCAGGCACAAAAGATATAAAATAAATTTCCTTACTCGGAGTATTCTGTAACTTTATCTAAGTGACACCCTATTCGGATGATGTGCTAATTAAGACATAGGAAAAGATTTTTTTTGCAATAAAAAAATAGTATTAAGAATCGCCGATAGAAGGAATTATTACAATATATGGAACAATTGACCTTTATCATAAACTCTCGTTCTCACACACTTTCTTAGCCTTCGTAGCCTTGGTCGTGTTGTAAGCATTTGTGATTTTAGTAAAATTCATTTTTTTACATTTTCCGTAGGTTTTTACTACTTTAAAGATTTTTATTATTATCTTTATTAATTTAACATACATTATTAACCTGAAATTTGCAAAATATAATGATTTAAATGTTTGCTGATAACCTTTCATAATTTTAATTTCATAATCATTTCCAAATTACCTATAAAATTATTTTCTAATGATGTTTATTTCTTTCTCCTCACTCTGACAATTGGAAATACAACAATATCTAAGCATAGCAATAAAAATTTTGAACAACAACAATTAAAACTTTCACTTACGATACAGTCAACAAATGCCATTAACACGTCCAGTATCCGCCATTTGCATTTTGTAAAAAAATCAGTGACGTTTAGTGGCAACCAATCACAATACAGGGGATAAAGGTCAATTGCAGTTATTAGACGGGAACATTATTATAATATATTATATATGCAAATTCCAGCTTTTTTATACGAGGTCTGTTCAAAAAATACGTAGACTGTTTGACTTGCGCGGGCCCTGTTGGTCCCAATCAAAATCGCTTGGTGTCGCCATCTTCTGACAGATCTGCTGATTACAAGGCAGTTTTTTTATTGCAAATATCAGTATTGGTTGATTAGCTACGCGGTTGTTTGTGAAGTGTGTTTTTTTCGTTTGGCGGATTTTTAGAATGAGTGACTTCTGACCAAATCGATGTCTGACTATCAGAGAGCTTGCTGAAGAGTGTGGGATAGCAGTTGGATCATGTCACGAGATTTTGACCGAAAAATTGAAGATGCACCGCGTTGCTGCGAAGTTTGTTCCACGCCTGACGACGGACGACCAAAAAGCCCATCGCGTCCAGGTTTGTCAGGAATTGCTTGAACGCTCAGAAGAAGATGAAAACTTCTTGTCGAAGATCATAACAGGTGATGAATCTCAAAAGACCTTTGAAAGGAAGGAGATTTGAGACGATTCCCGACATAAATGGAAATGCGACGAAGTCGCTGAAGGACATCACAAAAGAAGCGTTCCAGGGCCGTTTCCAAAAGTGGAAACACCGTTGGGATAAGTGTGTGCGTCGGGGAGGAGAGTACTTTGAAGGGGACCCAGATGTGTAACTTCTGAATAAAGTATATTTTGTTTTATGACGTCAGTCTACGTATTTTTTGAACAGACCTCGTATAGGCGTTCTGAAATTTGAAATTTTAAACCAGCATTTCTCAAACTTAGGGTTGCGCTAAATTTTTATGAGTCGCGAAATAATAGAAAAATTATATCAGTAACAGAGGTCGTTACCCATCTTTAACGGATCCTTTTATTACAGTTACTTTTATTCTGGTAGATTGCAAAATATATAACAAATATTATAAAAACACTTTTGTAATATTTTTGGGACCGGTACCGATAGGAATACATTTGTTGTGGGTCGCAATGTAAAATGGCTGAGAAGCGGAGATTTCAAGTATCTCCATGATTGGAAGGAAGCATTATTATTAGATCTCCTTTGTTGGAGGTTGTTAAAAGAAGTGATTGTCTTGACTGGCTGTCATGTTACAGAAAAAAATTGAACTCAATAATGCGCTATAGGTGTTATGGCGTGCTATTTTTTTTTTCATATTCCACCAAGATGACGGTATATGTTTTTATTTTGTGTTAAGTTAGGCTATTTTTTGATATAGAAAATTCCACAGTTTAATAAGCCCACCTAAAATTTCCGCCATTCAATGCCACACAGCCACGCTGTTTCTTGTTCATAGGAAAATGGCATTGCCGCAGAAGAAGTTATTTTGTATGCAGTTTTCACATGCAACGATTTTTGTTTGTATAAATTTGCATTTGACGAGGCAGCTGTTTGTTGAAACGACGTTGCACTTGAATAATGGATTCACACTTAGCAAACTGCAGCACGCAAAACGATTTCGCCTGTGGTGTCGCCATTTTTATATAAAATAAAAATAGCAACATAATTCAGATTAATAAATGGCGAAAAATAGTAAAGAAAATTCCACGGCCTGGACTCGAACCAGGGACCTCCGGGTATATGCCCCGACGCTCCGAGTGAAATTAGTATACGCCCCGACGCTCCCCGGGTATAATTAATATCGGAGGTATTGGCGTGAAAAAATCCTCCTTGACCATTTTCCAACTTATTACTATTCAGATTACCTGTGGTGAAACAAATTTTTCAGTGGTCTAACTCTCAATGATCCCGTTACCTCAAAACACGAAGCCATATGATTACAACAGTTAACATAGGACTTTTTCCACAAGTGTACCTAACTCATAAAATGGATGTTATATTTGACGAAAAGACTGCATTAACTCAAGATATGTAAGAAATTACAATATCACTCACTGTGTTTATCAGTAAATTCCACATGCATTTCGTATATCACATGACCCTTTTCCCATTTGAAAATTTGGAGTTGTGTCCAAGATGGCCGTCTTCCAAGATGGCGACCATATTGATTACATGACCGAAAGCTCCCCCTCCCCCAATCGAAATTATTAGCTCGACCCATAACGTTTAAGTTTTATACAGGTGGATCCTGATTTTTGGCCCATCCTGTAGAGGAAAACATTTTCTGCTGAAAACAAAACTTGAGTTTTCTAGAACAAACCTGCAGTAGATCACCAGAGACACGAAATTTTGACTATATACGATCGGCATAAGAATAGACTGAGATGCATTCAGTGAGGCACGTAGCCCTGCCTATTTGAGTGATTCAGCGCAATTTCGTTTTTGCGTCTGCTGTATTACTCCTATTTAAATAAAATATCTTCGCAATTAAGGCCTTTTTAGCACTACCGTATTGTCAAAATTATTACGACTGGGAGGAAAATTTTATGCAAATTAGTCACTCTTAGTGTCATCTATCGGTGAAAAATCTTTTCCTTGCATAAATAGTTTACCGTAATTCACTAACGTTTTGGGCCGCGGCGATTATTAGAGGGCGGCGTTAAATGCATTCATTGTGATTTACTTCTTTTTTTAATTTTTTTAAATTTATGGTAAATATTTTAAATTTCTATTTGTTTTCTTAATAAAATTACATTATATTTATTTTAATAATAAAATTTTCTTAATAGATAATAATAATAAATTTTCCAATAATAAAAGCTGCGGCGATTGTTTGAGGGCGGCTTTTATTTCACTTTAAGTTTTTATAACGTGGCGTCTATTTGAGAGGGGCGATAAAATGGGAGTGGCTATTATTCAAAAAATACGGTATTTAAGTATGCATGTACATTTCAAATTTCGTGCAATTCTCATGGTTAGATAAAGTTACAGAATATTCCGAATAGGAAAATTTATTTTTATGGTCGCCTTTTAAATTATTTTTAAAAAAAAAAACAAAAAAAAACGTAAAGATAGATGTTGAAATCGCCTTTTTTCGGAATATTTTTTCTCCATATAAGGTCCAATAGGCATAAGTTATTTTGTTAGAAAATAGTAAAAATTATTCGGCTGGAATTGACGACCGTGTCTACCTACATCTATTAATCTTTCAGGGCTTTTCTGTTTCAATTCTCCGATCCAGATTTTAATAATTTTGCGGAAATCTTGCTCGACTTCCGTAATGACTTCTACGACAGTATAATTGGAAATATGCGGGTGGGCAAGAAATAACGTGAGGTGTTCAGAGCTCGCTAGCTGGAATTCTATTAGGCCAAATGTAGTACATTGTTTTCTTGAAATAAGCGCCCCCTATGGCGACTTTTGGTACTATTTTTTTTTTTTTGCAGAAATCGAAACTGCATGTTCCACTAAGTATATACACCAAAATGTACTGCATTTGGCCTAATAGAATTCCTTCTAGCGAGCTCTGAACACCTCACGTTATTTCTTGCCCACCCGGTAATTTTAGTTTCAATATTAATAAGAAATTAATCCCCTACAGGAGGGTAAAGGAAAGTAGCGGAAGCCCTGAGTTCATCTATGTTTACCCCTTTATCTGCACTTTTTAACCCTCAATTTAAAATTGATTTTCTCGAACATATATTTAGAAAATATAAAAAGGCTCTAACTTCTTTCCTTTCTCATCATTTCCGATTGAATGATACAGGGGTTGGACAAAAATATGGAAACACCTAACAAAAAACATATTATCACCTTTAATATGGAGTTGAATAACCCTTGGCTTGTAGAACAGCTTGGAGCCTCCTTGGAATAGACAAATAGAGATCCTGTATGATTTGTAAGGGAATCTTGTACCATTCTTCATGCAAAACAATGGCAAGTTCCTTCAATGATGATGTAGGTGGATAGCGTGCTCGCAAGTTTCTTTCCAAAACAGACCACAAAGGCTCAATAATATTAATATCTGGTGATTGTGGGGGCCATGGCAAATGTGACACTTCACCCTCTAGCTGAGAAAACCAGTTCTGGAAATGCGAGCTGTGTGAACCGGCGCCTTATCATCTTGGTAAAAGGCATCACCTTTGGGGAACAAAGTTTGCACCATCGGATGAACCTGGTCACACAAAACGTTGAGATAGTCCTTGGCTGTGATGTGGCTTGCAGGGTAACGATAGGGCCGACAGAATAATACGATATTGCTGCCCAAACCATGACTGAACCTTCACCATGTTTTACTGTTGGCTGCAAACAATCTTGATCATAAGCTTGCTTTGGTGTTCTCCAGACGTAAACTCGGCCAGCAGTTGGAAATAGTGTGAACGAAGACTCATCCGACCATATGACCTTTTTCCATTGCTCCAAAGACCAGGTTTTATGAAATGGCACCACTCTCTTCGGATGGACGGATCTCAGCTGATCTCAGCAGCATAGAGAATTTATATTCTATTGATATTATTTAGTAGATGTATACAGAGCTTAACTTTTCAAATAAGCTTCATATAAATTAAAAAATTATTTTTTATTCTATAATTTTTTAATAATTAGTTGGAATAATGTGGAGGAAAACAAACTGAAAATCATTTCAAATGTTTATTTCATTTTATTTTGTTCTTACTGTAAAATTATATAAATAAAAGTAGAAATTTGAAAATAAAATCCTCATCATTAAAATGATTTGAGAATTATTTACATTACTTTTAGTCCATTATAGTAATTTTTTTTAAAAAAAAAATCATTTTTAAAGTTGTATGGTTGAAAAATTAAAAGGCAAGTTTGACTCATTTCTGAAATTACAGTTTTAACGGTAACATTACTCTTGTACCCGTTTATTTATGGTAAATATTACATAAAATCAATTGAAAATATCTCTGCAATTTACATATTTTTTTTATGTGATAAGTTTGGTAATTTTCTTCTGATTGACACATTTGTCTGTTTTGCTGTAAAGATTTTGCAGGAAGACTTTAATCTTGAATTTAAGAAGGCACAAATGATTTTTTAATCAATGGAGTTTGATGCAATTCCTCACCTTGTTCGGTAGAAAAACTATGAAACACCTGGTCCCCGTTCTTATCGTGTACTACTTCCTGGACCTATGACTTCCGATTATCTTTTTGGTTACGCATTTTCAACGTTCCTCCCATAGGCGTGAGCGATCCAGTTTTGTATTGAGATCCCATGCCTTAGGTAACCAAATTTGTCGTCGCGCATGCGTGCTGCGCGCAACCTCCACGCTCTGACAGCAAGTTCCTCGCGTTAACCAACATGGCGTCCGACGAGGAAACTGTTTCGCAGTTGTTTAACACAATGTTAAATTCCACCACGAGTTATAGCTTTAAACTTTAATAGTATTTACTTCTCCTTGCTGTCATGATGCTGAGAATCAGATATCAGAGTAAGCTGAGCAGTGTAGAAGTAAAACCTGATGTTGACAGTATCGAAAATCTAGAATTTCTCTTTTCCGCGTTTCTCTCTTCGCATTTCTTATTTCGCGGGTGCAAAAACTCTCAAAACGAAATACAAAAGGGGAAAGATGAAATGTCACCTTTCGCATTTCGTATTTCGCATATCGTTTGAGGTTGCAAAAAGGGTCTAATAATTGTAATTGGGTAAGTTTTCCTGTCATCTCATATCAGTTTTTTAAAGCGATATGTTAAAAAAATCATAGAACACGGTTCAGCATTGCCATGCTTAAGTAACACCATTTGAAGAATAACACTTATCAAAAGGATTCTTCAGTTATTTCGATTTTTGTATTTCCCAAAGATAGAAAAGTGGGTGTATTTTTACTTCGCTCTCTAATTATAGCAAAGCCCGATCGTATTCGTGGTTTGAATTTATTACTGGTATCATCTGCATTTAATAAGTAAATAACCTACCATCTTTAGGAATTCTGTGTTAAAGAAATCACAACGTAAATCACAAATAATTATTGGCCAATTGTTACTTATATTAATTGTTGGAGGCAAATTCTTTTAATGATTTTTTTTTTGTAATTTTTTTTTCTTTTGCTATAATTTTTATTTGTTGCCAATTTGGGGTGTAGTTGTTTGATACGCAGTGATTTGCTAAATTGTTATTGTTATTTTTTTAATCTTAATGCTCTTTCGTGTTCTTTTATTCTTATTAAAAGTTATCTTTTAGTTTGACCGTTATATTTAAATTGACGATCTTTGCGTAGAACTTGGTATACGTTATTTTTTATTTCTACAGGGTGTTTTGAATTGAGTACAGATTTTTTGGGAGATGATAGAAGAGGTCCTTAGAAGTATTTTTTTGTCATATGAACATGGGGTCCCCGCAGTTCCGTTTACTTACAATACTGCATTGAACAATCAAATGACACCGGGACGCAGTGTGCGTTGGTAGGCCTAGATTATTTTATATCGGTAGAAGGGTGGATCATAATACTGTTCCTATTGATTAAACAGGTGGTGGCCCTACAGTATAACAGAGGGACATCAGGAGTTCCAACTAGTTTCGCCATTTATTCCCGGCTTTGTCAAGGATATACACAGCAAGAGGCATGCAAGCCTTTATATACAGAACAGTGGTACAAATTATGCATATACATGAACCAATAGGATACAAAAGAAATAAAGAGGAAATAATGGCCAACAGGATAAATAGAAAAAACACAGATTTTTGAAATATAAAGGCCAATAGAAAAAAGGGGGTGTAAACGCTAATTTTTTTTAAAATTATACAAAAAGAAAATATACAAAGGGATGGTGCGCGTTTACGCGGACCGAAAAGAGAACTTATCCGGTTGTCTGGGGACAAGAGGATTTACAGACAAATAAACAGGCAAGAAATAACAAAAACCATAAAAAAAAGAAAGCGAGAAAAAAGGGGGATCATAATAGATCGGACAAAGAGTTAAGTATTGCATATACATTAAAGTCTGTTTGATAATTGAGAAGCAGGTGGGGGGAGGACTTCTTGGCCTTGAATATCTCGATCGCTTCGAGGGTAGCAGTTTTTTCTGGCTAACAGTAGATTATTTTATTTTTAACAATTAACACAAGCAATCTACTGTATGACTTTTACAGTAATTGTTCGAAATGACCCCCATTTGCTTCATAGCACGATTCGCAACGCCTTATGATGGATTGATGTATGCGTGGAAACAGTTGATTTGCACGGTCGCTGATGCCACCTGCTGCTGCGACAACACGAGCCGCCAATTCTTCTTCGGTATCTACGGGTTCGGAGTACACCATTGATTTTATGCTTCCCCATAAAAAAAAATCCATCGGTGTGAGATCTGGCGAGACACAGATGCATGTCTGCATAATCATTCCATGTAAAACGATTCATACTGTTTGTTTAACTTTACACATGTAAAAAGTACATCAAGTGAACTTTTTAAAACAAATCTTTACCTACTGCTTTCCCAGAATGCGATTAGTTCATTTACATATGGACTAATCGTATTTTACAAAGGGGTTGGATACCATGGAATCTCCTTGACGAAGTTTGTCCTAAGACTTTTCAACAAACAAGCACGTGCACCTTGAAATTTCTTTGCAAACAATTACTTTAAAAGTTATTACAGTAGATTGCTTGTGTTAATTGTTAAAAATAAAATAATCTAGGCCTACCAACGCACACTGCGTCCCAGTGTCGTTTGATTGTTCAATGCAGTATTGTAAGTAAACGGAGCTGCGGGGACCCCATGTTCATATGACAAAAAATACTTCTAAGGACCTCTTCTATCATCTCCCAAAAAATCTGTACTCAATTCAAAAACACCCTGTATATTTGCTCATTTTTTATTATAGTGTTAAAATCATTTGTTGCGTTATTTACAGGTTGATTATTTGATTTTTTTGTGAAATCAAATAATTAATCAGATTTTTTAATGCTATTGGGTAATTTTGAAATGATTCTTTTATTTGTATGTATTTCACCAATAATTTTCTTATATTTGTTAAATAACTTTTTATGATAAGTTAATGACTTCGTATTTTGTGTAATGTTTGGTTATTGTTGTGTGTTTTTTTTTAATTTGTAAAATTTTCAATGAGTAATTTTCTATAGTTTCACGAGGATATTCCTGGTTATATAATTTAATTCTTAATTTTCTTTGTATTTCAGGAATATATTTTGGAGATGAAAATATCTCCTAAGATGAACATTATAAATCATCATTTTAATACATAAATATATGTATTCGATTAGATTCTAAATGGATGATTCGGTCGCTGCAGACCAGGGGCGTTGTTTCAATTTCACTTGAATTAAATTGACTTTCGCTGAAATCTATGAGGAGGAAGATAATGGCTAAGCTTAGTCGTGGCTTGGAAATGATGTGTTGCCCAATTTTGACATCAGATGCTACGTAGTCGTTTAAAGTTAAAATCTCCATAAGAGAACCACTGACGACAAAAATTATATTTATCCCATCGTGCGGACTAAATTTTGCTATAGCAACCACGAGTAATTAGCCTATTGCAAAGGCTTTGGTTGTTTTTATACAGTATTTATTCTTTTGACGCCGTATTTATCCAGAGTGCATTCGTTAAGACACAACAGTTCCCATTTTTCGTCAACGAAATCAAATTGCTGTCATTCAAATTGCCAATAACAATTGTTGGCATCCATTTCAAAGAAGCCTTATGTTCATTTGTATATAATCTTGTGTTCTTCTTGCTCATTATCAGATTCAGTAGTGTTCTGTACACCTGTTTGCTTTCATACTTATATCTGTAACAACTAATTCGAGAATAACAATCTCGTATTGGGGGGAAATACGCATGTATTCACACTAACGCTTCTTAATGTCTTTCAAATTTTCCATGGATTCAGAAAATCAACACTACACGGGGGGAAAAATCATCTGCTAATGAGAGTGTTGCATTTTTCCCGTCCTTCATTCCCATTTCTGTCTGATTAACTGCTTCATACATTGGATAAAGGAAAGAAATTTCATTTTCACGTAGGATCAATTTTACGTCGTCAGATTCATTTGTAAATGAACAGAAATGGCAAGGCTCGTGTTATTAGAAAATTGTAATTTTAAATTGTCTCTCTCCTGTTTCAAGGTTAATTCTGAAGTTAACCAATCGTGTCACAAGAAGTAGTCAATGATCACGAATGGGCCCTTCAGTTAATTACAAGGGTAATAAGCTATCGATTCTGTCATTCAATTAACCTAAATGAAAATTTCATCTCACGAAGGAAGAGGCAAAATCCGTTTTGAAGCTACTTCAGTACTCTAATTTGCTAATTCTAATTTTTAAACGAATTTTTTTTTAATTAAAAAGCAAACATCTGTTATTCTTTTTTTTTTTTTTAAATGGTATGAAAAGTTAGAGAACTGCACAAACAATTCTTAATGCTGTGCACAATATTTTTATTAGTAATTTTAGACGAAAGTTTCTAAAAGTGAAGCTCGTTATAATTTCATATAGCATCAATAAATCAGGTACACTCAACTGCATGCAATATGTAGCTTAGATCCTTCGTTAAGTTAGACTAGGTGCGTCGTGGCATTCCACAAGTGAAAGTCGACTTCACGCCTAGATAAGTGCATCACGTAACTCCTATCGATTCGAAGGCGTGTTGAGAACACTATCCAGCAACACGCTAGTTCTCTAAGGCTGATATTCTTTCTGTACATCATCCATAATTCTGTAAGCTTGCAGGCCTTTAGGGCGAAGTGTAGCGTCCTAAAGGCATGCCATATACTATCTCCAGAGCGGTAATGTGTTGCCATGAATGTAAGTTGGCAATAATATTGATTTATGGTGTGTTTTCAACTTTTCTATTGTATGAGGGAACTTGATCTTCCTTACAGCACCACCAACCTGCATGATTGTAACATTATATTGTTTTTCACCAGATTTCGATCCTCCCATAGTCATCTTCAGAATCTTAGCAAGGCCAACAGGAGCTGCAGCATTGTTCGTTTCAACAAGAGAATTGTTTCATGTGATGAAAAGCAGTTTTTTTCCCGTAATACTGACACACAAAGTAATGATTGTATCGGACTACTTTCCTGAATTTGGGCGTTATGATAAGCAATGACTAAAACGTGGGCGCTTTGATCAGAAGATGGCGTTCTAATATCTGGTGGAATTTTGAGGGGGTAGTTTATTCCAGCCGGTCGAACCACCACTCTTATTCTGAAGAGCTGCAGTGGATGATTGGGTTTTGGATCAGAAATACTAACCAGACGCACTCCCCTACAGCAGGCGTCGTCGCATACAGCTCGACAACCCGTGAAACACTTCAGGAACTTATGGAACTCCAACGGATGCCATACTCATCATATAGTCTGGTGTTAACACCATCGGGTTATGTTCCGGTCCATTGCCCATTTCAACAACCGGGTGAAGGACTTCAGAAAGAAAGTGAAGAAAATATTGCAAAACGTTTGAGCCATCCTCTGTATTTCAGTTTCTACAAGCGCGATTCTTTTATTTAATTAATGTTTCGAGTTGAGTGTTCCTATTAAATTGATAAGTCTGTGTGGAAGGAAAGAAATAGTAATTTAGATGGGTTGGGCAGATGTTACCAATATGTATTTTTTTTCAATTACGGAACTCAAGTTCAGAAATTTAATTTATTAAAGTACAATATTATAGAAATTATAATTTCAAGTTTATTTTTAATAGATTTGTGCTTTTATAAAGATAGTGTATCTTCAAGACGGCATTTAATGGAAGAACAGGTAAAAGTATTAAAAATTCCAGAAGGTCTACACGTGTAATAGTTTTTTCTGTAGCCGTGGCTTAACCTTTTCCACTTGCTATTTCTTTCAGTTTCGTTCCTTGTAGACCTTTTCCATTAAAAGCATTCTTTCCCGGATAAAAAAAAGAGAGAGGAAGGTAAGGTGGAAGAAAAGGGTCAGGTAATTGTGTTACTGTTCTGATAGCGTGGAAAACAAGTAAGGCGGCAGACTAATGAAATCATTAATTTTATACGATGGTCATCGACGCATAAAACATTAGCTGGCCACACGATTTGGATAAAGGAAAATGGGAGGAGAAAAAGAAAACACTCAAAGTAACAGGATAAAAAAAGAAGATAAAACAAAAGGAATATTCACAAGATAAGAAAATGTTTTTAAATATTGTTCCACTTAACGAAATTGCAGGTTACAAATTGAATTAGCGGAGTATAAGATTTTCTTGAATAGACGACATGGATTACGAAGTTGTTTTTGTAAAATGTATTATTAGAATAAGCAAATATTTATAGGACTACTAAATTGATAAAAAAAAATTCCGCTTGAGAGAACCAAGTTTAAAATGTTTATTTAGATTGCATTGAATAACGTTTCATTCTTTGTTGAACCAAAATTTTATTCTACCCGATTTATTCTGGTATTGAATCCATTTTCAACCATGATTCTTGGTTATCTTTTCATTGAAAAAATGCAGAAGGTACTGCAAAAAAAGGTCATTTGAACTGACTATTCCCATGAATTCGATAAACTGTTTTTAAACTTGTATGTTCTCGTTGTGCCGCTAATATTGACTATGTTCAAGTATATACACTATATGATCACAAATATCCGGACACATGCACGTTTGCGCTCTAGCCACGATATCATGGAAATCAATAGGGCGTTGCACATCCCTTTGTCCGAATCACAGCTTCCACCCTTCGGGGAAGACTTTCCACCAAATGTTGGTAGGTACTTTCCGGAATGTTCCTCCATTCCTCCCGAAGAGCGAGAATCAGTTCAGGTACAGAAGTTGGCCGATGTGATCTGGCCCGCAAGCGTCTTTCCAATTCATCTCATAGACTCTCTATGAGATTGAGGTCGGGACTTTGTGCCGGCCAACCCATTTCTTCGACCCCTGAGTCCGCAAACCACTGCAGTACACGCCTCGCTTTGTGGCACGGAGCATTGTCGTATTGGTAGAGAAGGCCCGTTTCCGAAAAATTGCCACGACGTTGGAAGTGCACAATTGTCCAAAACATTCAGATAACGGTCGGTGTTCATGATTCCTTGCACAGGAACGAGCTGGCCCGGTCCGTACCATGAAAATGAGCCCCACACCATGACTCCTCCTCCTCCGAACTTGACTGTGGGCTCTGTGCACTCAGGTAAGAAGCGTTCTCCAGGTATGCGCCAAACCCAAACTCGTCCATCGGATTGCCAGAGTGTGTAGCGAGATTCGTCTGTCCACATTACACGTTTCCATTGGTCCATTGTCCAGTTTCTGTGGGCTTTGCACCACTCCAGACGTCGCTTGGCGTTGACCCTGCTGATGTGGAGCTTGTGGGCAGCAGAACGGCCATGGAATCCCATCGTGTGCAGTTCCCGACGAAATGTCATGGTACTGGCATCATTTGCAGAGGCGTTTAGAAACTCTGTGGCAATTTTTTCCGCCGAGGACTTCCGGTTGCTGCGGGTGACACGACGAAGCACTCGACGGTCTCTGTCTGTTAGTTTCTTAGGTCTACCGGTTCGTTGTTGAACTGTTGTTGATCCCTGGGTCTTCCATTTCATAATGACATCGCCTACTGTTGACTTGGGTATCTGAAGAAGGCTGGAAATGTCACGCACGGACTTGCCGCATAGGTGACATCCAACGATGGTTCCACGTTGGAACTCACTGAGCTCTGCCGAACGACCCATTCTTGCCAATGTTCAAGCAGAGTTGTGTCTGAAGGTGTGGGAAGCTATTTAAATGATGTGCAAATCATTATCATGTGACATTGGGCCAATCGATGATCTGTGAGGGGTGTCCGGTTATTTTTGATCATATAGTGTATATACATGTACTTGGTATGAGCCAACATTTCCTAGATAGAAGGCCTGCGCACGGAAACTTCATACATTAATGCCAAAGTAAATAAAAGTGATAATAAAGGCCTATAGATGATCTTCTGTTATTCAGGGATATGTATTATGCTTTCGGGTAACTAAAAAATGAAACTCTAATCCATAAGGAGAAGAAGAAATACCGGATATGTTTTTCGGTTATTTATTTTGTACTGTACTGAGATAATTAGTCACATTGATATAATCTGAACCATCTGCTGTCTCAGACGAAACTTGTCAGTCGCCCGTTATCTCTTCCAGTCACAAATTCCATATTTTCTCTTGGAATTTTGTTGCAGACCTACCATTTCTTAGCATCCGTGATAAGTACTTTAAACGTGAATAGTCAGGGTCATCAGTTTCCAAAATGCCCTAACCGACTCTTCGTATGCCGCGTTTAAAATCGTTCAAATCCTTCTAAACAGTCGTGCAGAAACCGCACATGGCTTTTATGCACAACATCTCGGATGTTACCTCACCGTGATTTGCAGGTGAACCTTCCAAGACTTCGAAGCTAAACACGTTCAACCTACCCTTGACAAGAATCTCATCATAAGTTACCAACGATACGTAGATGATATACTGATTATCGACGATAGCCGATGCACCTCACCTGAAATCATTTTGGACTTATTTAATAGCATCGACTAATCTATTCAGTTCACCCTTGAAACAGAAACCCGTTCCTCGACCTCCGCATCTCCAAAAACCCCGAATCGAGGCAGTTTGCTTACAGTATTTATCGCAACAACTTCCTCGAACCTCATTCACGTCTCACCTTCCCATCCTAAAACCCACAAGATGGCAGCGTTCCGACACATGGTCGACAGAATCAAAAGGTTCGACACATGGTCCAAAACAATTCGACCCTTAGCCGTCCTCAATGGATACCCTCCCAGTCAAGTCTACTCTCTCATTAAGGATAGAACCCGCCGTTCGAAAGACATGCTACCGAGGCCCCCGAATACCACTAGGAATTGGGTCCCCTTTTCTTTTACCGGGAATCCATATACTCCCTTGTCAAACTATTTCCCAATTTGGGACTAAAAGTCGCATTTTACCCTGTCTCTAACACCCGCCAACTATTCAAGAGAAGCCTCTTCCCCCTCCCTCCTAATAACTTCGACGCAAGCGGCGTATACCTCCTGAATTGTGTATCATGTCCTAAATTTTGCATAGGATTGACTAATCGCTCTTTCAAAACAAGGTTTAAAGAGCACATCCAGTCATACCATAAAAACGACGGAAAATCTAACTACGGCGAGCATCTAACGAAAGAAAACCACCCACCCAGGTCAATTGACGAAGGTGACATAAGTCCTAAGATGTTCCAACAATCCAAGAAATACCAAAAAATATACAAATCCGTGAATGGCCCAAAAAAGAAGAAATCCATCCTGAATTCGCAGCAAGACATGATATTTGCCCTTTTGTACACATGATTGATAATTTCTTATAGTAATCTTTATACGAGGGGCGATTGATAAATAAGGTCTCCATGGCTGTAACTTTTTTATTTGTTAACCGATTTTCAAAATTCTTTTTGTATCTTATACTCACATTTGTCCTCTATGTAATGCTCTATTCACTTTTCGACATAGTCCCCATCTTTCCACGCATTGCGCCAACGCGTGACTAGTTGGGTGAATCCGTTGGAGAGGAATTCCGCAGTTGTTGTCGACACCAGGATTGAATGGCAGCTTTTGGACCCTCTTCTGGAGTACGATAACGTCCGCCCGCAGACGAGTCACCACACACCAGAGGCGTTGCAGCGCCTACAGTTCAAAGATGAAAACTTGCAGTTCAAAAATGAAAGACTTTGCACATTGTGACTTTCACCAGTTCCCAAAGAAGAAAGAGCCCCTTAAGGGACATGAGTTGGTTCTGACGGCGAGGTAAACGCTGCCATTCAATCCTGGTGTCGACAACTCCGGAATTCCTCTCCGACGGGTTCACCCAACTAGTCACGCGTTGGCGCAATGCTTGGAAAGGAATGGGGACTATGTCGAAAAGTGAATAGTGCATTACATAGAGAACAAATGTGAGTATAAGATACAAAAAGAATTTTGAAAATCGGTTAACAAATAAAAAAGTTATAGCCATGGAGACCTTATTTATCAATCGC
Organism: Rhysida immarginata; assembly: GCA_023313115.1. Lineage (NCBI taxonomy): Eukaryota > Metazoa > Arthropoda > Chilopoda > Scolopendromorpha > Scolopendridae > Rhysida > Rhysida immarginata. Next base: position 14,841,447 of record JAHWFO010057280.1, read on the forward strand.
CCCTCGTACATCCATTCAGAATAATTTGTTATTCATGTATTTTTCGTCATTAGCCCATAATGCTTGTAAACATTCTTGTTATCTCATAGACAATCTTCCAGTCAAAAAATTATGAAATTATTCGTTAAATTTGTTTAATTTCGTTATTAACTCGAACGTTTGTCAACCAATCACAAAATTTGTCATCCAACCAGATAATTTAGCCATTTTCCTATGTAATTTATCGACCAATTAGACGAATTGTCGAATCAAGCAGTTAACTAGTTTAGTAAGAGCTTTAGCATAAAAGCTACTTAAAAGAATGCGCCCTTGGTCTGTACGTTTATCCGTCCTTCCGTCCGCCGTTTGCACGATAACTTGAAAACGGATTAACTTTTTCAAATTTTGTTTTCAGAAAAATGGCCATCAAAGTCTTAACTCGGCAGTATCAACTTTTCAGAATTTTTCGTGGACCCCTTCAAGTCGAATTCATGTGCTAAAAGAGTGAGTGTAAAGAATACCAAGCTAATGGCATGTCATATACCAATCGATTTATCAAGAAGGAATACACTGTTACTTTCTGTTCATCTTTTAAACATTACTGACATCGGCGCGCGCACGTGAAATCGCTTTGTCGACGCACGATTGCTCAAGTGCTCATAATCTCTATTATTCAGTACAGAAAGAATGGAGCTACTTATTGGTTTTATAATGTCTTAACTGTGTACCCCTTCATAATTTCTACATTTTTTGAGGTAGAAGGTAGAAATTGGGAATGTAGCTTCCTATGGGCATGTCCATCTGCAGTATTTAGTTTGGTTTTGATTGGTACACAGGGGTCGGAATTACGGTGGTGGGATTCAGAGAGGACAACATATCTATGTGCTATTTAGGTACGTAAAGGCGTTAAATTCAGTATCCTCTAGGCAAGATCTACATGACTATGAAGTTTAGGCCCAGGTGTTCCATTGGGGTCGGATTTGCAGACATATGGCTTGTGATATATCATACGTTCGGAAATGATGAGAAAGGAATAGAAATACGAGCTTTTATATATTTTCTAAATATTACGTTCGAGGAAATTAAATTTTGATTAAAAAACTTTGGGAGAGGTAAAAAGTGTAAATAAAGGGGTAAAAATAGATGACTTCAGGATCTGCTACTTGCCTTACTCTACTCGGGGGGAGGGGGATGGGGGATTAATTTTTTAATAAATATATAAATGTATTTCTCCTTCACTGCTAAAAGCTCCTCCTTGGAATGTTTACAAGATTTTATTTTGTAGTATGTAATCCTCGACCAATCAGACAGTTTGTTTACCTTATTCAAACCAGATCTTGTACATGTAAAGCTGTGTAAAACCCTCTCTTATGTAAGGCAGGTAATAAAGCCAAAACTAGTTGTCGTTTCCACTATAATGCAGTATTGTAAGGCCTCAATTTATTTCGTTAAGAAGACGATACTACGTCCTGTCCACTCCAAGATAGTTATTATTTACTTAACCGATCTTTTGTCCAACGGCAATTGCGTCAAAACATACATGTATTTATAAATATATAAGTCTCGACAGAAATGGCTCGCCGTTTATCCTGTAAAGCTGCTGCCGTCGTTGTGAATACCGTATTCGTCGCTCCAGTTCATCCGAGACTAATTTGAATTCTATGGGATTGAGATTAAGACTGAGTAGGCACACTCGAACAATTCGACTATTTTTGAAGAAAACAATCCTGCAAATATGCCATGTGGTATGAAGCTCGATCATGTTGGAAAAATCATGATTTAAAACAAATGTGCTGTGTATTGTTCAATGCTTTACATAAAAACAAGGTAAACTAATTAAACTGATAGTGCGTTTTAAGAGCACTAACAAAATGCTTACGCAGATTATGGACTGTCATTTGTCATTTGTTAAAACAACTGAACATGCAGCATAGCGAACATATCAGTATCCTAATATCAAACATCGGAGGAGAGTAGGCCAAGACGCAAAAAGACTGTCATTACAGCAAAAGGGTAATATCACTAGATATTAGACGTATTGGACATAAAGAATGTGCTCGCAACAACAGATGTCGGTTCAAATTCAGTATATTGCACATTGCTGATAGAAAATGGTTACTAGTTTTTGGTACAATAACTAACGCACCGAATCCTTTAAGAGTGAGAAGCATTTCAAGAATCTATCCTTCAAAGGCGCTTTGCATTCACGAAAGTGATGTACTGTTTATGTTCAGCTGGTTTATCATAATTACACAGACTGTCCAACTCTGTGTATAGATAGATATTTTCAGCATTTCATACTTTGTCTTACTCATGAATTTCTTATGTTTTGTCAGTTTGTGCAAACTGTCAAAATTTCTTGTGTCTTAATCTGCTTCCAGTTAGTTTTGGATTATTAACCGAAGTTTTATATTACAGAAATGATATTCTGTGATCACCCCCTGAGCTGGTTCACGTTCACGCGGTATATTTGCGCAAAAGTTACTGATAAGCGTACGTCTTTAAACTAACTCACACGCACTTTCCCGCACATACATTGCTAATGTCCGAATGAAGTTGTTTTGCAGTGGAAGCAGTTGGTCCATGGAAGCAGTCAACTATCTTGACACTTTAAAAATAATTTAGGTTATCTTTATAAATAATTAAGCGTTTTCACAAGAAATATTCAAATTTAATTCAAATGCTTAAATGCAAAGCACTAGTAGGAGAAATTCCTAAGATCTCAACAATACGGTAAAAAGTTATGTACACGGATGAATTCAAAGAATTATTGCCAAATGCTTCCGTTAAATAGGCTTACTCTAATTACAATCTTGAAAAGTTTGCATTAAAAGTAACATTGGGTTGCTACAACTTTCTTGAGCGAGAGCGACAAGAGGAATGAAGGAAATAAGGAAGGAGAGACAAAGAAGGGCGAAGAGGCAAAACAAAAGCCCCATAAAGAACAATAATGAAACGTCGGTGTGCCCTAGGAGTCGAGTAGTATTTGTGGCTTTCCCAATTACCATGACAAAAATTACGAGTTCGTTAGGATACCTCAATGATTTCCGGTGAGCCCCCATGCATCTTAATTAGAAAAGATCGATCAGCAAGAAAGAAGAGTTAGGAAAGGAAAAAGGGAAGGGGAAAAAAAAGAAAGGAAAGAATCTTACCAAAGGCGAGAAAACTGAATTGAAAGGAAGCATGAAACGACTGGTTTCTTTGCTTTCAACAATGTAACATGGCTCGAGCATGTGCACATTTAAAAACTTTTATAATGAATTTATTTTGAGTTTGCATTATTAGGACGCGCCAAACAGCGAATGTGTCTTGATGCTATTAATTTAAGACGTTTTAAACTGTTTAACCCTTACTTAAAAATGAAGAACTTAGTGTTCTTGACGATAGCAGACTACAATGTATGGAGAAAAATAGTGAACGGAAGAGGTCCGCTTATCTATCTTAATTGCGCGTCTTTTTCCATATTTTTTCATTGGGGAACTGGCATTAAATCTTCATTTCTCCACAATGCGTGCTTTTCTTTCCTAAAGTTTATTGACCCTGCTATAGCTCTCTCACAATCTTTGAGAAACGCGGAGAAAGAAGTTGTTGAACTGCTGTTTTCTTCACCCTGGAATATAATGTTGTTTTACTATCAAATTATAGTGTTTAGCGCTTTTCTAAATAATAAATCAGGCACTTGTCATCTTGTTATGAAATCCGCAGAAATTTTCAAACTTTTTTCAAAAAAAATTGCTTTTTTATAATTATAGTTGCCGCTACATAAGTTGAACGATCTTTTTGACATGCTCAGTAAGTCTTCTCATGAGTAAGCTTTGTATGGATTTTACCCATGATGCACTTGTTCTACTACAGCAAAGGCGGAAATATCGTCGAAACGTGGAAAGCCTATTAAAACAAATTGCCTTCGAGTCGACTATTCTGCATCATTTTTTAATTTATTAATTTCATTTATCTATTTAAAAATAAAAACGAAAATAGAAACTAAATGTAAATACGAAAAAATTGTTTCGATAACGAAAGCGAATGTTTCATGGAATAGCTAAGCGATTTACTTTCTTTAACATCTATTGGCTGGCGTTAGAAATGACGTCATCCTCTCGTTCAACTTAGGTGGCGATGACTGTAATAATTTCCTGGTGTATTTTTCTCTCCATCTAAATTAAACAGAAAAAAAATCCTAATTTTATAAAACTGCCGTAACGGCAGAGAAGAAGCATTACAAAAATAACCACAGTACGTGAACTGATATTCAATTTAATAAGAACATCCCACCTCGAAATCGTAAGGTAGGAAAATAGCGCAAGAAATCTCCATTAGGGTTTTAAAAAAAATTAACATAATAAATATTCCATAAGCCGGTTGAGCTGATTTGTGCTTCCATGGAAGAGCGGCGACAGCGAAAGGCATGTGGAATCACTGAATTATGATAACTATACTGCTTTGCAATGAAATTGCCCACCAACAAGGAGTTATCTGACCTTATCCATATTTAGTGGGGGGGGGGGGTCGTCTACCTTCGACTGGTAAACGATTAGATGCATGCTCACGGGACATGACCATTTGGGTTGATACAGGGTGTCCGGGTGCCTGTATAGGCTCATCAGTTGACACCTGTGCGAGACGTTCCATGCAGTAGGGAGGAAACAACTGCCTCGTGAACGTACAGTACTGTAATCACGCAATTAACGGACTTTGAACGAGGTCGGATTATTGGCCTCTCCGAGGTTGGATGGTCAACCAGGATTGTTGTCCATGTGTCACGGGAAGCACGGACGGTAGGCCGATGTTGGAGGCAAAGGCGAGAGGAAGGCGCACATGCCAACAGACTAGGCTCTGGGATCCGGAGAAGACGTCAGCTCGTACCGATAGGCGGATACTGCGAACAGCGCTAGCAGACAGAACCATCACTCTGCGGCAACTGCGCGACAACATCACTATTTCCGGTACTGCACCTGCGTCAATAGCGACAATAGCACGCCGGTTACACGCCGCGACAATGTCTGCCAGGCGTCCATTGTTGTGTCTTCCTTTGACACCTGAGCACCGCCAAAACCACCTAGACAGAAGGCCTGCGCACAGAAACATAATATATTGTTACATCACTCTAAAGCGGCTATTGTTAATATTTCTACCAATAATAAACCATAAATTTGACCGTTTGATGATGATGTAACAATGCATACAGTTTCTGTGCGCAGACCTTCTGTCTAGGTGGTTTGGCACCGCGCGATACAACTGCAATGGTGTCGTGAACGAGTGGGCTGGTGAATGGAATGGCGCCCGATGGTCTTCAGCGATGAATCCTGCTTTTGTTTGGACAACGACGACAGCCGCGGACGGGTGTGGCGCAGACCATTGGCATGTGCCAATGAACAATGTATCCGGTATCGCCATGGTGGACCAACACCCGGGATTATGGTCAGTGGTGCCATCGGCTACGATATCAGAACGCCTTTAGTTACCATCCAAGGCACCGTGGCAGCAGCACGGTACGTCACAGAGATTCTGCAGCCCGTATTACTGCCCTTTCTGCACACTATACCCGGCGCAGTCTTTCAGGAGGATAACGCCAAACCGCACACGGCAAACATGAGCATGGCATATCTGCAGGATGTCAACTGCCTGCCATGGCCCGCGAAGTCCCCAGACCTATCGCCAATTGAGCACGTGTGGGACATGGTGGGAAATCAATTCGAAAAGATTCTAACAACTGCAACCGTTCTAATAAATCTTACAGAGGAGCTCAAGGTCATGTTTTTAAAACAGAAAGTGCAAGAAATTCGAACGGGATTTTAGAGAATCCCTGTATTATATACTCATATCATAGAAATGACCGTTAGCTAATTTCACACAGGACATGGATGCTATACGGGAAAGCCTAAAGCTCGCAATGAAGTCAGCAGAGTTTCTCAACCTTATTTTGTATTTCGCACCTCTAAAAATTTATTAGTGAACTTTCGCATCTGCTACAGAAAAATATTCGTTTGATTTATGGTAAAGATTAATTGTTAGGGTTTAAAGGTAAAAACTTAAATATCAAAGAAAATATTCAACTTATTTCACTTTTCCTTGCACCTCCAAAATTGCTTTTCGCAATCCCAGAGATGCAAGCGCATTCGGTTAGGAACGCCTGGTTATCATTATGTTTTATACACATGCTTTATACAAAGGAATACTGCAGTTTGAACTATTTTTTCAATTTTGAACAATTTTTTCAATATGTACACGCATGTGACTTTACACGCGATATTAGTGCAACATCAGAAAATTATGCTTATCTCCTGGTGTGGGTTAAATGCAGATAGGTCTTAATTTGGATTAAGGTTTTTCCTGTAGTGCGGTGATGCGTCCAAGTGATGACAATTTATTCTTTCATTACGGACTAGTGAAATATTGCTTTTGTCGATGGATTTACTAATCAGATGATGTTAGACCATTTAGACGATGTTCATCTAAGGTTGAATGATATTACGCACAAGAGATGGGTATACGCAATGCTATAGCATAAAAGAGTATATTTTAACGGTACCCATAATGCAAAATCTACTTACAAAAAATTTGAAACTCATAAATTAATAGAAGGCTACCTTCTGGGCACCTTGTAAATAGTTACTTTTAGATTTCCCTTTTGTTTTATTCCGATGAGAATGAAGGCACGGTCTTCGAAATACGTATTCGGTAATTCTTTTCTATTGATGAAAATAGGAAAGAAAATTCCACATCCTGGATTCGAACCAGGAACCTTCAGCTCTCCGTGGTGAAGCGCCAACCAATTGCGCCGCTGTGGATATGGAAGCATTACGCTATTTACATGTCCTTAGGGCTGCTTAGGGCAGTATCTAGTTCGCAGGCTGGAACAATGTTTCCTACTGGCGTAAAATTCCAAGGCGCGTCAGGCTGTGGAATTTTTTTTTATTTCCATCAATAATTTAAACATCTGAGGTGTGGCGTGTAAAAATCCTCACAAGACCATTCTCTATTTAATTCTGTTCTCTTTGTGGATCACAGGTGTTCGTGGGGTTTATTTTTTTAGATAATTCCACACTTTTTTATTTTTATATCAAAAAGTATTTTGGTTATAAATTGCTCCTTATATAACCGATTAAAAAAAAAACCCACAATTTTAGCATGCGCCTCTTATGGAGTTGCAGATTTCCGAGAAGCAGGCAAAAAGTTCCGGCAGATTCGGCTATTGGACTCGAAAATTATCGAAAACTTGTAGCACCAGAAAGCATAATTTGCGTGACTAGAGCATTTTATTGACGGCACTTAAATTTTCGTACTGATGCCCGAAGGATAGGAATGCCTTGTTCATTGGATTCCTATTATCTTCCTGGGCCCTACTTTTTATTGAAACAGTTGATCTTTGACCTAGCGAATATAAAGAAGCATTATAGTTAGAGTTAGTGTTTATTAAACCTCTATTTTCACTAGAGCTTTGTGCGTCATGACGGGCCGGAGATTTTACTTATTCTATATGAATCGGAGAAGACCTGACCTCAAAATTTCTTTAGAACAAATCATTAGAACATGAGAAATTGACATCGCGACTCGTTTATTCTATAAAGAATAGCCTGTAACCATAAAAATGATGTCTGTAAAGACCAAGACTAAAAAATGTAAAATTGTTACTCGTTTTCAAAGGTAATGTATTTTTACACCAAGATCATGCTGACATTTAACGAGGCCAGAGTTGAATGCAAATTTTTTAAGCGACCCTAACCTCCCGTAACCACCAAGTTCTAGCGTTTGCGAAAGCATACAGGAAAAGTTCACTTTTAAAAGTGTGTTATACTATTATTGTACAAGCCCTTATGGTTTAAGTCTGATCGTAAAGACTAATCAATGACGTACTTCATGAGTGTGTATGAGCCTTTCTGCAGGAATTTGAGGCCGAAAATTCTTCTGATCCATGTGTATTGAGGTGGACATCCCAGGAGAACGCTGAAAAGCAGAACAAGCTGATCAGCCCGACCTAAACAATATCACCCAAATATATTCCGAACAATATCATAATTGTAAATTCAACTTGCGCGGACTTTTATTCTTTTTATCAATCCAGCTCATTGAATTTCCTTCTTCCATAATTTGGCAAGCCAATGCGCGATCTTAGGCCAGCTAACGATCGGGGTATACGCAGTGCATACTGATCGCATCATTTGCTTGATCGCCTCCGACATTTAATGTAAATGAAAGTATATTTCTTTAAATGGCTCAATTAGACAGTTGATTATCTTCTCCGTAACAGGTGGGAATTAGTTGTTAACAATGCTGCTCTTTTATGCATCTCATGTGCATTCCAATTGGGGTCAACTGTGTTACATGTCACTTAGTTGCTACGTTATAATATCTTACCTGGGAGAGAGACAGAATCGCAAATAACGGTAATTTGAGATTTATAATAAACGTAGAATAGGAAACAAACAATACAAATTAAATGCATCTTCCTTTAGCGTTGTTTGTCAAAAGGCAGTAATTTCGATGAAATATAATTGAATATTTAAATTGAACCTCACTTTAACTGTTAGCGTTTAACTACATAGTTTTCATGTGTTAATACACATTTCCATAAGCACATCTGACGTTTGTGAAACAAGTGCCTTAAAAAAATGCCCTCCCCCTTCTCATATAAAAAATCCCAAAAAATTTTTTTTTAACGGAAATCTAATTCTGAAACAGTGCTAACTGAATTTTAATGAAGCGTATTGAAGTTCGAGGTTCGCCATACCTTTGTTTGAGAAGCTGCACAATCTGAAATTCATACACAGAGGATAAAATTAGTTCATATATTACCTTAATTACGGAGAATACGAAATGTCTTCCTTAATCTGCTTTATTTCTCATTCCCATAATGCAATCCGATTAGGCAAATTGAAGTTTCATGGAAATTAGGTTTAAGTAAATAATCAATAGCGCTAAATATTTTTCACACCAAAATTTCTTTAAAAGCTTTGCGACAGCGTTGCAAATTAGAATAGGGAAAAAAGTTAAGAATTTAAAGAAAATCGTGAAAAAGATTAGCATATATGTGTTTTATTTCTTTTAAAAATTTAAATGAAAACTGACGCTGAGCACATATTTATTCAAATTCCTTCTATGCATGAGAATAAGTGCGTGCGATTGTCATTCAGCTCTTAGAAATTGGACAAAAGGATTTAACTCGAGTAGAATAAAGGATTTTAGGCATTCAGCCGTCAAGAAATAGGAATAGAAAATGCGTCATATGGGAGCGGGGGAAGCAGTGTGCGTGTGTATGAACGCATCAACATTTACCAACGTCGTCATCATCATCATCATCATCATCGTGTTCTATCTGATTGAAGTCTCCTGCATCAAGATTCACTTCGCTGAAGACAAAATAATTAAGGCTGGGCTGTTCAGATTTTTACATTAGATACGAAGCGACGAGGGAGAAGGAAAAGAAAGAAAAAAGACGAAAGAGAGGGACGAGAAAACAAGATGGGGGGCGCAGTCTTGGCAGCGGTCGACTCAACTTCCGCAGGTTTTTAATTAATTTTCGAGATTTTTATCTTCATGAGTAATACGCAAGGAAAAAAAAAGATTGAATTTGAAAGATTCCCTCGCCGTATTTAATTTGAGAAGTTCCTATACGGAAATTCAAACTGTTTATCATATTTGATTTTTTAGATATCCTCTTCCCAGATTTCAGTGATAATTTTGGAAGAGGCGATGGAAATTTATTGCAATTGTAGTTAGTTTTGAGAATACAGGTTGCATAATTAACATCATGCGCTCATAAAGAAAATATTATAAATTCAAACTTCTGAATATTTGATTTTTATACAACATTTTTGATTTCTGAAAGTTTACTTCTAAGAAGTATTATCCCGTATCACTTATCAAGTTGATTATTCAGCTATCAAACTTTTGGAATGATTTTTTGGATGAGAAAAGGTCTATCCTAGAAGGCGATTTAGAAGGTTCAATGAATGGCGATTTAGTTATAGTTAGCGGTTTGTTTTCCTCTATGAGTAAAAGTGATCTGGTAATGCCTTTTGGTCGAATGAATACCTTGAAATATAGAGGGCTTCTAGGACAATACAATATTTGGAGCTAATGTTGAGATTCTTGGAGGGGAAAAAATTGGACTTTCCAACAAGATAATGATCCCTGCCGTACCTCAAACATGATGAAAACATGCTTTCATGAAAATCATATTAACATTTTCCAGCACGCTCTCCAGATCTCAATCCAATTGCAAATGTCTGCGGACAGCTTGGACGTCTGGTTTACAAAAATCATGGATAGTTTCAAACTGTAAAAGAACAGAAAAATGCAATTATGGATGGATGAGAGAGTAATACAGAGTAACCTAACCTAACCTAACCTAAACCTAACCTAACCTACCTTCATATCTTAATAAAATTTTTAGAGACCTTACAACACCATCAAATTTATTGTGTTGTAAGGTCTCTACCAATTTTATTGATAGTAACAGCACTAAGGACTCTTAACTCAACGACCTTCATATCTTGATTAATTCATTGCCAAACAGGATGTTTGAAATTATCAGAAATGATCAGGCCCCCAAAGTACTAAATGTGTGAAAACAATTTATATTGTATTAGTGTTTATAATTTGGCCAAGCTGAATGGGCATTTTTTTTTTTTGTTTTTCTCCAATTTTTTAAAAGTTTATAAATACAAAACCTTGAGACAAGTTTTATTGTTCATCTGATAGTTGAATACGTTTGCCTATCAAGTTTGTAAAGTAATTTTTGTCTTTTTCATTAAAGTTTTGTGTAAAATGTAGATGAGGTTATAATTTTGTCCAGGAGTATAAGTTAGCTAACTTTCCTTCTACTCCCGAGCGCTATCAAGATGCTCTCTCCCAATCATCAGATAAGAAAGAAATTCTAATGTAGCAACTAAAGACCAAGCAACTAAAAGATTGTTGCTTCTGCGTAATCAATAATAATTAGATAATCAAGAATTGGATATTATCAATGAATATGAACAAATACCTATAACGAAGGTTATCCAGAAAGTAAGTTTCAACGGGTCATTAAAAAAAAAAACAAGAAGGAATTAGCGCAAGATGATTGCTGGTATTTGAAGAAAACACCTTACAGTATTTTTCTATGTAGTCCACCATTGTTGAGTCAATGCGCTGTTTACCGTCAATCACCTTGTCAGCAACTACTAGACATATTTAGGCTAATGTACGTAGCAACAGTCTACCAATTGGTAGTCGGAGAACTGGACAACAAACGCAGTTCACTTTGTTGAATATACAGGGCTTCTAGGACAATAATTTGGAGCTTATGCTGAGATTTTTGAAGGAAAAAATTGGCCTTTCCAACAAGATAAGGGTCCCTGCCACACCTCAAAAGATTGTGGAGAAGCTTGTTTCTTATGACGTGTTCGCCAACCAGTCAGCAACCAGCTTTTGTTCGGTCTCTTTGTTTGTGGTTGTTATTCTGTTGCTTTATATTGAAAAAAACACGTTGGCTTTCGATACAGAAAGATTTATCATGGAATTAGAAAAGAGGAAGGCGATTTGGGATGTGTCATCCGAATACTGTTCAAGTCGCGAAATGAAAAAAAAAAATGGTGGGAAGAAGTTGTTGAGCTATTCCTGGTAAAGGACTTCCTGATAAAGAAAGGAAGTATCTAAGTAAGCCAAGAAATTCGTATTAATATTATTGGTAAGTTATTGTATAATGCGGGCGCGATACGGTCTTTTCACTGCTTGGTTGCACTATTGGTTTTCCAGTTTTGGTTTCCAATTTTCCAGTTGCTGACATTTAATTATCAGTAACTAAGAGGCCGTATGAGACAGTACGATTTTCAAGAATGGGATGGATTGCCTCGTCGGGCAAATAAAAGTTGATGGGAAATTTTCAGAACTCAACCAATGCAGAGTCAAGCCAGCTACAGCCTAGTGATACATCCCACCAAACTATTCTCGCCACACAATCTCGTATGTGTCTAACTAACCTAACCTGCTGAAAATAGAGATTGTGCATTCTTCTTGTTCTTTTCGCTTGCGGACTTTGCTCAGATCTTCCACGTCTCCGATCAATAGTGCCCATCAGTCACACAAAATGGAACAATAATTTTTCCGATTTCTTCTGATCAATGGTATTCATTCAAATCGCCGGATAATAGTATTACATAATTCCAATCGCCGCTGAAATTAATCATTACTATGGATCGTCTAAGAGTGATCATTTTAAATTATTTATTGGATATCTGAAAGTACTTAGTAATAAAAAATTGTATCCTCTAATCTGCTATAGACATTTCATCATCGCTTCTGGGAATCCTTTAGTTTCCGTCTGTACCAGTCTCACTTGATAGGAAGTTAAACGATCCAAGTTCTCAACATGGATCGATGAACCTGTCCCCAAATCACATGGTAAACTACATCAAAATTTTCGCCATTATATCGCAAACTTCCCTCAAACTAACCGATATAACAAACACACAATTGATACCAGCAAGGTTACTCAAAAACTTAGACACTATCTGCCTGCAAAACTTACTAAATCTTTGTCTCACTGTCATTTCCGAAAAATCCTTCCCTAGATTGCTAAAAATAGCTACTATCATCCCAATTTACAAATCAGGAAACAAAAACCTTATAGAAAATTATCGTCCTCTCTCAGCCCAACCCCCAATAACCAAATTAATAGAAAAAATGAACTGCTCAACAACCTCTGGTCCCGAATACTCCTCCAACAAAATGGAGAACTTCCCGAATTTCGTGTACAATGGTTACACGAAAGCAGTCAAGGCATACGACCAAAACCTAAATACTGCTCTAGTTCAGACAGATGCCTCCAAAGCCTTCGACACAGTTTCTCGGAAGCAACTTATAACAGAGCTAAATCCATGCATATTACTGACCCATACCTGACAGTAATCAAAGACTATCTCTCCGATAGAGAAAACAGCATACGCGGTAACCTCCAAATTACTGCCAATTCTCGACGTGGAATAATCCAAGGAATAGGCCTAGGCCCATTACTATACTCTGTCTTCCCACATCCATTTACCAACATAAATTTAATCTAAGCATACGAAGTTACATAGATGACAATATTCTCTTTAAATTCTTAAAGACTTAGACAATATAAACAAGCAAACAAAGCAAGATCTAGAGTGGTTAGCTACATGGTACAAACAGCGAGGAATGAAACTTAATCGAGATAAATTCAAATCAATAGTCAAACATATACCTTAATTATCAATCTCCACCGTAAACGTCATTTATTCTCATGGCCGCTGAAATCAGGCAAGTAATACAATCCAATGTAATTTCAATCCTTTACTATAACATTATAATCTGGGCGAGCACCACAAAACTTAATTTAAATCGCATTAAAGCTGCTTATAATCAAATCATACGTGCAGCGTTCAAATTAAGCAAAACTGCTTCAATTACCCGAATTTGCAGTTATTATAATTTCCCTACTCTACCAAACATATCTTGCATTGGACTTATTACTGAATTGACATCTAAAAGGTCATCCCGCAGAATTGAATTCATTAGAGATCGGTATATCCATAACACCGATTACGGATCACGCGTCGATTTAAATTCGAAATCCCAATAATGGTATCCAAATATCTGTTCAACCATTTTCCCTACAATGCCATCTATTTATGGAACGAACTACCATCATCAATACGACAGCAAATGAACGCAAAGATTCAAAACAGCATTACTACCACCAACCAGTCTACCCTATTATCAATAATTACAGAACAGTTTATTAAAGGACAATTGGATCAAGACTAGAGTTTCACTGAAGTGCAACTAAACGATTCCGAATTCCTATTAACTATTTATATTATAACCTATACTTTCTCAATTATAAACTATACAATACCTTCTCATATACGTAAGAAGTCAACGTGGTTTTGTGGGTAAGTTGATAGATTACAATGCTAAAGGTTCCGGGTTCTCTTCTATACACTAAAACTCTTGCGTGTATTTATTTATTTATCTGTAATTCTATCTCCTAGACGGTTTGAGCTAGCGACTTGAAATTTTCAGGGCAGGCTTATCAATAAAGGACCTGCTCTATCCAGGGTGACCAGATACCTCTTGCTAAAAAGCGCCCTCGTTTGGCAAAAATTACGCCCAAAAGCGCCCAAAATATTTGTAAAACGCCCAAAATTTTCGCCCAAAAAATAAATACAATATTTCTCTTAAAAAATTGAAAAATTAAAAGTTAAAAAAATTAACATTAATTAAAACAAAAATTTCAAAAACACTATTTATTTACTCAAAAAAAATTTAATTTATAATCCAATTTCTTCAAATATATCAACAACAGTACACAATTCATTCTCTATAGCATCTTCTTGATCTTCATTTTTTTACTTATATAGTTGCGTCAAATAGGGATAACATAGTTTGTGAAGGAATAAATTCATTACAACACTTTTTCATGACACTGTTATGAATCTTAATCCTCATTATGGACTCAAGTGAAGTGAGACTCATATTATAGTTTTATGAAAAACTGTAATTATAAAAAAAATTAATTAATTTCCGTATTATTTTAACTTACCTTTGAACTCCTTTTCATTTTCCCAGTCTTTCTGGTACTTTTTTGATATTTTCTCCATTTTCCCATTTTTAAATATCGCTTCTATCAGGCCTGGCTTCTATCAATATCGTCTGCTTTGCTTCTGGTTATCTATATCGTGCAGTGCTAATAAACTGAACTATAAACTGATCATGATTGCCTAAACGCTACCTATTTATAGCACTTTGATTTGTTTTTTATCATATGACATCATATGACACTATTACAGTAAGAGTGTTATTATAGGTGGACTTGTATAATATAATATGACGTTGTAGTTTTAGACGTATCTCATGACTGATACGGCCACCGAAGCGCCATCTGAACAAAAAACGCACAAAGAACCCAAATTTACTATGATTCGTCCAAAAGTCGCATATTTTTTATTTATTCGCAAAAAAAAACGCAAAGCGCACAAATCAAATTTTAGGCGCCAATGGTCATTAACAATAGCCCAATTTGTGGTTTATCGCCCAATCTGGTCACCCTGGCTCTATCGCCAAAAATCAGCCCCCTACGACTTTCTAGGGTTTTCTTTGTAATTCCCCTCAACAGATGGCGCGGGCGGCGTAACCGCGGGTAACAACTAGTATACGTTTATTATGCTAAATGTAATTTATTCCATCCGGAATGCAACTACATAAATAAATAAAATAAATAAAGTTTCGGTATTGTTTCTTCAGTCACCAATAAAAACATCGATCCTATTGTGCTTCCATCCAAATCTTCATTCTTTTGACCTCATTATGCCCATTTGGAGTAGAGGCCTTCATAAAGGATGGACTTGAATGCATCATTTTCTAAGAAATTCTTTTGGACTCCATAAAACTGTTTAATTGCCATTTGTTTGTTTTGTCTTAGAAAATGGGTCGATACGGCAATTGTGAATATCACTACAGCAATCTGCTAAATGGCTATTCTCCCGACCAATATTTCCAACGTCGTCATAAGACAACATCATCAGATGAAGCTAAGGAACCTTGTTCTCGCTGGAGTTTGTTTTTCTTCCAAATTTCCACTTCATCCTCCGTTAAGAAAACATCGAACTTCATCGGAATTTGGCATCGATACAAGGCATCGGCTTACCTCATCTTTCCAATTGTTCCTCAAGTCGAGGCAGCAGATCAAAGAAACTCTTTGTTTATTCTTTTCAATAAACGGTTAATAATTTTCAAATATATGTTTTAACATCCATTGCATTATGAACTGATTAATAAACAAGTCAGGCAACCGAAATGTCCAGGACCGATAGGATTTTAAGGCATTCGAGAATAAAAAGGAAAGTATTTGATTTCTAAGATTAGATGAGGCTGCTAAGCAAGGCCTACTTCTAAGGAAAATGCATAGCTCAAACTGATTAAAACTATCTGAAAAGTTTAATGCAGAAAGAAGCAATTCTCTATAGATTAAAACATATAAGAATCCTTTAAAGTGCAAGCATTCCAGTTTAATGAAATAAGCGTTAATTATTGAAGCGTTCTGTGTAAGGGTGAATTCTTTCTTCATAAACAATTGCTCACGCTTTTCTACATAACCATGTACTATTGAAGCGAACGATTAGCTACTAGCTATTGTTAAAATTTGCAGAACACAAATTAACTCTTGATAATAAAAGGCGTAAGTAATTACATGCCATATCTTAGCATTGAAAATTTCCAATTGTTCAATAATGGTATCTTTAAAAAACGCATCATGGAACCAATTTCGACTACCATTAATCTTACGTTATATTCATTGATATACATTTCAAGTCGTTTGATATATTTCATGCCATATTTTAGCATTGAAAGTTCCAATGAACCATAATAGTTCTACTATATCCAGGTTCCTTTGAACCAATTTCGACTATCATTAATTTTACGATATATTCATTCATTGTTCATCATTCCAAGCTGTTTGATATATTACATGCCATATTTTAGCATTGAAAGTTTCCAATAGTTCAATAATGTTATCATTGAAACACACATCATTTAACCAATTTCGACGATCATTAATCTTACGTTACATTCATTGATGGCACGTCATTCAAGTCGTTTGATATAATACATGCCATATGTTGGCATTGTAAGTTTCCAGTGGACCATAATGGTACCACTAAACCACATACCCTTGAACCAGTTCTGACTGATATTGACCATCATGGAAGACGATCACGTGTCTTCACTTAATTCACAAGCTTTTTCTCTGCTTTTGCTATGGAATGCCAAAGGGAGAACAGCATTTGGCAATGCACAGGCCATTTATACATGGAATTGTATAGTGAAAAACGTGCTCCCATATATTATTTTTGACCTTTTATCGTAGTCACCGATTTTTTCCACCAACGAACTCAGTCTTCCGATTCCCTAAGTTGTCGAATGACGAAAAGGGAAGTCGAAAATTCGAAAGCGTTGGAAAGCTAGAGCACCAACAGACAGACGGACGGACAGACGCATATTGTGAAAACATAAGTACCTATCGGTCCTAATAATTATTTTACTTGTCATCTGTCTGTTTACTAATTTGCGCACATGACAGCACGTAATTCTCCATACATACATTCAAAACCCTTATTAAAAAAAAAAACAAGCTATCAGCAGTTCTATCATATTTTCGGCGAATGACAGTTCTTCGTATTCTACAAACTCGACAAAGGGAATTTGAATTGGGCTGGCCAGGTAGGCTGAGGTTTCTAACACATTTGAATTGCAGTGAAGCACACCGTTGGGAATTTGCTTTCCTTGAGTGACTCTTTCTCGCCCATTTTCTCAAAATCTTTCAAGGGGAAGGGTGTGATTAAAAATTGGTTTTAGACTACTGTGGTGTTGCTCTACAGGGTAGCAATTGGAAATTTTCCTCTATCTTTAATAGTTTTCCTCTATCTTTAATAGTTTGCGGCAATGAATTCCTCACTCCCCTATTACCTATAAAGCACACTCATCAGATCTCGCCTACCTAACAGCTTTGAGATATCTGCCATGTTACCAGACTTTTTGGACACCTTGATTATTGTATTAGTAATGAAAATTTAATATACAAACATTAAATAAGTTAATTGCATTAAAATGAAAAACGAAAGGAAGAAATTCCACACCCTAGATTCAAACCAGGGACCACGATATCTTAAGGCGGTCATTGGTCGAGCACGACTGTCTTAAGGCGGTTTGACATTTAACTAGTTTATGGTTCTAAATATTAATAAATTTCGATATACAATATGCGTAAAGTTTTTAAGGACATACCTTTTTCTTGTTGTTGCTGCATTTTACTCAGTTTTTGCACTCATGTACTTTTCTTCCACTAAATGCCAGATACTAGCTCACTCAAGAAATGAAATGACATGCTGTGATTGTGGTTTTAAAAGCTGAGCATAGCGAATTAGAAATATTCCGATTTTTAGAAGTCACCAGATGTGTCGTTACTAAGTTCATTAAAAGTTAGAGATCGCAGATAGAAAATACCATAGCGCAAAAAGTATCACCAACAGTAAAGCGTAAAGAGTATGCAAAAACCTCTGAAATCATGAGAACACCTGAATATATTCAGCAAACAATTGATGACAAGCCAAGAACATCCATATCCCAGAAGGAACAATCAAAAATGTTGTCCATGAAGACGTTAGAATAAGTCCTATGCGATGAAGAAAAGATAATTTATATCAAGAAAAAAAAATTCGCTTAATTAGATCTAAACGGCTCATAAATAAAGTTTAGGATCCAGCAGAAAAAGATGTGAATTGGCGAGATAAACTTTAACCAAGATCAGAAAGTGAACAGAAGAAATTACAGATGATTATGTAAGGAAGGACTCTTCTGAAGTTCCAATAGTTATGCACACAAAATTTCTTGTTAGGTTTTTGTGGTTGTCAGCAATGAAGAACACGTGATGTCTCCTCATTTGTTTCCACAAGGCCTTAGAGTTAACTTTGATGCCTCTATTGAGGTCCTGGAAATAGTTATTAATTCCAAGATTGACTGTGTATGGAATGGAAGGTCTTTCACTCCACCATACACAAGGCTCATATAATGCAGGAATCAATGGTTAAAAACTTTTATGACCACATAACTCCTAATATTTGATCTCCTAATTCCCCAGTCCTCAAACCAATGGAATACTAAATGTTGAGAGAGAGGTCAATGAACACTCCGATAATACCAAAGATTCTTTGGAAAGCCGTCATAGTCAGAGTGATGTCCAATATGAACCAGGATCATTTAATTGTCGCATGTAGACGACTTCAGTCTCGCATAGAAGCAGTTTATTGAATGAAACTGTAAAAGAGATAATTTCTTTTGTATCCTTAGAGCATTTGTTATTTTCTGTTATTATACATCTGTTTATGAACATAAATCTGCCCTCAAACACCTTACGCACCCTATGATTTACTCTGTACAATAGATTTGGGTGATTTTTTTAAAATTTTAAAATGCATTATGATTTTCGAAGAACAAAACTCATAAGATATAGCAACATATTTAACCAATGAATAACCAATGACATCAAAATTTAACCAAGGAATTTTAATATACACAATTTAGATCATGCACATTAATAACATTAATATGAGAATATATTTCTTAATGGATATAACAATACGCTATAGGTATTAGTTTTGTAAAGATTCACTTTGAATATAATTTAAAGCCTATTGAATTACTTAAATTTCTCAATTGAAGATTAGCACGAGTGCAATTAATTACTTAACTATTATAGGCAATGCCGTTATCTGATCACCACAAAAGTTCTGTGGAGCTTATGAGTTAATCAGCCCAGATCTCCTAACCGAAGTGCTCTCTCTCTCTCTATCACACCCAGACATACACTCTTCAGGAGAAACGAAGCTATCTCGCTATGGTGGCAAGATGAATGGCTGCGAATGTTGTAGGGGGTGAGAAAGGGGTGGAGTCCATCGAATGGCAAGCGAACAACAAGCGACAAGAATCACCGATGAAGATGAAAGTGACGCCGAGTAATTACCGTCAGGAAGCGGCCTACAACTCTGCTCCCCGTGTTCTACAACAATGATGACTTTTACGGCTTTTCCATCCATTTACTGAATGAGAGAAAAATGACTGCTTTTCCTCCTCTTCTTAGAACCACCAGTTCTTCGGCCTTTTCTTCGCCTCCCCAGTCTTTCTCAAATAAAAACACAAGATAATGATGAGTTTTTATTTCAAGAAATAAGCCCTAATCGTATAAATCTTTCCTAATAGTCTCGTTTTAATTCTTTTCCGTTTAATAATGATGTGTTTATTTTTATTTAATTGTTAAGCCATTATAATAAAATATGATACAATTGAGCAATAAAAGAAAACTATATTGATGATTCTTTCCCACTTATAAAAATTATTTTTCATTGATATTTGTATAATTTAATTGTTACATAACGTAATGAAGCTTCTTTAAACAATAATAGTTTTAGATTTTTTTTTATCAAATTAAAAATGCATTAAAATTAAAAAATTAGTTTAAATTATCTCCGCTTATAGACAATTTGCATGGTTGTTTTATTTTCTCCACTCTCAGCAATAAAATTTCAGTTACACTCTCAGATTCAATGGAATCGCATTTCAGTAAAAGACACAAACGATCAGACAGACAATTGAAATATTAAAAGAATTTCTAAAGAAATCAAAAAAAAAGTTGGAACAGTCCATAACAAAGCAAGGGAAAGTGAAAGGGTTGTCTTTGCTTGCTTGTCGGTGTTAAAAGAACAAAGTAAAATTGCTCGTATCCATTTACATATATCCTTCGGATTAAGCATATAGCGATACAGAGGGCGTACAAAATAATGGAAATAATGACATTATGTCTCGAAATGGTACGCGGAGCTAACTGAGTGTGTTCTGGTAATCATATATTTTGTTCGCTGTTAGCAGACATTCGTTCATCTCTGGGACCACGAGCTTTGTGGCGAATCCGATTATGCTTGAACTTACCAACGTCCACAGAAGAAATGCGATATCGAAAATCATGACAGGATACACTGTTAAAGGTCATACATCCGGTGAACAAAGTAATGTACACTGCTCAAAACATTTAAAGGAACACTTCTATTAAGCAGCGTGCAGAAGCAACTACGAATAATATGGACAAAATCGCTGTATGTGATCATTAAAAGACGGTTTATTTAACAATAGAATGCATTGTTGAAACAACTGGTGAAGAAACTTAAAGAAAAAACAGGAAACTGCAGGACCCCTGCCTAAAACAAAGTGAAATGTCTTTTGGACGTTGTGAGGAGAATGCCCTGTTTCTTCCAGGGATCAGTTTTTGCACCACTCAGTAATGTGTATGCCTACCATGGGCTGCAGTAACCTCCATGCACCTTCGAGGCATGCTCCGTATCAGTCGACGGATGTGATCTTGGGGAAGCCGGTCCCATTCCTCAGTAAGTGCCTGGATGAGCTGTTGCAGTGTTTCTGGAGCTGAAGAGCGGTGTCGAATTCGCCTGTCAAGCATGTCCCAAAGCATGTTCAAGGGGATTTAGGTCGGACTCATTGCAGGCCACTTCAGGTCTGAATGCCATGCATCCGTAGGAAGTCTTGAATGATGGCTGCAGTGTGTGGACGAGCATTATCCTGCATCAGAAGGAATCCAGGCCCCATGCCATGTGCAGCAACAATCACATGTTCTTCCAGAATGTCACGAATGTAAACGTCAGCGGTCATTCGCCCTTGGACGACCACAAGATCCGTTCGATGGTCTAATGAGATGCCAGCCCAAACCATAATGGAACAACTTCCCATTCGGTCAGTCTCACAAACTGTTGCGCCGGTGTTTCGCTCACCACGTCGTCTCCAGACACGTAGATGGCCATCACAGCGGGTCAGGCGGAATTTTGACTCGTCTGTGAAGAGAACAGAACGCCAGTGGCGAAGCTGCTAGATGACATGTTGATGTGCCAGCTCTAGTCGCGCCTGTATGTGCAGGCGGGTTAGCCTAGGCACTCGATTTGGTCGTCTGGTTCTCAAGCCAACTTCACGTAATCTGTTCCGGATTGTTTGATCTGAAACAGCTACCCCAGTTGACATCTGCAGGTCATTTCTCACATCTCTGGTCGTTGAGGTTCTTCGGCGCAGGGCGCAAGTCCGCACATAACGATCTTGAATGGCGGTTGTTGAGTGTCGGCGACCTTGCCCAGTTCTTCGTGTGTACTGGCCAGTCGCCTGGAATCGTGTCCACAGTCGGAAAATGACGGAAGAGGATACATTGAGGGCATTTGCCACAGTCCGAAATGATTGACCCGTTTGGAGCAATGTTACGACTCTCGCAGCTTCTACTGCTTCAAGATGCCTTCTTGGCATGTCAGAGCACTAACAACAACGTTCCAGAAATGCCTGCACCTTCTAATGTTCGACCGTTATCTCCAAACAAAGAGTGTACTGACATGTAACCACTTTGTTTTCCGGGGGGTTATATTGCTATGTAAATTTCTCAGAACATCTGGCAGCAAAATGTGTTGGCTTCAACCATTTCCTATGAGGGAGATAGTAGGTTTCATGTTGCAGAAGATGAAATTGCTAAAAAGTATTATTTACGCCCTCTGTATGGGATTCTACAAGTGTTCCTTTAATTGTTTTGAGCAGTGTAAGTTAATTGAGAGAGACGGAATATTGTGACATCTAAGAAGAAAGCAACTTCCACGAGGCACCTGCATCTTCGTAATTACTACCGAAGTATCAGGTCCAGGGGAATTTTTTTTTTGTTTTTGCAAATATTACAATTGGCTCTCAGATTAATGCATAAATGAATTTTTTATTCATCGAAATAATCTCCATCATTACCAACAACCTTCTCCCAACGAGATACTAAATCTTAAATTCCTTATTTATAAAAGTCACGAGTTTTACAGTTCAAAAACACACCCACTTCAAGTTTTAGCTCTTCTGTCTTGAAGTACTTGTTTCTCGACAGTTATCGAGAGATCGGAAAAGGTGATAATCTGTTGGAGAGATATCCGGAGAGTACGGGGGATGAGGTAACATTTCCCAGGCTGGGACCTGATAGTAAGAATGGAGCTCCATAAACAGAATATTCACGGCAGAGCAGCAATCGCGAAGCCACTCCGGTAAAAGCAACACGGAGAAAACAGTGCCATAACCCTTAACCCTTACAGTTAACAATAATTTTATTATCAGTGTAATTTATCGTCCTCCCTCTGGTCAGTTCTCTAATTTCCTAAATTATACCTCCTCACTGTTACTTGTGCTCAGACCACAAAATAAAAAATTATTTATTATGGGAGACTTTAATCTCGATTTCTCCAAACCATCCCCTAATCTAGAAAGTCTTCTGGACCTGATGCACTGGTCTGGACTTACCCAAGAAATTCCCTCTTACACCCATTATTCCATTGCTTATAAAACTTACTCAGCCATCGATCAATGTTTTGCTGACACCTCAGATAATCATCTCGGTGGATCTATTGACCTAGCAATATCAGATCATTTTCCTATTTTTCTTTTATCAGCTCCATTTACTACAACCACACCTTCTACAAAAAATGATTTCCCCCTCATATATCGTTGTTTAATTATCACTTTAAAAAAGAAAATGACTGGCACTGATATCAAATTTTGAATAACCAGGTCTTCCTCATGGCGTAGTAATTTTTTTCTGAAGGGATATAATTTTCTAGGATGACAGTAACCTTTCCTGCATCTCTCAAGAAACTAACAGCTTCTATACGGCGATTGGTATAAAAGTCTACACTTGTGTAAGGAGATGTTAGAGGTAAGTGACCAAAGCGACCCCGTTCAATTTCTGCTCTGTTAGATGCTACAGCATAGAAGTGAAAGGTTAAGCTAGTAATTTATGCAATTAGCTTACTGGAGAACCAGCACCCAAATTGTTTACTCAATCTAGTTGATTAGAGCGAAATAGTTTCTTGTGAAGGTCGGAACTTTTTATGCTCCTCAGTTTCATGTGTTTTGTGCCAGGAATTAGAATGTAAATAATTTAACTGCTATACACGTATTCCTTATTAAATTAGCTACGTTATGGTATAAGTTAATATGCATAGTTATCGAAAAATATTAATTCAAAAAAATACATGAGGTAGTCCCAACCCGGGCCGTCACGTTATTCCTAAAGCGAGCCCCCATATTTTTACGATTCTCATCTTGGAATTCTGTTGTAGGCCTCAGGGTTTGTACTACAAAGATTTTCTAAGGATAAATATGCCCTGATTTTTTACTTGGTAAAAGAGTAATATTTTGGCAAAAAAAATTTAAAAATGATTTTATGGTGTTTTTAATAGAGACTTATAAAGTAATTTAACTGGATACTGCTCCTGTAGCGGCTACTTGGATAATCAAACTTTAAAAAGAAGGCCTTTTTTTACCAGTTTCAAACTAATGTTAAGTGAATATGTAGGTGGTGCAATCTAGTGGTGGTTTATGGAACTTTCGCAACCACAAGGCTTCATGAGCACCACCTCATTGCATATTGCGATTGTTCGTTGCCGTCTTCGAGCATGAAAATAGATAGAGGCGGCATAGCCTCTTGTTCTATGGCACCAGAGTTAGGTCACATGACTTAGGCATCTTGATACCCCTATACACTAATCGGCCAAGCCTTAGGTGTGATGTGATAAGAAGGTTGTTCCTTCTAGCATAGAAATAGAAGGTTTATTTCCCATGGCATAATTGATCTTCGAGCATAAAATAGAGGCAGAAAGGAAATGGTATACTCTTGTTCAGCTTATGGTTGCACGCAAAAACATGAGGAAAAAATAAAAAGTCCTTAAATAATTAATTATTAAATAATAGGCAAACTGCATTTAAAAATGAGTGGGATCAGTAACATAATCGAATAAAGCTAAAATAATATGTAATCACAAGTCAATCCTATGCCAACAAGGGAATGTTTTGCCCTATCACAGCTGATCCACAAGATGATTTTGGTGCCACTGGCTTCCCCTTGCCATGAATAGGGTGCCGCCTCTATTTTCATGCTCGAAGGTTGCCGTCTACTGTCTACAATTAAACTTCATTAAGAAGGTAGGTACAAATCATTACGTTTTTGGGGATCAGTCATAGTTGTAAAAAACATAGTGAAGTATTATACAATCATATAGATGTATAGATTCCATTTAGGTCGCCTTGTAAACAGCTATTGAATTTCAAGTGTCCACTATTAGTTCCTATTTGATGTCTGGGGAAAAGAAAAAATATATAACTCACATCAATTAACATATTATTGATCATGTATGCACAGAGAAATAGTTGGTGCATGTATTGGATGCGTAATAAATCTCAGGAGTACCCAAGGAAACTCTTGGGTCAGAAAAAACTTGTACATTTATCTTATGTCCACTACTGGTACATTTACGTTGTCTTCCACATTGTTTGAATATTTTTTTTTTTTACTTCGTAGTTTTGTCTGCACATTTCAAAAACAAAATGGGGGCCCGCTTTTGGTGAATTTTCTCTACACTTTTATTCCTAGCATTTATTATACACTGTGCTCCTATTTGTCACGTGGATGTGCAGAGCTAAGGACAAGAAAAGCAGGAACGTATGGTAATAATAAAGATTTTTATTCATTGCAAAATAAAATTGAATATCATAAGCATAACAAAAGCCACTTCGCTTTTGCACAGTGGAAGATGAATTGAGTCTAACTGTCTGACATTCGCTGCAATGTCGACACACACAACTGCTGGGTAAAATAAATGAAAATCCAAACTTTGTTGAATTATTGCCATAACAGTTCCAACGGAAAGCGTAGGGCGTTCACACCTGGACGCCTCTGCAAAATTTATCTTTGAAGAAATAAGAAACTTCGACGGCACCCCGGATTCCTGAGATAGCTCCGCTGAAACAATTACTCCTGTGGCTGCTGCGGATAATTAACAATAAATACCGCTAGCATCGGATATATTCCTTGCCGAAGTGTCGTTATCTTTGTAGACAGGTTGATGCAAACGATCCTCCTAGAATCGTGAAGAACAGCCCCGCCGTAAGGTAACTACGCTGGTAGCTAATGCAGGTAAAAAAAAAAAAATAAGAGACGCAGATACTGCCGCCTCGGATGAATGCTTTTCCGATGGCGTCGTTATCTTTGAAGAAACGCTCTCGAAGAGATTTATGCCAATCCGAGATACAGATGCAAATCTTGCACGCCAATAGGATGCTGCGATGACACTCAACTCTTTTCACGCAGATGTCGCTCGCAGTCGGAAACAAGAAGATCCTCTATCTCGTCGAAACAAGTGGCATAAAGCACACACCACCAGATGCTTGCAAATAATGATGAGACGAATACGTATTTCACCACTTATCACACACAAAAACATGCAGTAGCAACATGCGTACATCAACACCAAATACGTAGCACTAAAATTAAATAATCACACACAAATATCTCTGCCTTAGGGCCGACAAAGCTTTGCAGTGAAGCAAACGCACTCTGAAGCCAAACGTTTAAGCTCCAGAATCACTTCCGCCTCTTAGACTTGCTCAAGAAATAATTTCTCTCAAATAGAACACTTGAATTTAGCACTAACACAGTGTGTCGTTGTAGCTTGCTTATGCAGCCAAACCACCAGCACGCTCCGTCGCTTTTAAAAGCACTTATTCACAAAGCATAAGAACACCCACCAATCAATGGACTTTGCTTCACAGGATAGGAACAAATCGAACTCCGGTTTTTAATGACTAAAGCAGGCGTATACTCGTTTGACGATATCGAGAAAATACACTATAGCAAAAATTGTATTTCGTTAACACCATACTAAACAGAACACTTCACTTTTAGCACACACACAGCAACAATCTTGGCGCTGCATCTTTAGCACAGAATATAAGAAGCAGGGTGCGAAGAAGAACACTTATTTCTGTCATATAAAACTGGCACTGAAATTAAGGACGAGAAATAGGCTTTTAGCAACTTTATAAACTCTCCATTCATTAACGAGAACACTTTCACACAGAAAGATACTTGCAAAGAGAAAATTCGGAGTCACGGCGTATGTGCACAAAAAACTCGCAATGCTCAGAATGCCTCTCAAAGCACTCACATTTCTCAGATTAAATCGACGAGAAAGGAAGTAAATACGCTGGTATAAATCCTCCCGTTCTCGTTGAGCAATAGACACTCAATGAAAAGGGATATACCCCTATTGCCTCTTCACTTTTGACGATTCCATCGGCGTCATGCCGGAAAATTCTTTGAAAGAGTTCTAAGCGCACAAGATGGCTTCCCACGTGTAGCACCGTTAAGTGGCAACTGTTGCTACCGTGCAACCACCAAATAAGTTCGATAAAACGAAAGTTCCTACCGTAATTTTCCCAAAGAAAGGAAGAGACGCTTCTTCGCATTCACTGGTCGGGCGCCGTCCATTCGTCGTTATCGCTGCTGTCGCGGTAGAAGGCAGTTCGTCTCCCTGCCTTGACGAATTCTCCAACGTAACCTCGCCGTACAAATGAATGAAGGGTCGTTCGACGAGCGCAGTTCGTTGCCTCTCCCACTCGTCCTCTTGACTACTTTCTCGGCTGCTGCATGTCCCGACGAAAGTCTCCTGACGGTAGTCGTACTCGGTTTGCTCGCCAGCCGCTATCACAGTTTCTTCATCGGCTCGCCCGTAGCTCTGCGACTCCCACGCTGCCGTCTCCTGCAGAACGCAGTTTGGAGAACAATTTACGTTCCTCTCCTCCTTGCTACGGAGATTTTGCCGATGGCTTCTGTCATAACTTTTATGGCTCCGGTCGCGAGCATCGAACTTACTCCGTCGCCGCCGAAATCTTTTCTGTCCTTGGCTCTTCTCCTCACGTGACCGTTTCGGAGTGACTCGCTCGACGTATTTCCTATTTCTTACGTCATCAGCTCCCGTCGTTTTTACCGGTTGCTGACGCCGACGAAATCCACGTGACACTATTCCATAAAAGCTTGCCTTTACGAGTTGTTTCCGTTATATTGCCCTGATATATAGAATGTATATAAAATGTCATTTTCATGATTCGGTTGAAATGAGGAAGAAATAGATTAAGACGACTATATCGTTTGTTTTTCGTTCATAAGCTAACGAAAACCAACTCAAAATGGAATATGTCGTTTAAAAAAAAGTGTGGTCATTTATTGTTTGAAAAAAAAAAAATTATGCTAAAATATGAATGGTTGAATGGTGTTTTATCAGTATTGCTATTCCATAAGGTATCATCATGAAGAAAGTCTGAAAACAAAGCAAGAAGCCAACTTCATTATGTTTTCTTGTAAGATGATGGATAAACACTTTGTCCATTTGTACGAACAAAATGTCTTCTGTAAATGATAACTTTTTGGTAGGATTTAATAACATTCCTTAAACAAATTGGATTTCCTTTAAAGTAGGTCTACGACTGGTGATTAAAGATCAATTGTCAAGGATTGCAGAGTTAGTAGCGTGTAGATTGCAGATCAAAATCCCTTTTCAATAATCAATATTCTGAAGATAACAGTCAAGAAGATTTAAAGAATAGCTAAAGTATTACGCTATATACATGTTCTTTGGGCTTGGTTAGAGCAGTTACCTAATCCGCAGGCTGGGACTATCTTTCCAATTGGTTAGTGCGTCAGCGGCATGAGCCGAAGGTTCCTGGTTCGAATCCAGGTTGTGGAATTTTCTTACCTACTTTTCATCAATAATTTAACATCTGAAGTATAGCCTATGATTAAACCCTCATAGATCCATTTTCAGCTAGTCTTTAATGAATATTACGGCTTAGGAAAGACAGTCCCAGCCTGCAGATTAGGTAACTGCTCTAACCAAGCCCAAAGGACATGAAAGTCTGCAGGCTAATCCGCAGGTTAACGGATCATCGGCATGAGTCGAAGATTCCTGGTTCGAATCCTATTTTTCATCAAAAAGAAGATTTGTTAAGCTTCGACATGAATAAATTCCAATCTTTTGTGTAGTGTTATAGCACAGAAAATGAAAATGCATTCCAATGGTTTACAATTATGCAATGAATGCATAGCCTGAGAGTCGTTCATCTATCTGTTTATCTCTAAAAGAAGTTTTGAGAGCCACTCAAGAAAGTCACTATGAAAACAGCTTTATTGAAATTGTAAGTGATAAACAAAATGCAACAAATTAAACAAAGACTTACCAATTTTCAATTCAATTGTAATTTTTAACTATTTTATCAATTTAATAGTTGTCGAGCTGTAATTTAAGTTGAACAGCTTTAAGAGAGAAAAAAAAATAATCACAAGAGAAATACTCTGTAATATACATGTTGACAGGTCGTCGATATTGCACGTTGATAACGGTCAAGGCTGAAACATGTCGATAACCTGTCAACGTATATTGTAATGCTAAAAAATCTAATTCAAAAATCAGCAGCTTAGCATGACAAGGCCTATTTCACTAGTTATACAGAAAAAACTTGGAATTCCACATTAATACAATGAGAATACATTAAAAATTTTCAAAAAATTTAAATTGATTAAAACAAATTTAAATATAAGAATTTAAACAAGAAAAGAAAATGATTAGAGCAGCAATGAAATCCTCGAGTTTCGATATCCTGAATGTATTATAATGAAATCAGTTAATACGTTTATTGACTGTATATAACAACGCAAATAGCAAATGGAAATTTTAATACGTTTTGGTAATTTATTTAATAAATTCAAATGAAATGACCAACAAATTTTCACAATCAAGCTATTTCTCGCATTTGTCATCATATCGATTTCATTGGTGTTCAATTGAAAATTGTCATCGCTTGAGCAAATTTAATGAATTGGAAAGGAGTTCAGATAAATTATGGAGAAAGTGTTCATATAAATGATCCTTCAACAAGCAACACCTGTTGGTATTCATTTTGACGTTTATCTAAAGCTAGTCGACTTTTGATCATGTAGTCAAAAAACAAATGTTGAAACTTTGAAGCTTGATGTTAACTTGATAGTAACTAAAGTGAAAGGATGAAATATGAAAGCAGAAAGATGGTTAAATGTGTAATATATAAATTTTACTGAAGATGGCTAAATGTGATGAAAAATGACGAACAATGAGAAAATATTCATAAGAGCCACACGAGACGAAAATATAAAACTTACCGTTAAAAATTATATTTAAATTTTTATTAATTAACAAAATAGTAATTTTAAGTATAAACAATACTGCATTTCTCATATAAAACAACAGAATCTTGATGGAAAATGTGATCGCCTTTCAGATATAACTTTCGAGCATCGATATCCAAAGCGGTTTGATAACCTTTTTGATATATTAATCTGTGCTTATTTTATCAAGCCTGTTCTTTCCGGGGAACATCCCTATCCAACCTTTTTAGAAATGAACTCACCCAAACATTTCTGCCGTGTAGTGGTGGAATTCTGCAACTCAGAAGTCTTCTCGTGAATCCCGGACAGTATATCTAAACACTTTTTCTCTTCTTACTTACACGTTTCATATTTTCACTGATTTTACTGAATTTTAGGATGGTAATTCCAAATATCCAACCAGAGATTATATCTCATGTCGTTAACTTTTTAACAAAGATTAGGTTTATCCACACAAGTTTATATCACTGTGATATTTGTTTTTATTCAAACTGGGCCACGAATGCCGAAATGTATGTCAAGTGTATGGACAGGTTGCCTTGTCAACAAGAAAATGGTTTTCGAAATTCCCGGATGGAGATGAATCCTTCGGAAATAACCCCTGAATTATCCAGATAACTGTGACAGAGGTAGCTGTGCAAAACCGTCTATTCATACTCTGAAAAGTCAAAAAATCGGATAAATGAGCAGCAAATAAATTGCAACGCCTGACCACTTCTTCTTGCTTGCTGCAACGTCATCATAGAGAGCCACTGCTGCAAGGGATCCGACATCCAAAGAAATGATGTACGAGATTTAAAAATCCCCAGATTTTTCAAGTGATTCTAAGATTTTGAAGTTTGTGGGATTTCTAAAGATTTGGGAGAGATTTCATAAATCTGTAAGATTAGACTACGTAACTCGGAAACTACTCGTTGGAATTCGATGAAATTTTAACGGTATACACAGTTTTATGTACCCTATCATTCCCCCAAACTTCATTATCCCAGGTGTTATAGAATCTGAGTTATTAAATTGTTGATCTTAGTGGCGGCATTTTTATTTCTGTTCATATCTCGGTTATCGTTAAACTTCCACCCTGGAATCTTCCTGAGGTACGTGATGCTCTTAGTCCGAGAGCTAGGACAGGTTTTATTTACCCTTGGATCCCAAAAGCCCTGTTGTGGAAAGCCTATCCCCTATGAATAATCAAAATATGGTAGTTTTAGTAAAAATCAGTGGTGGGGGTATGATATATGACGTAATCAATAAGGCCGCCATGCATTAAAACGACTGTAACTTCTTGCTGGTTCATCGCAGAGCATTACTTTTTTTTTTTTTTAAATTGAAGATAATGTAACACTAAGGAAAGTCCGTTATGACACATTTTTGCGTAACATGTGCGCTTTTGCCGTTTTTGAAATTGATATTTATACCATGCATTCCACCCAACCCCACTGAAAAAATTAGCATCTTTTTGGTTGTCCTCTTTGAAAAATGATGAAGACACAGGAAATCAAGAAGGGGATGCATACAGTAGTGATAACGATGAAAGTTATGAAAGCGTGACTGAATAGAAAGAGGACAACCAAAAATATGGTATCGGAATTTTGTGCATTATGTTTCATGAATGTAATTGAAAACATTAATTAACAATGATCAATGTAACCTCAGGTGCTTCAATAAATACGAGGGCATATTGAAAAGTAATGCCTCCATGGCTGTAACTTTTTTATTTTTTAACCAATATTCAAAATTCTTTTTGTATCTGATACTTACATTTGTCCTTTGTGTAATGCACTATTCACTTTTCGACATAGTCCCCATCCCTTTCCACGCATTGCGCCAACGTGTGACTAGTCGGGTGAACCCGTCGGAGAGGAATTCCGGGGTTGTTGTCGACACCTGAACCGAACGGCAGGTTTCACCTCGTCGTCAGAACGCAACTCATGCCTCTTAAGGTGTTCTTTCCTCTTTAGGAAGTGGTGAAAGTCGCAAGGTGCAAAGTCTTTCATTTTTGAGCTGCAGTTTTTCATCTTTGAACTGTAGGCGCTGCAACCATCTCTGGTGTATGGTGACTCGTGTGCGGGCGGACGTTATCGTACTCCAGAAGAGGATCCAAAGCTGCCATTCAATCCTCGTGTCGACGACAACCCCGGAATTCCTCTCCGACGGGTTCACCCAACTAGTCCACGCGTTGGTGTAGTGCGTGAAAAGGAATGGGAACTATGTCTAAAAGTGAATAGTGCATTACATAGAGGACAAAAGTATCAGATACAAAAAGAATTTTGAAAATCGGTTAAAAAATAAAAAAGTTACAGCCATGGAGGCATTAATTTTCAATATGCCCTCGTAAATTCATTTTACCAATTTGTCGTTGTGATATGCTAAATTTTTCAGTGGGATTGGATGGAATGCATGGTATAAATATCAATTTCTGAAGTTCGAGATTAAAAAAACGGCAAAAGCGAACATGTTATACAAAAATGTGTCATAACGCACTTTCCTTGGCGTTACATTATCTTCAATTCAAGAAAAAGTAATGCTCTGCGATTAACCAGCAAGAAGTTACAGTCGTTTTAATGCATGGTATCATAAAACTTTTGATTGGAACTAGTATTTCTAGTCGATTGTCAATTTTATAATCTATTCTAAAGTATTGTATTTTCTTTCGGAATAAGGCACAAGTTCAATAATTGTGCATATTTCTACGTTTAAGCTCTTATTCATATGAAGGAGATGTGCCTCGTGTTTGGATTAAATATCTAAACACTAATCATCCCGGAAAAGAAATGACACACGAGATACGAAGCTTTGCTTATTTTATGCAACCAATATTCTATTTTAAAATTGAAAAATGATTGTCAGTTAAATAAGAGTTATAACATTTCAAATTGCAAACAAATGCGGCTTCAAAAATCGAAATCCATTTGTATATTACCTTGTTCAACTTTACGTTTGCTTTCCTCTTTCGCTTCTCCTTTCAAGTTTTTACCGCTTATTACAGAAAATTCTTCAAAACATTTATTCCAGGATTTTCGATTCTTGCTGGAATGAAAGAATTTAATTTGATGAATCGTTTAGAGATTCGATTCCATTGGATGCCAATTCTCCCGTGCATTGAATGCTCATTTCATCATTGAAAGCTCCTTCCCGGCCTCTCCACTCTCTTTCTACTCCCCCTCCCAGCTCCCTTTTTTTGTTGTTTTTTTTTAAGAATCTTTTATTTAAACAAGCTGAGGGAGAAGAGAGCGCCATTTGAAAAACACTCCTTTTAAAGACGTGATTGGAAATCATCGATCATCAGCAATTTTAATTAACCCTCAATAAAGAGCCACGAGCGTCGCATTTGTTTGAGTCCATAGAGTTCTTGTACGTGCGAAGAATGGCAAAGGGGCGCAAAGGGCCGCCAGCCAAATGATGTCGGAGATAAATTGGTAGGGAGAGGAGGTCTTTCCGTCTACAGCTCCATGGAAAACTTTAAGAAAAGGGCGATGTCGAGGGAACGAGTTTAAACGATGACGGTATTACAATAAGGAGCTGATTGGAATTGACGAAAGGAAAAATTAATGACAATTCAATATACGGAATAGTAATGATCAATCAAGTCTTGAGTGCAGTCAAGAAATAGAATATGAATTAGAACGACATTTTACTATCTGAAGCATATCAATACGGATTCACCATGGAAGTATTTTAAAGAAAAATATTAATTAATTTAAACACGTTACTTTTTCATCATTTAAATTATAATTTATATATTTAAATTTATTTTAATAAATCAGTCTCCTTTAAAATGACTTTTCAATGAAACAACAG
The DNA here is from genome assembly GCA_023313115.1 of Rhysida immarginata. Classification (NCBI taxonomy): domain Eukaryota; kingdom Metazoa; phylum Arthropoda; class Chilopoda; order Scolopendromorpha; family Scolopendridae; genus Rhysida; species Rhysida immarginata. The sequence goes on from JAHWFO010057280.1 coordinate 14,874,829, forward strand.
TTCTCAAGAGAATACGTTTATTAACATGTATAAAGAGAAAAGTATGACTTATAACATCAGTACACCTTAAAAGTAAACATGTGAACAGAAAATAACTTATTTTAATATCTGGTATCTCCGCCTTTGAACTGCATTAACGCCGATTCTCTTTGAAGAAGAATGCGTCTCTATTCTTCCTGCAAAGCTGCAAACAAGAGAATTTGGAAGTGTTCGTCTCGATCTCAATTCGTCCCAAAGGTGTTCGTTGGAATTAAAATCATATTTTGGACAGGCAGTTTCTTGCTCGTTCATAACATCTGCAGTTTTGGGGAAAGGTGCGTTCATATACCGATTACAGTATAGGAAGCACCTTATTATCCAGGAATATGAACCTTAGTATACAAAGATGAGTCAATAATTATCTGCACTCTGGTTCTAACATTTTAAGAAGAGAAAAATACATATGCATAGTCCCCCTGCTTGCAAAACACTTGGTCCACTTGTCAACAACATTTCATATTCCCTCAGAAGAAATTGTTACAGGCTGATCGGCAAGCCAGAACATCCCTGGAAAAGTCCCCAGGAGTCGAGGGTTCGAATACGAATGTCAAATTAAATAATGGCAGATGAAAAAGCAAATACAGCGTAATTAACTTTTAAAAGATTATAGTACGCCTCTTAATAGAGAACTGAATAACAAAAAAATAACAAAAATAATAATAAAATTCATTAACATGTAGGGTTTGTACAGGGTATTGCAGATAACTACAGGGCAGTATAACGGTAAGCCTACCCGCTCGATTGCAGGGGCCGGCCCGACATCAAATGATAATTGGGTAATTTTATCAAAAACATGACAGTTTTGACGTTCACCCCTCCTCCCCGACTGTGGAAACTGCCAATCGACCGAGCCGCCCCTGCAGTCGAGCGGGTAGGCTTCCCGTTATACTACCCTGTAGTTGTCTGCAACACCCTGTACAGAAGAGCAGTTTGCGTTAATACTAAATGACAAACAACCTAGAATTCAGGATTTCTCCCAATGTTACATGAACAGTTTGATTGCTATCAGGATATTGCTCATTAGAATAGACAGCTAAACATGTGACTAGCCCTACAATCATTAAAACTCTTATTCATTGCAATATGATATCCCATGGGACTTTGCTCGTACTCTAAATATCTTGCTTAATTCCAACTCTACTATACTGTACGCTCAGTATGCATTACAGTTAATATTGGAAAAGTCCCATGAGCCTTCATCATTGGCCTCACTATTGGGCTACCAAACACCAGGGAAGGTGTCATGGGTTCTTTATTAATGAGAAGGAGCACTGTAATCTCGAATGTACTAATAACTCTTGCCTATTTGCATGAGACAATTTCATTGCTGGCTTATTCACAGAACAATGACTTATATCAATGGGGCGCAAAATAAAAATTTTATAGAGGCAATCTTTAAAATTACTGTGATCCATGCATAGACAATATGTCTACGTTCAAGTTACCATCCAGGGTACACTTGTTACAAACAGTAGAAATATATTAAGCAGGCGAAACACAACACATGTATAATTGTTTCACTTGAATTCAATGAATCTAGTGCATTAATGGACTAACTGTCGCCATTGATAAATATGGGCTATCTCAATTCTTACATAGCTAGCATAAACAACAACATTCAAAATGAGGGCTATATCCAAAACAATTACATTTGGTTTCCATTCCTTAATAAGGAAAATCCCATTTCTCAAAATTTACAAAATCTTGGCATTACCACAAGAAAGATACTTTAACCAATTACTAAATTTTATATAAGAATACAATTTCAGAATTAACTCAAATTATGCACAAGGTAATTACATAAATCAAATTATAGTGCAACTGTATTTTCACCAAAAAAGTGACATAGACTGAATGCTTCTCACACAACACAAACAGTGCAGAGAAAACCAACTATGAAAACGCGTTTCTCTAATTACATAGCAATCCACTTATGTTTTCATTAGTACTATATTGCGTTGTGTAATAATCAGTGTCCTTTGGCTCGTTATAATCGAAAAATTTCCGGCATAATGATACAGCATAAATGGCCTCTACCAAGCTTAATTCATATCGTTCGACTGGGGTTTAGGAACTTCTGCAATAATAACCATGATGATACTCACCATCCGGACAACAAACAAAATCTAGACATTGCCTTCGAAACTTAGTTGTTCTTCTAGCTTGTAAAGTCAATTCAACAATTATTCAAATAAGAACACATTAATCAAGTTAATATCTTCCTAACCGCCATCTTATATTCATCCTTCCTAATCCAACTTTATTTCCCCCTCATAATATCCATGAAGAAAACCGTGAAAAATCTTCAACAAAAACAACAAAAACAAAAACAAACAATAAACCATCACGTCATCCCATCAAGATTCACACTAGGCGAATCTTTGCACTCATACGTAGAAAAGCTTCTGACAATAATGACCTCATTAAAACAGCGTACGGGGCCAACGATATAACGGGCCCCAGCCGTGACCACCTCCGCAATGAAACTGAAAACATTGTTGAATCACATAGATAGTGCGTTGTTATTCGTATTTCTACCAACAATAAGCCCTGAATTTGCACTATCTATGATGATGTAACAATGTATTCAGTTTCATTGCGGAGGCCTTCTCTCTCGGTGGTCACGCCCCAGCGTGGAAAAGTCACCTGAACATGCTAGTCCGAGTAACAATGTAATCTTTGTTTTAATCTTGGATTTTAACAATCAGTATTTTTTCGTTTGTTGGAAATAATGAAGGTTGGATTGTTGGTCGGACTAAGATGGTCAGGTGACTTTTCCGCGCTGGGGCCCGTTATATCGTTGGCCCCGAATAGCGTATTACCAATTTCTTAACAGCAACATGTCAACAATCACATGCCCATTAACAGATCACATTAATAAAATATTATTCAGCATTTATAATAATTGAAATAAAATATTAAAACATGACCCAAACAAACTAAAACTAACGACTTATAAGTCACACCCTCAAAAGAAATTGTTATAGACTGATCGGCGAGCCAGAACACTCCGATTTCATAGCTACTTCATGAAAATCTTCGTCCTCGTCCTTTTTGGGGACCAATATTGGTCCTTGAGAATCCCACAACATTGTGAGCTTGAATTGTCCAGCTGATAGTTGATCTTTGAACTTCTTAGTTGACGATCGAGGATATCCATTCTGTATTCTGCCGTTTTCTCTTAGTAATGGATAATGTTTTGCCACTGCTAACGATAATGTATAAGAAAAATTTGCCTTGCGCAGAGCATCGGTCTAAATTTCGTCTTTGTGAAACCTAAGATTATCGTGGATTATGCCATGGTTAATTTACCACGTCTTCACTTGTCTATTCGTCAGAATCCGTTCACGTATACGCTCAACGTTGTCATCACTTGTGGAGTGAACAGGCAGTGCGATCTTTATGAAACTTTTCGAAAGATTCATGCAAACTTTTTTCTCCATACGGTGCACAAACTCTTCGATGAATATCTGCCGCAAACACACCCTCAGATCACAAAAATCGAATTTTCGCACGCTGCTTTTCCTTGGTACAAATTATAATTAGCGTAGACATTGTTTCGCGACATTGTAACGAGAGGGACAGCGCCTTCTGATGAGAAGCGCAAGAAGGCAGTGCGGCCCGCGGAATTTAAAATAATCGGAGTGCGGATAATTTTTGACTCACCTTCGTACTTATTAGCCTCCATGGCAGCACGGACAGTCATCAGTGGCCCAAGTCCATGCCAGTTGAATGCACTCGTACAATAATTCCACACAACGGTGATATATACGGCGTAACACACCGTTTATTTGCTCGTCATGCCTATATCCATCATGTCGTTTTCCTATGGTAGATTGTCAAATGTATAAGTGCTTTGTGGCATACTAGTTGGATTTGTCCACCGGCTCTCTGCCATGAAATTCTTATCGGAATTTATTAATGCATGCCGTTGTGCTAAGCTTATTGTTGTTCTGGAACCTTTTACATATAATCTGGCCGATTGAAATCTGTGGCGGTCTCTGGTCATCATCTTCAAGATCCGGCTTAGATGTTTTTCTGCAATGGTTATGGTAGAACGTTTTTAATTGATTATCATATTGCCAATCACTAATTTTTTCCATCCTGCAATTTTCGTAGGTTGCCGCAAGGTATATTCGTGTATGAACAAAGTTCATTGTGGATGCGTTCATTCAAGTACAAAGGGGACTGCCGATTTATTGGTGTTTTTGAACAAGACGACATTGCAGGATGTTTGCGCTACTGAGCGATTGACCTCTCTAAAAATTAATAAGAGTACAGATACAGAAATTAAACTTCTGACTCAATTTCCTTAGCTGCACTAATTTCATTTCTATTCAGTCTTTTCACAAATTATATTAACTAAACAATAATTAGGAAATTTCAGTAATTTAATTTCTTTGTTAACACCAAGCAATATGGGTTAATTTTGAACCACTTGCATTCGCTAGATGCATAAGTAGAGTGACTGCAAAGCACGCTTTTTAAAATAATCTAATAGTTACGCACTCTTGATTATTTGAGAGAAAACGAACCAATTGATTTTCGCTATATTGTCATTACGTAAATTTTCCCCCTTCATTTCACTCATTGTAGTATACGAAGATTAGACTTTCTTCTCAAGGGAATAAGGCTTCGATGTCATCGACTGAAAGAGAAACCACATATGTGTCACTCTATATCAGGAGGATCCGTTTAAGTTGCCTGGTTTCAACAATGATGATAACCACGAAAAACTACACTTTCTGTGTGACAATAGAAGAACTTTCTTGGGAAGCGATTTTTTTTTCCTTTTTTATTTTTACAGATGTTTCCTTCGTTTATCATCGGGAGAGATAAATAAACTTTAACTATCAAAATGATTAAAATAAAGGTAAGATGATAAAATTGATTAATATTTAAATGAAATATTGGAAAAATACTTATTAACTATTGTGCTAATGTTAAGCTGATCTCAAAGTTTGTGGTTGAACTATTAATAAGTCGAACTGATTTCAAGAGCAGGGATTTTAAAATCAGTTCTTGAAATCTTGTTGAAAAATGATCCTTCGAGACTACTGTCTTCCAGTTGCTGGATAAGAAAGCTTTGGAGCAAGTCAAGGTAATTATTCTAATGGATAGTCTGTTTCACGAAAATAGATTTATAATTGCAGCTACATTTTGTGCTCCTCGTAAGCTCAGGTTGCACAGGGGCTAATAATGTGAAAATAAACTCCAACAGAAGATAATGGACCCAATTTACCATCAAGAAATTCCCCGTTTCTACGATACAGATGCCCACAGAAACGCCCATACACGTACGTAAGACGTCAAGGTATACTTCATGCTCTTCACTGGCTAACTATGCAAAAGAAATAACATAGTTAATAATAATAATACAGACGCCCACAGGAACGGGAATCATGGCGATCCCATTTAGCCCCCAGACGCCTCACCCACAGATCTCTGTAGCTTTGGACTCCTTAAAAGAGGGCTTGGAAACCGCTGATGTGCAAAGTGGCGTGGAGCAACATTCCCCGTGCAATGCTTCGCAGAAGTTTGTTACAATAGAAATTGCAATGTTTAGGCCATTCTCCTTAACAGGGGACATCGTAACAGGTCAAAATCGTTCAATTTTAACTTCTGTAAAATCTTTGATGCACAATAGAAATAAAATATTACGTACGGGAAGGCGAGAGAACTTATCTGACAACTCAACATGGAACAACTCATTAGATTAATGGAAGAATCTCATTTTTCTGTGGAATTTTCTGCTATTCGTGTCTTCAGTCTCGACAAATTGGGAATTAATGGCGCATCCTATTACCAGCAAATTAATGAGGTTGATGTCCGATTATCCTTGCCTTTTTATTTTGAAGATATTATTTATCCACGATAAATTTCGGATTTATTTGAGGAAATTATTTATTCTCAGTTTCTTGCGTATTTACCAGTTTTAGGTTGCTTTAAGAGTCGAACAAAGTTTTAGACGAACAAACACGTTTGATATAATGAATTAGCAAACTTTCGGAAACGTGTGCATTTGAGGAATCTAACGATTTAAACCTTTCTCTTCATTTAAGACAACTGTCTAACGTTAAGCAAAAAGCTGAATTCTCATTTGGGAGACAAAAGCTATCAAATTGTCATTAAGAAGTTTCTACAGTTCTTTCATTTTAAATCGACGTCACTCTTAATGAGACAAAGCAAATTATCAAAGCTTTCTCTCTTTTTCTAATTTTTTTTTTTGTAACTCTGTCGATCTTCATAAAATGCCATTTGAAACGCATCAACCACACTGATTAAAGAGAAAATATCGTGTATGGAATAGATAGCTGAAAAAAAAATCTTCGAATCGATCCATTCGTGCTGGTGACAAAAACCCGACCAGACAATAAACTTTGAATTCAAAGAGAAAACAAAGTTTGTGAAATCCAAATAAAAAAATTTTTTTTCTTTAATATTTTCTATCTAATCTTTATAAATTGGCTCTAAAGCCTGTGGAGTTCAAATATTTGTCACCTTTTTTATTCTTTTCCCCTCTGTGCCAGCGCCCATTACCTGAAGGCAAAAGTAGGTCATTTTTGCATCAATGGTTTTTAAGAATGGTCTCACGTGGAGAGAAATGTCCACAGCGGAAGTTTGTAACCAGTCACGAAAACTGTAGAGAACGAAGAAAAACATGGACATTACAGTAAAACTCTTTTGAAATGGAAATGGGCGACATTGCTCTCCGCCGCCTATCTAACCCAATTCTGTTGCAAATTGCTCCAAATTCTCTGGCTTCATAGAGGGAAAAGTGCAGCCGAGCGAGAGGCGGTTGGAGCCGCGCTTATTATCTTGGCCGGCCGGTACGTGCAGACGGGGGTTTTTGTTATTGAGGGTGGAGTAGGCAAATGGGGAAGAAGGAGGAGGAGGAGGAGAAGAGGAAGAAGAAGGAGAAGAAGAAGAGAATGTCTGACGCGCGAATTGCGGCCGTAAAGTATATCGGTGAATAATTCATGCAAGAGCATCGGCGTTGGCATGTAGGCGCCGTTAATATCACCTCTGCACCAATGGCAAAGGTAGATTCTGTCAACAACTCATGAGAGAGGGGTGTTAGGGAACGAAAGAGGGTATGGAAGAATGGAGGGAGAGCTACCAGCGATAAAAAAAAAACGAGGGAGAGAGAGAGAGAAAGAGAGAGAGAGCACGAGCAGTGAAAAATACGTTTAAAGATAGAAGAAAATTGAGAGAGAATATGAAAACGAACAAAAATAGGTAAACTAATTTAGGGGAAACCAAATTATTGGGGTAAGCGTAAGTGTAATTGCACAAAAAAAAAGAAAATAATTAAAAACTTTTAAAAATATTATTCAGAATCTCCAACTTCTTAGACTGAGAAAACTTAACTGTCTTGTACCAACTAAAATTTCGTTGTTGCAAAAAACTCTCCCAATCTATTTTTTAATTCTATGAATTTCATTCTTATGAGCCACTTTTTTCCATATATAATATATATAGGATGGTTCAAAAGACTCGCATCAATGGATAAATTACAATGTGTTTTCAATGTTATGCCTACTAATTCATGTTCCGCGATATGTGGGACACCATATTCGCCTGCAGTAATTCGATTTTTGTCCCTGATTTTGACAGTGTGGTTTCTGGATTTCAGGTAGCTTTGCACTATAAAATTCATCGGATTTAAGTCAGCTGATTGAGGAGCCCATTCCACCAATCCAGTGTCACAGGAAGGAAAAGGGTAGTTACAAAACAAATCGCAGACCTCCCCACTGATTTTTATTCCTAAATATACGAAGCGAGTTTTTTAAAGTACCGTTTTGATATTAAACACCAAGGACTCCTGTGTTACCCCGAGAAAAAAATTTCACAAACAATAGCCCATGATTTTTCGGGCTGAAACTGTTTGCTTGAACTTCACTTTCTTGAGTGATGTTGAATGCCTCTGTTGTTTTGATTCCGCACCAGCGAGAATTTGTCGTAAAAAACAAAGGAAAGTCAAACCACTGGGTAAATGATTAGTTATGCGCAGCTCCGTGCTGGACTGGTTAGCAAATCAGACAGCCGATTTCTATGAGGATGGAATTCAGAAGCTGGTCTACCATAAGTGTCTCAATATAAGTAGAAATTATGTTGAAAAATAGATTAAGGTCCAGGCTTTCATATGAAAATTAAAGTATTAAATAAAATTATCCTTTTTATATCAAGATGGTACTTAAAAAACACGCCTACTATTTCACGGTTACATTGACCTTGCTTTTTGAGATTTCTATTTGGCAATGTTCTCTGCTACAGAATGAATGGAGTATTTGGCAAGAATTTCCTACAAAACTTGTTGCATAGGTGACATCCTATAATACTACCACGTTGAAACTCACTGAGCACTGTTTAGTACTTACCATTCAAATGTTTATTAAAACTGTCGGGTCAATTTACCAATTAGTCTCAAACCCTTAGGGTCAAAATTTACAGATGTTAGAGGACTGTAAACAGAGAATTTTGAGAACAAATAGTCATAAATGCATATTTCAGGCACCACGAGATCTTTAACGAGTAATACGTGTGAGGAATGTTTTTGTAAGCTGCTTTCGTTTTCAGAGCAAACAATACGTTTTGTTCATAAATAACTTATACCTCAGAGCAGCAACAACATGTCAACGACTTACAACTCAAAGCAAGTGTTTAGAGATCAACTTACATGCAAAACAACGACGCATGAAATTTGCCACACTCTTTTAAATATCACTAGGAGACAGGCAGCTTAGACCCTGACAAGCACTATCGCGTCAGATTCTATTGGAGTTTCATGCATCAACGATTTTATCTGCCTCCAGAGGAAAAAATTCAGAGTGCTGGCCATTGGACAGGACGTCCTTTCCAATCCAATGATTAGGGAATCTGTTGTCAGGTGCTCGCAGACATCAACATCGAAGTGAGCAGGCGCACCGTCGTGTTGCATCCACATTTTCTCGTTGCGCCTGAAATATGAATTTTCAACCATTTGCTCCTTATCTCAAAATATTCAGTTTACAAAACCATCTGTAGAATTTTGACCCTAAAGATTTGAAAAATGAAAAATAAGAGGGAATCCTGGCGTGGTATTGCCTATATATATAGGAAAAAAAACTATTATCACAAAACAACATTCGAGATATGGAACGCCGGGTACGTATTTCGAAGACTATACCTTCATTTTCAACAGCAAGATTAAGACTAACCATAAAATTTATCTAACAGTATACAATAGGGTGCTAAAAGTGGGGATCGGGGTTAATGGCTAAAAATCTTTTCATTGGTTGAGTGCAAGAGCAGGAGCCAATCAGAGATGAATACCAAGGATACAAGAAAAAATTTCAGAAATTGGAACAGGACTGTGCATTGAGGACTTGTCCCATCGTTTCAGAAGCCGTCAAAACCAGTAAGATAAAATTCTTTGGGCTGCTATCTGAACCAGGCAGTGACTTCCATTTGTACAGCTTCATCGTCGCTTAGTGTTACAGGTAAATTGCCGCCAATGATCAAACACTTCTTAAGTCTAGGTACGAGCATCTGTATCCTACAGTCATAGAATTTTGGTGCCTGCTACTGGAACCACATTTCAACCTCGAGCTTGATCTCTTCATCGTCGTGGAAGCGTTATCCAGCAAGATGTTTCTTCAGGTTAAGAACATCAGAGATCACAGACGGCCTATCGCTCCTGTGTTCGTCACGAACATCGGTACTGCCTTCAGAGAATTCATGACACCACTCCGTTATATACTGTCGACTCATAACGTTTCCATGAACGGGAACAAGTACAGGGTGATTCGGTCAACTTTATCAACAGAGCAGAAATGCAAGGTTGTCGAATGGCATTTCGAGACAAAATCACCTGTAACCAGAAGTTCCGGAAGGAGTATAAGTGTCGAGACGCACCAGGCAGGCAAGCAATCATGGATTTTGTCAAGCAATATCGTGCCATTGGATGTGTTAAAGGCAAGAAAAAAGGCGGAGGAGGCGTATAGCGCTTCGACATCAATGGTTTCAACTGGACGGGGCAAGGCCTCACACCACTAATGAAGTGCTAGACTTTCTCAACCAGAAATTCGGAAATCGTGTCATTTCAAACAGGTTTCCAGAACGATTCGGGGGTGGCTTTCTTTGGCCCTCTACGAGTCCTGACCTAAACCCATGTGATTTTTATATCTGGGGGTTCCTTAAAGACAGTGGGTTCACTACAGCACCAAGAACCCTAGACCAACTGCGACAAAGCATCATCGACTGCTGCACCCTTGTGGATGCAGAAATCCTGGATAGAGTTATGAACAACTTCACCATTCGGCTGCGAGCAGTTCAAAACGTTCGTGGTAGCCACATTGAACATATCATCAAGACTTTTTCACGGGAATAAAAACTCCGGACGGCCTAAAATATTATACTGAAATGCTAAGTTTGCAAACATTAATGAGTCAATAAATCATAGTACTGAAATGGTCAGAAATTGACTGAATCACCCTGTATGATTTATTGACCCAGTAATGTTTACAAACTTAGCATTTCAGTATGATATTTTAGGCAGTTCGGAGTTTTTATTCCCGTGGAAAAGTCTTGATGATATGTTCAATGTGGCCACCACGAACGTTTTGAACTGCTCGCAGCCAAATGGTGAAGTTGTTCATAACTCTATCCAGGATTTCTGCATCCACAAGGGTACAGCAGTCGACGATGCTTTGTCGCAGCTGGTCTAGGGTTCTTGGTGCTGTAGTGAACACACTGTCTTTAAGGAACCCCCAAAGATAAAAATCACATGGGTTTAGGTCAGGACTCGTAGGGGGCCCAAATAAAGCCACCCCCGAATCGATCTGGAAGCCTGTTTGAAATGACACGATTTCCGAATTTCTGATTGAGAAAGTCTAGCACTTCATTAGTGGTGTGAGGCCTAGCCCCATCTTGTTGAAACCATTGATGTCGAAGCGGTATACGCCTCCTTCGCAGCTCGGGGATGAAGAAGGTTTCCAACATGTTAAGGCAAGCCTGTGACGTTACGGTGCCCTCAAAAAAGAATGATGCCTCTTTTGGAAATCGCGCACCAAGCCATAGCCTTTCGTGGATGAAGAGGTGACTTATGGATCTCATGAGGGTGCTGGGAACCCCAAAAACGAACGTTGTGTTTATTAACGTCACCTGTCAGATGGAAGAAGGCCTCATCTGACACCCACAGGTTGTCCACAATGTCCTGATTGGCTTCCATTTCTGCTCCAAACTCCATCGCAAATTGTTGTCGCTTCTGTCTTCCAGTGTCTGTTAACTCCTGATAAACATGGATCTTATACGGGAACAGGTGTAAATCCTTTCTCAAAATTCGCCACGTCGTGGTATACCCATGTGATTTTTCAACAACCTTGCATTTCTGCTCTGTTGATAAAGCGAGCTCCATTTTTCAACAATACGATTTTCATGCAGCGCCGCTGCAACAATACAAACTCCAACTATTTAGAATTTCGATATGGCGCTTATACTCTTTCAATTGTGTATCCCTAATGCACGTCATTCGAGTGAAATGGTCAGAAATTGACTGAATCACCCGGTATTTTGTGAATAACCGCTGGGCGCTTACCTTGTTCTTGGAAAAAAACGTACGACGGAGCGCACAGTAAACGCGCGTTATCTCGTACATGTAACAATGAGGAATAGCCACGAGAGGGAAGTGGAAGGTTAACAGTGTGGCATGTGTCAGTATATGATATGAGAATGTCATCTAAAATACTCTGATAGGGAAGGTTGCCTATATCGTACCACCTCCTAAATCGTACCTCTGCGCGTGAGCTCGGCAAAGCAGGAACAACGGCGAGAGCTGTATTTAAAATTTATTGCTCCCCTCATGTAACATTTCTTGCTTACTCATAAGCAAATATTTTTAACTGCACTAATTTTTCGATAATTTTTTCCATTTTTTCTTGTCGTACAACTTAGGACACGGATGGTACATTTGCCTAATCGGTTGCCTAAATCATATCATTTTATTTTTTTATATTTATTCATGTACTTCTAGACTACTTTTTTTTTCAGTAAAGTCAAGTAAAGCTGAATACTACGTACGTATAATATTCATTTTCCATTATTTGTTTATAAATCTCTAAACTATGAATAGGGTACTACTACACACAAATATATATTACACGAGCTTTACTTGTTTTAAAATCATACTTTAATGATTCCATAAAATTGAATATGGAAAACCTCTTACCCTTTAAAAATCATTTATAATATGGATTTCCCCCTTTATTCTGACCAAATAGGAAATATCATTTCACAATTAGGTTATAAAATCATTTAAATTGCTTTGAACAATCCCCAAAATAATTATGAATTACAATTGGAATCCCTTCCTATATCACACTTCAAAATAACAACATTACAGGAATTAGGATATCACTAACTTTAATTATATACAATAACCATTTGTGCTCGCTCAACGCTTATGTTTTGTTGCTGCCTCAATACCTAATGCTATTTCGTTCCCTTCTACTTTACAATCCCATTACCCTGAGACCAGTCAGCTACATAATTTTCCTTTCATTAACATAATTATCTCTATGTAGCCTTCCTGACAAATTAGTTTTAAGACTCTTTAATTAACAAATTCTCCATAACACTACGTATAAAGTTCTAGAGTTCTCTTAAACAAACAGCATTAACTATCTTGGGGTTCTCTTCGTTAAACAGTATTAACTGTCCTGATATTCTCTTAATAAAATCAATTGATACCTGGAAAGCTCGGCACATATTTCATTTCATAACAAAGTTCAAGATGAGGATTCCCTCCTGTCGAATCTTCAATTAGTATATGTTGCATCCGGAAACATATAAGCAATATGCAGTATCATGTTTCCATTATGTAATAATGCTACGCGTCCACTAGCAAAAACAACCCAGTTATTTAAGTTCCTGATCTTTAATATCCAGGCTTTCTGTGGGTGTCCATTGCAAAGGATCCCAATTATAAAGGAAACTTGGTTATTTAACCTAGATAAAAAAAAGATTAGGAAAAATTTTCTTAGTTATGACGTCATCACCGTGATATATTCATCTTCGTTTAAAATGGCGGCGGATTCCCTCGCTTCACTCACAGACAAACATTTTGCTGGGCCCTATTTTATTGTGTGTTTAGAAATAAATATAGAAAAAGAATCATAAATTCATCGCCGGGCTTCTTGCTTATTACGGGCCCAAGACAGTTATTTTTAGGGTTCCGTATGTCCGAATGAAAAAACGGAATCCTTATAAGATCACTCCTGTGTCTGCCTGTCAGTCTGTCACAGCCAATTCACTCCGAATCTACTGGACCGATTAAGTTGAAATTTGGTACACATGTGAATTTCTGTGACCCAAAGACGTACGTGTAATGTAAATAAATGAATTTTGAATATGGGGGTCACTTTTGGGGGGCAAATTAGAAAATTTTTTTTGAAAACATCGTAAGCCGCCACCCATTTCCCGTCGGCATCGATCGTTATGGCGCTATGACGTCACAAAATGGACAACATGACGAAGCTGACGTGAGAACATGAAAAATGACGTCATAATAAATAGTTATTTTCCTCTGCAGTGGACACCACAGAAGGTTTGAGTTTTTAAATAAATAAATAAAAGGTTTTGGCAGTGGACACGTAGCATAAGAAATTATTAAATGTAAAAGGAAACTGAAGTTAATGCACCAAGCAAAAGGTAAAGATATTATCAGTAAAAATGGAAGAAAAAATTTCATGACCTGGATTCGAACCAGGAACCACCAGTATCATGCTCTTTGACTACCTTGACTACCTTTGCTCTTTAAGAACCTATGTTACCGTATACGGCATCTTTCATCTGTTTATACCGTATTTTAAAAAGTTTAAGACTAGGACCAATTTTCCTATTCATTAGCAATGTGAAATCATCAACAACATTTCACGTTAATTAGATTATTTTTATAACTATTTTATCTCATTACACGAACTTCACCCATGCCAATTTTAATCGTTCAAGAAATATGAGCGTAAAAAAATATTATCATTACACCTGAAAGGTGCGAAGATACTGCAATATAAAAATATCTTCAAGATACGAGTTATTAAAAACTACATAAATAAAATAAGTAAAACCGTATTATTTTAATTGGAAACCTCTTTTTTTCAATTCAATTTCAAAGAAATAAAATGGGAAGATTGCTACGAAATTCCTTTGAAAAAAATTCACGCTAGAAATGGTTTAAGTTGGAAACAGGCTGAGGAAAGGAGAAGCTGTGGGGAGATTAAGAGAGATTGAGTCGAGAAGAGCGACCGAGTAGGGCGGAGTGCTTCGGAAGGGGGAAAAAAAAATCTGGTGCCATTCAGAACGGATTTACGATTCAATGAAAACCTCACGAATGTTTACAATCTGGAAGCGATCAGGAAAGTAAATAGAAGCATCTCTCCTCGACGATTTATTGCGGCTGATTATTACTCCGCACTTCCATCTCTCTCTGGACGAGCGTTCACCAACGTCTAAATCGGTAACATCCATCGAAACGCATATGCATGTTTGCTTTGGCAATCTGCGGGATGCCTTATCCCTGTGCATATTCCCATTAAATATATTCCATTTTGTCTTAATGTATATATTTAAACAAAGAAACATCGATTTAGAAGATACATGAAAGCAGCCGAAAAGGGAATAATATCCTTCCCCTCGCTTTCATTGCTTCCTGGCATCGCAAAAAAGAAAATTTCAATAATGTTTACATTTCAGTGATTAAATTTCATCATATTAAATTTGAAAATCATATCCAAATAAATTCATTATTAATCTTGTTTAATAAATAATTAATAACTGCGGCAAATTAATTAATTTTGAGTGACATGAGCTTTAAAAAACTTCTCTATATTCATTTGCAGAGTAAATATTCGCTTTTGCTATTAAGATGACATTCATTTACTTTAAAGCAATCGATTAACTAGCATAACGGAAAAGAATAATAAACGCCCCTGAAGCCCAAACTTTGTATACATATTGTAGTACTCTTTTGCATAAATATCAGGTATACTATGTTTATAGTTTTTTTTTCATATAAGTAGATATTCCCGACATGAATCGAGAAAACAGTGAGAAAATTTAATCACAAATTTGTTATTCAGGATTTGCCAATAAATAAACAATATAATACAGTATTAGTAAAAAACTTGATGGTAATTCGAGCAAGAAGCGATGTAACGTGGGATTTTATCATCCTAATATAATAGGCAATATTGTGAGTGATTATACATGGCTACTATAAATGATTTATTCGATTTCAAAAACTGTATTTTCCAAAGTATTACATACATAAATAATTGCTACATGAGAAAAACCCAGAACTCATTAAGTTTGTATCGCGATACACCAGTTGGCAGCACGAGTGCAGCGCCTTTACAAAATGGCGACAAAGCAGGAAAAGAGTTTGTATGCGAGATGTACTTTTGTTATAGACGATGTGACGGTCGACGTCATGCATGATACCATAATCAAGATATACAGGATCTCTTGCGCGCGCATCCTGTAGTCAAGATATACAGGATCTCTTCGGTTCGCTGCGAATTGATTGAACCGGGAGGAACACAACACGGCATTTTTGTTGGTTAAATTGTACGTTTTTTACTCTTTCCTGCCTCTGAAATTCTAAGATCGGAAATGAAAGAAGGCACAGAAAGTAGTCCATGCGCGTAGCTACTTCCTGCGCACCCCGTCTTGCCAAAAGTCATGGGTTAGCACCTAATAACGTGTGGGACCTCTTCTAACCCGGCGAAGTGCCACAGTGCGACGTGGCATTGATTCCACAACTCGGTGGAGGACATCTGAAAACATTGCCGACCATTCCGGCTGGAGAGCTTCCCACAATTGCCCATTACGAAGCCATCTCTGGCTTGCACAGTACATACTTGACAACTTGGGTCCATGGTCTCATGGGCTCTGCGCAGACTCGAGCCCTACCATCAATTCGTATCAGCTGGAATCGAGACTGATCAGACCAGGGCACACGTTCCAGTTGTCAAGAGTCCAGTCGATGTGTTCATGGGCCCAGGAGAGACGTTGCTGATAATGTCTTGTTGTTAGCAAGGGCACCCTCGTTGATTTCTGCTTCCATATCCCATGGACACCAGATTTCGTTGCACAGTTCGCATCGATACAGCTCTAGTATCATCCTGGTTAAAATCTGATGTCATTCCCTGTTAGCGGTGACCATCCTACTGAAACGCCGTTGGTCCTGTTCATTGAGAAGGTGTGGTCGACCACTGCGTTGTCCATGGTGGGAGGAAATGCCGTCAAATTGTTACTCTCGGTAGATTCTTGAAACTGTGGACTGTGGGATGTTGAATTCTTGAGCCACCTCCGACATTGAATGACATGCGTTGTACTCCACATACCAGGCCAAATTCGAACTCTGATAGCTCTGTTCGTGTAGCCATTGTCACACTGAACACCTCATCCCTTACTCATGACGTGTAACTAACCTACTGACACCGATTTACATATTTATACTGTTTGCACATGATGCTACTGCCACTTGAAAAATAGTCCACTGCTATCCCATGATGAGTGTATAAATGACACATTTTAATGAGGAAATTTTTAATGATGCTATGTTTTCATTCAGTTTGGTGACATTTGTCAAATCAAGTGCAAAAACTTTTTAAAATACATCAAAGAATAGGAAGTGCGCTCGCCTGTGCAAGATGGGGATCTATATTGGTATGGGCTGCTTTCACAAAGCAACAAAATCACAACTCTGATGACACTGTTACTGATCTCAAGAAGAGCATTCAGTCACCATGGGTTCAAAATTGGTAAACTCTATGACAAACAAATTGATTGAACTTATTTCTTGTAGAGGAGGTCAAACAAAATACTAGAGTTTGCAAAATTAAGTTTGGTTTAGAGGAAACGTATCCTGGTCTCAAACTTATTATAATATCCATGCTCTCCAATATTTTCGACGCGTTTAGATAAAGTAGCTGTATAGCTTGTGAAGATGATGTAGATCGAAACGCGTTGGCAATTAAATTTTTACCTTATTGCTTATTAGGACCCTATATTATGTTTTTGGTTTTTTTTTCAAACTTATTTCCTCCTCATGCTGTAATGAACTTTATTTTTTTATCTTTTAGTTTGAAATATTTTGTCACATATTTGTTTGCTTGATATATAAATACTGCATATTTCATAATATAAACAGCCTTTAGGGCTTTAGACTTTTCCAGCGCTAGCTTAAAGTTTCTTATACTATTTTAATTCGAAAGAAAAACTATGCAATCCCATTAACAAATAATATATCAAACAGACAACGAGTATGTGATGTAGAGCTTCCTCTCAGTTTGTGAATGTTTAAAAAAGGAACATAATTTAAAAATGAACTGCTTGTGTCTTAATACTTTTTAAGCTTCTCTGGAAAAGAGCATTAATACCTGCTTTAAATGTCCATTATATTAGCATCAAGCTGCAAATGTTTGTTCTATGTCCTGAAATTTCTTTACAGCATTATTTTCTATTTCTCATTAATTATATACAAAATCCGAAGAACTGGCACAATTTCGTTTTTCACACGCATATAACAGTCAAAATTAAAAATTCATTAGAGGATATTTTTAAGTAGGCTTAATTGATCCCTGCTCCTTAAAAGCAGTGAATTAATTTGCCACGTTAATGCTGCCCTTCAGCGGAAAGAGGAAGGAAAAGTTTTTCTCGTTTGAGTAGCGCAGGCAGCGTGACAAGCAAAGGATAATTAATTAGTTTTTCTTCTCAATTTATTTGTAGAACGACTGTTGGAGGGCGTCTCGGTTGATTGCGTCCTACGTAAATCTCATGATTCAAGCACCATGACCAGAGGTGGACATTAATGACCCGAACCCATTCGCATTAGTGTCGCCAGAAAAGGGGACTAAGAAACGATCTATCCTGGGCCAATGCTAAGTACTCCTTATACATCAAGCTTCACTGAGTCTCACAGGAGCCGAAGAAAGAGCGTCGACACCCCACACCCACACACTCTTCTCTTCCGCTCTGGGAGAAATAAGGTCACACGACATCCTCCTTAAAAGATATAAATACGACCAGTTTATATCGAGCTGGCTTAATGGCAATCAATACATGGTCTAATGCTGTTGTACACAATGAAGAACACGATAGGATTATTTTAAGAGGCGATTTTTTATAGTAAAAGTCTATTAATTTCTTTCCTAATATCGAAGTAGTTTGCCCCTCGCGATATAATGTTCCCAAGATTTAAGGCGAACTTCATGAAATTGAAGACGAAAATTATTGATACCAAAGAATAAATTTTAAGTGAACTCTTAATAAAATAATTTTATCGTTCAGTTAAAGTAAACTTCGCTCTTATGAGTCGTATAAAGTTTGAATTAAATATAATTCCCTTTTATATATAAATTCATGTTAAATGTTAAGTTAAACGCTATAGCATTGTAAAAATATTCAATTATAAAATAAATAAAAATATACATATAGTAGAAAAGAATAGTTCACCACAATATAGGGATTACAAAGCATCAGTGGATGCGACTTCATGGTTGTTTAAGATGCGTCCAATAAATATGGTAATGTGACTTATAATAAAAAAATTTACATGTGTATATACTCCTACAACGGTACAGCCCACTAACTTAATATATCAGTATTTTGAATATTTGTGTATAAAAAAGTAATCCGTACACACAATAACGCCCTAACTGCAGTGCCCAGAAAATATAAACTCACTCTTCAGATAAAACAAAGTCAGCTAAACCGCATTCGTAACAAATTTGACATCTTTCGTGTCACCAAGAGCGCCCACTTCGGACGGACAATGGTAAAATTTAATACTTAACATGTCATTATAGTCGTGTTAGGTCAGACGGGATAATTCCACTTTAGCATTCCTTTTGAATCGTTGTATATGTTTGTAGCTCTTTTCTACATTTATAACCTTCGTTCTTTGTTTTTGAAATGTGATTAAATTCTTTCTGGCCATATGACGATGGAATGCCAAATAAAAAAAAAGAAACGATTATTGTGATGCCTACTGTTTGTCACCTTTTTTAAGTCGATCTCAGAAGAGATTGAATAAGGCGACATTAAAAGAGAAAGGAAAAAGATATTTATTTCAAGGCGATAAGCAACGGGACCCGCCGGAGATAATGGAAGCGTCGTGAAAGCGAACAACGATCGAGCCACGGGATTAGTTAAGAAAAGAACTATTCAAATTAGGGCGAAGAAATTTCGCCATAAAAAGGAGGTGCGAGGAAGAAGAAGGGAGTCTGGGTCTCGACTTCTACTAGAAAGAAGACTTCACGCTCGCCATCGCCTCAGGGAAGAAATGCCGACAACAGTCCCACGAGTCGCGGTAAGGAAACTTCTATTTCCTTATTTAAGATTTTTAATTCTTTAACTGATATTCTTGTCGAGCCTAGCCATAGCCAAATGCTTACGAATGATGGATCGCCGACGGACAGATATCAGCACACAAGGCTTCGTGCGTTTCATTCTCCCAACACAGTCAAAGCTAAGATGTTCGTCCAGCTCGTCGCAACGGAAGCTGTCCCGTACCTGATTGCCAGATAGCTAAATAAGCAGAGGTTGCTCAGGAGAAATTTTCCTGTTGTCAGGCATTACCCGTTCACGAATAAGGCAAATAGAACTCATAACTTAATATTTATTGTGAGACTTTGTTTAATATTGAAATCCAGTATTGATAACATTGAGCACATGTGCCTCGAACTCGGCCTGTGCGACCGACATTCTTGACTCTCTTCAGTAGGATTGACTGGTCCCAAGAACGACAGCTATGGTCGTCAAAATTTCCGCCGGGTTAAATTGGATGCTCCCTATCCAGGGCAGCTACCTACCCGGAGTACATTAGAGGAGTCAGCATATGAGTTTTCTCCGCTGTGGGAGCCAGATAGGAACAGAGTTCACGAATCGGGCCTAGAGCCAGCCACTCGACGCAATATATTATCGGATCCTAAGAAGGAGCAACTAGCCACAAAAACTATAGAGTGTGAGGAGTTTGCTCGAAAAACAACAACCTAGCGACAAATGCGCGAAAAAACTTGCGGGAATCAAGTGTATTCATTAACACGTATTGAAATGAAATTCGACTTGGATTTGGGAAAATAAAAGAAAATGATTCCTTTATACTGAGTAATTTGAGTAAAGGAAAGGATTTATATTTGAAAATGTATTTGATTTTCGCGAAAGATAAGAAGGATTTAAAATATTAGCTTCTTTTAACGTAAAACTAATGTTAATCAATGTTAGCTCTTTTTCGCTTCTTATATCAACTGTTACCTATTCAAAAAAATGTTTAATCTGATGATGAGAAATTTTCTCATAAATCGTTAATTTATTCCTGTTCTTTATTTTCCTGTTCTGTGTAAACTTTTTTCTTCACTTTACTTCTATCACCTTCAAGATTTATTAATTGTATTTTGTTACCATCATTTTTGATCATCTTCGACCTTTTTCAAGTTTTATTGTATTACTATTATCACCATCTTCTGCCATAATCTTCAAAAGACTGCATCGTTTTCATCAAGTTTATTTCCATCAAGTTTACTTTCATTACAAGACGGTTTTTCAAGATTGGTGACTTTATATTTGTTTATTTTTATTTATTTATATATGTTAGTTTACGTTTTTTCACATTAAAAGGAGAATATCAAGATTTTAATTTACGCAGTGGCTACGTTCACGGCTATCGTGAAGCCATGAGTGACGTCAGACGTTAATGCCGGAAGTTTTTTCGCGGTGAACGAACACGTTGTGTAAATGTTCAACTGGAAAAATGTTAAATAGGAACAAGTTTCAAGTCGTATCAAGAATTGGAGAGTTTTATACACGAACAGCAACCAAATATATTTGGAAATCGCATTCTGTTTGCTAAATTATATAAATAATAATAAATAACGGCGTAATAATTTTTCCAAGATTTATAGTATTTAATTTTCAATATTTGAATACACAAACTTAGAATACTCGTCAAATTTCTTAGTGGGTGGACGGGGAGGGGGGGTGGTAAATTCACAAGTAAGCACGGGGATGATAATAACACTGTATATTATTTTTTTTTGTAAAGTTTCATGACTTTCACCCCTTGTTGGCTTACCACTCACTAAGAGTGAAGACCTATGTGTTCGTTTCCCCAACTCAATTTTTTTCTTTCCGAAATTCGACTTAAAAACTCATGATTCCAGAATATAAGTTGCAATTAAAAAAAAAAAAAAAAAAGAAAAAATCCGTGACCAATTTTGTGCAACTATCTCCGAAACCGCAAAAAGCAAAACCAAATTAATGTTTGAGAGTACATGTACTTTTATACTATGCCTTGACGAAAGATATTGCTTAACCTGTCTGGAGGTATTATTTTTTTCCTTTTAAAAATGAAGATATGGCTGTAGTGTCCATACCAGCGAACCAAGCTCAATAAATTCGACATGGACGGACTCCTCACAAAGATTTTTTTTTTTTTTTTGTAAATAACTTGTCTGCTTTTGAAGAGCCAGTTTTGAGTTATAAAGGTTTACATTTCCTCCTCTCCCCCCCCCTACAAAATATTTTCTTTCCAACTCCTGGCAACAATTGTGACGTCACTTTTCATAAAAATGACGTCACTCCTTACTGTCGTGAGCAGTTACGCCTTCACGGTAGCCGTGAACGTAGCCACAGCCTTTAATTTAATGTTACTCAACCATCAAATGATAGAACCAAAGGTTTAAAAAAAAACATTTATAGGAGTTTATTTAGAAAAGGATTAAAAAATTTTATATTAAAAATTAAATCAAAATTCTATTAAAGATCTCAATAGCTAGAAATTATATTTCTGGTGTTTGTAAATTTAAAATTGGAAATTTTAGGTAAACTCATCTGTGCAATATCCACTTCATTAATAAAGAAAGAGGATTAATTTTCCCCTTTAATGGAAAAATTCATCAAAAAGAAAGTACAGTGAGGAAGGAAGTTTATTATCTGATATTTTAACTTACAAGTAAATGAAAAATAAGATTCTAATTCATTTATCTAATAAAGAGAACACACTAGAGGAAGTCTCACTGCTGAAGAAAATTTTTTTTAGATGTTGTCAAAGACATAAAATGTGTATTTTCTAGAACCCCCCTATTAGATGTAAAAATCCACGGTTTCTTTTTTTTTTTACAGATTAAATTTAAAAAATGATTATTAGAAGCCCTTTTTAAGATTTTATGAGCTGCAACCATACACACAACAACTGTTTGTGAGAATGACTAGACGTTGCCTTTCAAGTGTTTTTCCGGGGAATGAAACACTTGAAACAGATGATAGAAACGGATTCAACCCTTCCCGAGAATGCATTCCTGCGTCTACGCTGAGAATGCTTTCCCGTACATTCTGATCAAAAAACGCCACCAGTTGGCGTTCTGCACAACTCCTCACACTCTATAACCTGCTATAAGCGATAGTCCGCGTTTCTTTTTCACGCCAGTAGTCGTCGCGCACAAGACCCGCAGCGCTCGTGCATGTCTTTTATCGTAGCCGGTAACGTCGACGGGGCCCTAGTCGGCCTACCGCTCTCGGTAGGGTACGCAGCGTCGTCGGTATTCAAGTTTGCATATAAACTAAGATAGTAGTGCTATTGAGTTGACTTTAATTGACTTATTTATATTTAAGTTTTGTCTAATGCTTATAATTTCTTTCCATGCTCAGTGTCATCCTCTGAGACGCCAAACTCACGAGGTCGCAGTCTTCCTTTTGCACGGTGATCCCACGTTCATGTCGGTCCTCGCCATACAATTTCTTCACGCCCTTAGCCCCATCTTGTGCCGAGGAGATTACGATAACGGCACGCTTACCTAGATCGACAACTTCATCGTTGCCAACGTGTGCAGATGAACTCCTGTCGTCAACGACTTTAAGTTTATATACATTAATCTTTGGTAACAATTTGAGTTAATTAATTGAGTTGAGGGATAATATTCAATTTAGAATTTCAATTTGTTACAAAATCTTAATTTATTGTTTATTAAACAATTTAAAATATCAATATTTGTCTCCCGTCCCTTTCCTCTCTGTTCACAAGTAATTTTTTAACTCTGCTAATTAAAAAAGTTGTGACACTGTTCTTCGCTTTGAGTTCCAAACCTCTTTAAGACAATTGGAGAAGGCGCTATTACTGAAAAAAAAACTGCACAGAAATGGTTTTCACGCTTCAAGGATATCATATTCGACCTTAGAGAGAGACAATGTTCTGCATTTGATGATATTTTGGAAAATGTAATCCATACCTGCATGGCTCAACAACAACGCTCGTCCCAACATCGCTGCTCTACCAAATCAAGAGCTGGGAAACTCTGCTCCATCTCCTTTTCCGGTCGCTCTCCAACAGTCTGCATAATGTTTCGTTTAACAAGGATGTAAATGAAAAAGAGACTGTATAGGTTCTTTGAATCAAGACTCGGTGAATTCTGCCGTCGAGGCGTTGACAAGCTAGTGGAACGTTGGCAACATGTTAGGAACACGTATTGATTGACTTGTTAAAATATTTGATGAAAACTAAAGAATAAAGTAATTGGGGGGCGGGGGGGAACCAAACGAAATTAAATATTGGGTTGTCATTAAAAAATATCGATGAATTATTTATTTAATAAATTCATTTTCTCTACAGAAAAGTTTTTCAAAATTTACTTAAAATTAAAATCACAATTAAAAAATTAATAAAATATGCTCTGAAATTACGGGTATTGCTTCAATTAAGTTCATTAAATGATCGCAAAAGTCCTCTGTTCTCATTTTAGCCTTTATCATTTATTGTTGGCATTTACTATTTCTATTGGGCGAGTCTCATTCAGGACTGAATAAAAAATTAGCTTTAATTTGAAGTGTTTACTTATTTTAAATTAATACGCTTCTCAAAAATTTAATTTAAATCCATTAAATTTGGCTCCGGAATGAGGAGCGCTAATCGTTTGCTTTTAATTATCCCGGTCTGGTGCAATCGCAGTAGCGATAATTTTACTCAACATTCGAAATATAAAGCGATTGCGAACCTGTCCAATTACAATTTTTTTGCCATTAATCTTTACCTGAAAAAAATTATTAAAAAAAAAACTAGGTCAGATAATTACATATTATGATCTTCATCTACAAAAGTTTTTCTTTACATCGCTAACAACAAATGCACCTTTCGTAATTCTGAGAACATCTAGACCAGGGCCGTCCAAATCGTGCACGTCGCCCGCGTGCAACATAAAATGCTCGCGGGCAAAGCACACAGCAAAGCCGAGGAGAGAGTCTAAAACTCAGGAGAGGAGTGGGTATAGTTTACCTACGCAGTGTTGCCTGACTTCAGGGGACGATTCCATTAAATGAGGCATTATTTCTTTGGCTAATAATAATAGCAGACATGAATCTTAAAAATGTAATACGCTTGTCCGTCAGTAGGACAATTCTACGTGACATCGAGAAAATTATCACATTAAAACGAAGGAAATAAAATGGTAAACTGCCTCGTTTTTTTTTTTTACAGTGTCGAATTGATAAATAGCAACTCGTACTCAGCTTTTAGTAAAGTTTGCTTCTCTGCATAGCACAAATACACTCCATATTTTTTAACATGGAGTACAAAAGTAGAATTGCGATTGTAAATGTAATTATTATTGAAATGATAAAACAAGCAAAAAGGACCTAGAAAATTATTCTGCTCTTTCTAATGGTACCAATTAAAACAATGTACGTTAAATAGTTTTCCTTTAAATCGGTTCCCTGTGTTTTTTTGTACCAAAGGGAGCCATTTAAAAAAAACAACCTATTTTATGCCCATTAAATTAATTGATATCACTAGAAAGAGCACAATAATTTCTAGGTTCTTTTTTGCTTGCTTTTTCATTTCAATAATAATTACATTTACAATCGCAATTCTATATTTGTACTCCATGTTAAAGAATAAGGAGTGTATTTGCGCTATGCAGAGAAGCTAACTTTACTAAAAGCTGCACACGTCGACTTTAAGGAACACGTAATGTGCTATAGGGGGAAAGGAAGATTACCCGCGTGCACAGGCGCTGCACGCGGACAGAAATCTTGGACGGCCCTGATCTAGAAGATATTCAATTTCTCGCCACGTATTCGCCAGCATGTCATCTGTTACCGGTAACCCATGTAGCAAACACTTTATCCTTGACATATCCCCGGGAGAAAAAGTCTAAGGGTGTTATGTCCGGAGAACGTGGAGGCCATACTGTCGAGCACCATCTCGTCCAACCCATTGGAAATGTTGAGTCGAGGAGTTCAGGAACTGATAATGCTCAATGCGGCGGGGCACCGCACTGCTGATAAATTGCCCACTGTTAAGTAGCGGAAGCATTGGTTTTACAATGTCTGTCTGTCCGTCCGTCTGTCCCCTTCATAATTTCCGCATTTTTTTTAGGCAGAAGGTTGAAATTTGGAATGTAGTTTACTATGCCCATGTACACCTTCACTATTTAGTTTGATTTTGATCAGCCCACTAGCGTCGGAATTTCCGGGGTGGGAGTTAGAGGGGACCAAAAGGTCTACGGGTATTTAAGTACACTGCTTGTCAATTGCTAAGGAACATGCGCATTCCGCTATTTAGGGGCGCTGGAAAATAATGCAGGACGCGTCAAAACATTGGTTGCTACTCTGTTGTTGGATTTGCATAAATTGAATAACAATCATGTGTCCAGTGAGCTGTGGTTCAGTGAAAATCAGTAGCCGTGGAGTGTTAGGGCGAATACACGTGCAGGTGTTTTCCGAACATTACTGTAAATTTTCAGTCCCTATATCACATATCGTCTGCAGAATGCCGCAGAGATGTCATTTGAGTGATTACGATCGTGGACGAGCTGTTGGACGGCTTGAGGCACGGCAAAGTGTGACTGAAGTTGTGCGAGCAATGGGCGTTGCAAAAAGTGTTGTTTCACGTTTGAAAACTGTTGCTGCCACCAGAGGATCCGCTTTACGTGTGCATGGGGGTGATCGTCGAAGGAGTACAACCTTTAGGGAGGACCGTAGCATAGCCCTTTCAGCAAAAAGAGGAAGCAATCACACACCCGCACGGATAGCCGCAGATCTTGCCGCTGCTACAGGCACTCATGTTTCTGCCAGAGCCATTTCCCATCGGTTGAATGATGTTGGGCTGTATGCACGGAAAGCCTGTCAAATGTATTCCACTATCTCCGCTCATCAATTGCAGAGTCATCTAGGAATCAATTGATCTGGCGTGAAAAGGGAAC
The DNA here is from genome assembly GCA_023313115.1 of Rhysida immarginata. NCBI lineage: Eukaryota > Metazoa > Arthropoda > Chilopoda > Scolopendromorpha > Scolopendridae > Rhysida > Rhysida immarginata. The sequence goes on from JAHWFO010057280.1 coordinate 14,901,099, forward strand.
TCGTTATCACCAACAACACGTTCGGGAAGTTTTAGTCATTGGGTCATTGTATGTGGGGGAGGGTCTGTTACATACAATGACCCATTGACTAAAATCCCTTCACATCTTTGCAGGAGGGTCTGTTACAGCAGCACGGTATTGCAGGGAGATTCTTCTGGATCACGTTTGTCTTTTCCGTGGAGCACCTTATGACTTTGACCTTATCATACTGGACCTGATGGTCCAAACTTTGTATTCATGGACGACAATGCCCGTCCACACTTGGCGAATGTTTTTGAGAGTGAGGATATCAAGCGTTTGCTGTGGCCTGCATACTCCCCGGACCTCATCCTATAGAACATGCCTGGAACGCTCTTGGTAGACGTGAGGCACAAAGGAATGCTGCAGGAACTGACAACGGCGTTACAGGAAGAATAGGATAAGATCCCGACTGCTCTTCTCAACAGTCTGGTGTGAAGCATGCCAAACAGATGCAAAACATGCATTGCGGTTCGAGGAGGCAATACTCACTACTAAGTGTCTCACATTTCAAACCGGTGACAAACAACCAACATTTTTCTTTAGTTACTCATTGATGCTTCATGATACATCTACTTTTGCCATTATGTTCCTTAGTTCAATTTCATTTTGTGTTCATAAAGTTACTGTAATACGTCTACTGAAGTTTTGGTGACGTTTATTTCTTGGGAAAGTATTTATTGACAAAAATGGTGCTGTTCCTTAGCAATTGTCAAGCAGTGTATATAAAGGAGGGAAATTCAGTATGCAGATTCCTTTAGGGCCAAATTGTCCCAGTAGGGTCGGAGTTGTGTCCCTGGTCTTTAGAAATATGGCAACCTATGGCATATGATATATCATTCGATCGGAAATGATGAGAAACGAAGGAAGATAGATAATTCTTACATTTTCTAAATACTACGTTCGAGGAAATCAAATTTTCGATTAAAAATAATTGGGGAGGTTAAAAAGTGCAGATAAAAGGGTAAAAATAGATGATTTCAGGGCTTCCGCTACTTTCCTGTACTTTCCTCGGGAGGATTAATTTTTTGTTGGTACTCAAAACGCATTGGACTTTCTCTCTCATAGACGCCATTTTCAATATGACCGATGTTAGCGCCACGTATATCGCTTCGGCTCCTACCGTACCAGCAGTTTAAGAACTTTTTGAGATGGAGATCATAATACAAAAAAATCGGACTTAGTTTTTTTTTTATTATTAATTTTCTTTATCAGGTAAAGACTCCATTATGAGAAAAACATAAAAATTATTACCTTAAACACTCTTGAGTTCAATATCATCACATAAGCAGAATTTTCTGAATTATGAGATGGTTCAGATAGTTCTATATCATTCATATACATATACAAGATATTCAACGATGAGAAGTGAGAATACACTGTGAATAAAGACGTGATGCAAGAAAACAAACCTCTTATCCACAAAAGTTTTAATTTGGCGAATACGTATTTTGTTCTCTTTGAGATCATTATTCAACGCAAAATGATTTCAGAGATCGAAATACGTATTCGCCCATTAAAACTTTTGTGGACAAGAGGTTTGTTTTCTTGCATCAAGTTATTCAACTTTTGTTTAGATTCACTGTTTTCATCTGTTAAGACTCCTAAAAGCGCGCACATCCTACATTTCTAAGCAAGAAGAGTTTTTAGTTTTGCCTTAATATAAATACACAAAATACTATTGCAGTTTTTAACAAATTTTTATTTCTCGTAGCGACTTCCCAGGTATCGCACATTGAGCATGTGTAATATAAGATTGCATAAACTTGAAAAGTTCTTTCATGCAATGTAACATTTTTCATTATACGAGAAATGAACTGTACAAACTGTGATATTCTTTTGTATACCGTAACTTGGGGTTACTTGAACCCAAATAACAAGCATTTTTAAACAATTCTTCCTATTGATAGACTTAATAACACTAATTCTGCTGTTAACTTAATTTATAAGTTGTGACATTTTCTTTTAACTTATATGTTTATTGACTCAATATTTTAACTTAGTATATATGTAATAAATTATGGAAATTTGGGTTCAAGTAAGCCCTGGCTGGGGTAACTTGAACCCACGCTACATTTGCAATGGATTAAGCAATTATAATGGACAGTGGGTTCATGTTCGACCTACGTTTTGGAGATGAAACACTTACCAGAAATTTTAGTTGAAAAATTTTTTATTTTTAATCATTTATCTTGAAAATAACATCATGAATTCGGTAAATTCTAAAAGTGTGGTGCTATCAATTAGAAAAATCTCTCAACAGACCAATACATTCAAAACTGCAGACTCGGAACGTCTTTGAAACTTTTTGGATTTGGGTCCAAGTAGACCACCAGGGTTCAAGTAACCCCAATTTACGGTACATCTTTTATTGTCTTTTATCATTCAGAAGAGAATCTAGGAAGAACGTAAATGACTCTAAAGCGTAATTAAAATTAAAATACAGAGGTTAGGTTAGTTCAATAATAATTTGATACAGTGTTGAAAACTTTGAGGTCAGCCTCTCCTTTAATCTCTATTAAGTATTTTTAAAAGCAATCATTTCATATACATAATTTAAATCAAAGATAACAAACTAATTCCCAATAGGTATCAATCTGAATCACGTGCTTAATTAAAGTTATCTATTCGCGTGGGTTTAGATATAAGGTTAAATGGCATTTCCAAAACACTATTTTGAAAACAGCGTCTTTCGGTGGCTTCACGCTTGACATATCTCTTCTTTCTACTCACTTTTGCTGGCAACCGAAACGCTCTTAATTCAGTGTATAGATTATGAATTAACAATATTTTCTCAACCCAGGGATCGATGGCGTCTCCCTTTTAAAATTCAACATCGTGAATTGCTCACTGTCCAAATGATCACGGTTGAAGTAATCAGTTTAATCGTCGAAGGTCCTTCTCCATAAGAAAGCTCAAAGTCGGGGAAAAGGACAATCAATAAAAGGGCAGTGTAATTAATTTAAACACTGATCGTTTAACATTTGTAGACACAAAGGTGAAGGAACAGAAGCGCCAGCTCTACAGTCACTTCATTATAATTTTAAATGAGTTCGCATTTGGCCACTCAGTGCGCCCTCTTCTAAATCATTCTTTTGAAGAATGAAAGCAGTGTATACTAAAGACAATGTAATTCCCTTGTTCCCCTTTTGGAGGTCTCTTCTACGGTCGCGTTTCGAGAAAACGTTGTGTTCAGCTTCTTTAATTTTCTACGAGATAATTGTATCGCTTCACTTTAAATTGCAATTTAGTCCGCTCTTATTATCGAAAAATTACGAACTTTATTTTATTCACCTGGAATATCTTTCGAGTGTCTTGTTACAGTTCGAAGGTTTCGTTAAATATGAACCCTTTTATAGTTCTCATATTTCTTCGCTTTATAAGTAAATCTTTACTACTCTTTCATGAAATTGATTTCGGGTTTCATATGAACTTTCTAATAACAAAGAAACAAAAAGATGAAAGAACAAACAAGCCAATATTAACACACGAATATAAATCTGGTATTTTACTAAATAAAATGAATTTACATACAGACCATTGTACTATAACGAGGCTGCAACTCTTCAAATTGGTTAATATTGCGCAATCTAAGGAGCCTTTGGGTGTTGAAATATAAATAATGTTCTTTCGTTTATCAATTAAATAACTGATATTTGATTCTTGATATTGAGTATTTAAGCAGTTACTTCTACACTAAACTAGAAATTTAGATTTTTTTAAATACAGAGTGTCTTTGAAGAGAAGTAGAAAACATCACGCTGAACCATATTCATGTAGGAAAGTATCAACGGAAACGAACAGGTGGCGTTGTACGTCTGTGGTCCAAGTCGGCATCAAGGAATGTATCAAGAAAGATATCCAATGTACATCACCACCAAATTAGCACACTTTGGATAGTAAACCAGGCACAAGCAAATGTACGATTACCACTGCAACGGAAACATCTCGAGTTTTATACCATTTCATTTGGAACCATTAATTACTGCGGACGGAAGATTATCCGCGACCTGTGCCATTTGCACAATGGTTTTTATAGCGATCTGGACTTGCCAAGTTCTGTTCTTGCTGTTTCTCTGTGTCTCGTCTATCTCCTATGCGAATACGGTTCGGCGCGATATTCTCTACCTCCCTTCAAAGTTTGTACGTGGAGTTTCGAGACATCCTGTATCGGTTCTTTAAAATCTCTGATACACTTTAAACGTATATCAGGAAAGCAATACAGATGGGAATATTATTCTAACGAACTTAGAGGAGAAGGTGCCCCGCCCCCCCATTTTGTTTTTTGTTTTTTTCTTTTTTGTTTTTCTTTTTGTAATTAAAAAAGTTATAAGTAGGTTAGGAACCTTAGGTAAAAACATATTTTGTTTATGGTTTCAGTACTAAGAGATATGCACAAAATTTTTTTTTTTAATATTTTTAAAGTTTAAGAGTTATAAAGACCTAAAAAAGCATATTTAATACTTTGTGACATATTTGGGCTTATCAGACCTAAAAGGTATATTTTGATTGCATTTTGTCCTACACCGAGAGGCCCATTGTCTTTATGAGTTATCGCCGTTGTGATCTATGATCAACCGGGCTAGTTTCCGCCTTCGCCAACAGATAATGCCACCGTCGCTATTGGTCTCGACCGATCAGAATACTCAACACCCATTGGTGCAGCATCGCAATGGTGAGGACATATAAAGGGCCGCTTTCAATGACAGCATAAAAAATTTAGAAGGACGATTGCCTTTTCATAAAGCAGTTGCGATTGTGTTGAAGGTTGTGGAAGCAATCGAATCAGTGCCAGTTTCACCTAGTGATGGGCGATACCAAGTTCGGCGATATTCGATACCAGTATCGAATATTAAGAGTTTATTCGAAACTAGTATTCGATACCTGTCGGTATCGGTACTCGATACCACGGTATTCGATACTTAGTAAAATGACATAACAATCCAAAAAAAGTAGCAAAACGCCAAGTTGCATTGAATATTTCACCATTGCAAGTTTATTTTCATCATATTTACATTTCTGTTTTATTCGGGAACATACAAAATTATTAATTCAAAATATATCAAGGATCAAAGAGAACATTTTGTGAAAACTGCGACAAAAAAGTTAGCTGTTCTAGCCTTTTAGGCGCTAATCTATTTCTTTTCTTGGTCGTGATTCCACCAGCTTTAGAAAACAGACGCTCTGAGGGGACAGACGTAGCAAGAATGCATAAAAACTTTTTGTGCAGACGATACAACTCCGGGAAGCTGGCTCTGTTATCATTCCAATATTTAAGTGGATCAGCATTCAGATCAAGATTCTCTGATGATGAGCTGAAATATTTTGCTCCTGAATGTCGGTTTTCAGAATTTGATGCTCGGAACTTAAGTAGCATATGATGCGAACTCCAAAAATTATATGATGAAGGTTCAGTGTAACCTTCCATCTCCGCAACTACTTCCTGTGTGCTTGTGCACGCTAAGCGTTTCACACAATCACTAATGTATTTTATGTGTGTTACTCTGTCGGATCCGTTAATGTGGATTCCTTTAAATCGTGCGTTGTTTGTGTCCGTCCAAATATCCATGGTCATGGTCATATCATCTACATCTGAAAGCTGATGTTTCACTTGCTTTAATCAAGTGGTATTAAATCATGCGTGATGAAGTATAAGAGCTGTCTTTCAAATTTCTTCTGTTGTAGATCCTTTGCTGTAATGTAAAAGACCAGGTAAGTGAAGTAGTACTTATGTGAAGATGTGCATTGATGCAAAGTATAAAGGTAAATACTTACCACGTCTGGTTAAAAACGTAGACATCCAAAAACACAAGACCACCATATTTATCTTGATCGCCCGTGACAGCATTGCCATTTGTGGTAAGCAGCGGTGGTAAGTTGATGGGTCTGTTTCCTTTTAGAGCCCTTACAGTACCCCAGAGCGAGTTGTCCTGGACTGACAGGGACTTTAGCTTTTCGCTCCATCTTTGATTACGTAATGATTTAACCTCTTCCTGGACCTTGCGAGCTAGCCTGTTGTATTTCGTCTTGAAGAAGGGAAGTCGTTTACGCTGCCATAACCTTCTATAGGAATTTCTTTCAAGTATGAGACGCCTGATGTAAGTAGGGAGGTCGAGATGTTCAGGACGCTTTCGATCAGTAGTGAAAGTGCTGGAAGCTGTAGCATCATTGATAACACGAGTAATAGAACTGATATTTGCATTAATATCCTCGTTGTCAATAACCTCCTTATATGGAATGCTGTTTTCTCTAAGGATATTCCTGAAGAGTGGAAACACTGAAAGCTATGTCAATATTCCAGTTAATGATGAAATTGTAATATTCGATGCGCTTCCGATAGATTCCCCTGGCGTTCCATATATTGCAACGAAGCTTTCCGTGGGTAATTGTTCTGTAGTGGTGTCTGTCCATGGTCAGTTCTTGATTTCGATTTTTTTTGCAAGTTTGCATCTTCATTGGAAAACCAATTCGATACCAAGTACTCACCCATGCAAAACTAAAAGGTATTCATGATTAAAAGAAAAAAAAAACAGCTTGGAGAGGAGTGCTATTAATTTCAAAAATTTTATCCAGAGAACAGTGTCGCACTCCGGACCAAAACTAGACGGCTGAAGAAATTGCTAAATTTTCCAAAGCCCCTATTACCTTGTGTGAAGTAGAAAGATCATTTTCACAGTACAAATCTATTTTACGTTCACATCGACAGAGGTTCACCCACGGTGTAAGATTAACAGTACAAAAGGTTAATCTTATACCGTGGGTTCACCCCAGAAAACTGGGAACTATACATTGTTAGTCACTGTAATGTTCGAAATTAATAAAATGGTGAAATTTCTAATTATTCATACCATTTGTTTGTTAAGGAGTACTTAATTTTAAGAGAATATTTATGCATTTAAAGGGAATATTTCAGTAATTTTAAGGGAATATGAACCTGCATATTTTACATGCTTTTAGGACCTAGGGTTCCTAACCCTAGTTATAAGCTCTCCTAAAACGAGGAACTATAGCGCAAAGGGTGTGGTATTTTGTTGGCATGAAATACCATTTGATGAAATAAATACAAGGCCCCAAATTCTTCTAAATTAAGAGAAACAGACCTTTTGTCCACAACTATTTTTTATTTACTGTAACCATCGTTCAGCAGCAAAATACATTATTCAATAAGTTACACAATGGTTTTAGGCCATTTGAAGAGTCAATCACAGAATAGATTACAAAGAACGAATGAGGAAATTACAGAAATGAGAACACAAAAGAAAGCCAGGGATAATAAACAGGGATAACAGAACCAAATGATAATTTAACAGAGGGGAAATACATTACTAAGAAAAAATGAGCTTCGAGTACAAATAAATTCAAATTAAAGTTTCGTAAAAAAATAAAAAGAGAGGAGTTGCCAATTCTCTTAATTTAAAGACTATTCTTAGGGTTTACTTAAGTTTTGGGTATGTTTTTTTGTTCATGCCAAATAGATGAGTTCAAGCGTAGGTATTATGGCACTCTGGGGGCCATTTTAAATGTATAGAAAAGTAATTTTACTAAACTCAAGGAAAAAAATCAACATTCAATAGTCATAGGTGTTGGTCCTAGGTGTAGCCGTTTTCTGGTCTCTGGTGCAGCTGCTTCTCCCTCGTACACTGCTTCTACCACAGACACCACTACATCACAGAATAAGAATAACAGAAGTGACACTCCTAGGATTTTCCATTGTAAGTGATGGTAGTGAGCAGATCCATTTGCTGATGGCGCCCTATAACGGCTGTGAAGTTACAATACGAACAGACGCTCATTTTTCGGATGTGTTTTTGAGTTTGTCTTGAGTAGAGGTGGTGTTGGCTCAGCGCTTCCGCTATGTTTCTGTACTCTCCTCGGGGGGATTAATCGGCCTCGGTGGCTCAGTGGTTGCGTGATCGCCTCTGATGCCCGAGTACGCGGGTTCGATCCCGGCCGAGGACGACGAGGATTTTTTCAGGGGGAAAATCCTGAGATCACGCACTTCCTTCGGAAGGGAAGTAAAGCCGTTGGTCCCGTGTAGTCGTTTGCCGGCTGCACGTTAAAGAACCCTTGCGAGGCAAAATTTGCGGCCCCTATAACGCCGTCCTGAAATGCCATAGCAGTTGAAAAGGACGTTAATACCAAATGAACCAAACCAAACCAATCCTCGGGGAGATTAATTTCTTGTTCAATATGGCGTTTAAAATGTAAAAATGAGGTACAGTTTATCAACTCAACAAATGAGTGTCGAATGACAGCAATTTTATGAAACAGAACATATCTGTTTCCAGTGTTGCCAGATTTAGTAACTTTTTTAAAATCGCTTGTCCTTGTTTTCATTGTTTTGTGCATTGTTTAACAATGTCTAGCAAAGGACAAGGGCTTTAAAAAGTTACTAAATCTGGCAACACTGCCAACACCACCTAAAAAGAAAGCCTGTGCACTGAAAATTCATACATTGTTACATCATCTTAAAAAGGCATTGTTAATAGTATTTCTACCAATAATAAGCCCTAAATTATGACTTCTTATGATCATGAATTTTCAGTGCATAGGCTTTCTTTCTAGGTGTTGACACTGCTCATTGTCAATTACTACTGAAGAAGTCAGTGAATTATTATTCTTAGAATTAGAGTTGAACGTGTTAATTGAATATGAGGAAGAAAACATTATGTACGATGCGGAATGTGTTGATGTTCTTCCAAACAGATCCAAGAATTTTATAATTTATATAATTCGTACATAAATATTCTGTTTAACCTCACTATCTTAAACACTATTCATCCATTCGCAAACTTGTGCTTATTCTTTAAATCATAAAACCCAGCTATTAAAATTTTATAAGTGACTCCTAAAAAATCTTTTAAAATGTTTTTGTTGGATAGATTTGGAACATTGTCCTAAAAACAAAAACTGAATAATTTTAGCAGAATAGAAAAGAAGCTTTTCTAACAGAAAAAAAGAACTAAGCTCTTTAGAAATAAGCCTCTTTAGAAATAAGCTCTTCCAACAATGAGAATGAAATAGGATTTAATCAAGGTAAGTAAATAATAAAGGCATATAAAAAAAGTTGTATGAAGGGTTAAACATACACGTCTTGATGACTCCAAAATCATTAAGCATCCCTGTTACACCGCCGGTTACTTTATCAAGCAAGGAAGCATCCCTGATATCATAGAGAATAGGATCGTGAGACATTGTCTTGTTTCCATTGTTACACATAGTAAAACGTTAACAAATTGGAAAGTAAAATAATGGCATATAGAAATTACTACGGCAGCAATTTTACAGAAAGTTGAGCACATATGCAGGGTGTCTCAACTTTCAAATACAAATCTGACAGTACTTTGTAACAGAAAAATCGTTCAATAATTTAAAGGAAAATGTGTTTGAACATGTATTATAACAACACTTATTGTACAACCATTGTTTTACATTACTATAAAATGTTATGGCCAAATAAAAACATTGTTATCCATTTTATAATCCATTGTATTTAAGAACAATTTCTGTTTTTTGCCTTTTCTTTACATCCAAACACACCACAATTTCAGTACCTCTATCTCCTAAACGGTTGGATTAATTGAAAAAACACCAAGAAATAAAGCGTTTTTAAATTTATGTGTACAATATGAAAATACCATTAAAAATAGGGGTTTCCACTGCACACTTCATTTGTTTTTTGTTTTATTTGGTACAATAATTCTTGGAAATTATTATTGTAGCCCAGAAAGCAATGCACCACAATTTTTTTCTCCGTCTCCAACAATGGTACGAATGCAAAACTTGAGATATGCATTCTTTGAAATTTTCGGAGTGCGCGCGCACAGTTTCCGTTCCTTCCGACAGATAGCGTACGTGCAGCAATGAAACAACATGGCGTCTGTAAGCGTGTCGTCATTGAAATTCTCACTGCGGAGCAATTTATGGAGCATCAGCAGTCGACAGAAGTACGGATGTCGCTGGGCACAGAGGATGAGCCCATCAGAAAGCGGTTCGGCGGAGCTCCAAGATTTGCCGCGGTCGGGGCGGCCATCCTCGGCTGTCACACCTGACAAGATGCAGCGTACTGATGCGCTCATTCGTCAGGAACGACGCAGAAAGACTCGGCAGTTGGCGCTGGAACTGCCAAGGAAGTGTGGGTGAAATCATCCGTGCTCTTGATTACACAAAAACGTGTTCAAGATGGGTTCCGCGCTGTCTTACGGAGGAACACAAAGCTCTGAGAAAAAACGTTTCTTCTGAGTTGCTGCAAAGTTTTAAAGCTGAGGGGAAAGCCTTCTTGTCCAGTTCTACCATTTTGAGCCCGAAACAAAACGACAATCGATGTAATGGCGTCATCCGCACTCTCCACAGAAGAAAAAATTCAAAGCAACTGCTTCTGCTATGTTTTGGGACTGTGATGGTGTCATACTCATTGATGTGATGCCGATAGGCAGCACCATTAATACTGAGACATTTGCGAACACCAGACTCAAGAAGCGCTTCCAGCGGCTTGGACGCCATAACAACCCAGTTGATTGCTTGCTTCAACACGATAACTCTCGCCTTCACATCAGTTTTGAGGACGTTGGAACACATCACGAAACAGGGAACAGGGTTGGACAGTGTTAACCCATCAACCCTACAGCCCTGACCTAGCGCCCTCAGACTTTTACTTGTTTGGGCCATTGAAGAATGCCATTCGTGGAAGACATTTTGAGAATGACGAAGAGGTGATTCGCAGAGTGAAAACATGGCTGCGTGAACAGAACAAGGACTGGTACCGAGAGGGAATACACCAACACCACCTCTACTCAAAGTCTGAGCTTTCTCTCTAGGCGGTATTGCATACACGCCATTGTGTCTCGTTGGAGGAAGGTCATAGAACGGGACGGAGATTATGTGGAAAAATAGGGAGTGTAGAAGAAACATCATTCTTTCTTGTGTTCAATAAATAATTGTTGAAGAAAAAAATTGTGGTGCATTACTTTCTGGGGTACCTTCGTAGAAGTTGGCTAGTGGTTCGCTTTAGGGGAGACACTGTATAATTACGCATTTTTCCTTTAAATAGCCCTAATGCTTGAAATAGCCCTAATGCTCCTATGTTCTCCACTGTGAATATCCTTTTAATTAACTTAGTGAAAGGCATATTTTTTTCTAAACAATATTGAAGTCACTTTCAAATATTTGTGTTTCTTATTGTTAGATATTTAAAAGCGAACAGACGACAAAGAGCAAGCTTCTCTCAATTGCCCTTCTAAGGCAATGTGCTGAACCACCATTTTGTTTTCTACATACGTTATGTTAATATAGCATACTGTATCTCTCTGCAAAGTTTGGTGACATTTCGCGGACCAAAATAGCCCAATCTTGTAAATCCTTGTCTTTTTATTTGTTTGCCTTTTTAATTAAATGAAATACTGAAAGAGAGCACGCCCTAGGGTTTGAACTGTAATTAACAATAACAACACTGCTTGTCTTTAAAATATTTTACAATTGGTTATTTTTAAATGCGGAAAAATATGAGAAATTTTTTTGAGATTTGCATCTCATAAATTTGGAAAAAAATATTTATCAAATGGTTCTGTCGACATTTCTGACTATTTTTTTTTTAATATTTTTATCTTTTATCTTTTTTTACGATTTCATTTAAAGTCCGAGAATAATGGTCACATTTAGAACTTTTGTTCATTCTGACCGGTCAAGTCAAGCGTTGTTAAGTTTACCTGCGACATACGGGAATTTATTTCTACCATCACAATCGATTTAAAGTTGAATCCTATTCGTAACCAACTTTTAGAAGCTGGTCGGTGCTTGGTGTAATCGTGGGCAGACGTTTATTAAACGCGCGCACGGTCATTGCCGTGAATTGGCCGGGTGCCTTCGACCAACCGACCGACTGAAGGCTCTATTGGGCACCACGACATCAAAGAGAATAAACAATAGGATCGAATCGATGAAACCGTCCCCGTTATTTTGGCTGACCCCTTCTTCCTCATTCGCTCGAATCCTTCCACTTCAAGGCTTAATTATTCCCTCCACATTCTCCTGTCTTCCATTATCCGTAAATATCCGAGGCCGCTTTATTTACGGATAAGAGAGTTCTAAGCAGTAGCAGCCATCAACTATAGCAATCGGAAAAGAGTTTCGGTGACACGCCTCGACTCTTCTCGCTGCTAATGATGAAATCATCTTGAACCTCTACTACGATTTTATTTCAATGGTCTCTTCAGTGATTTCTCTGAATCATTGAATTCTTATTTGAAAATATTCAACTGTATGATCATCAAATTTAAAGGTAACTGGCATCAAAAAAATCAAAATTTCCAAAAGTTTCTTTTCTTAGTATATTTAGGATAACACGAGAAGGTCCAGCGTAAGAAGTAACTTGTTTGTAATTTCATCTGACATGTTTTGATACAATGAGGGTCACTTACAAAATCACGGCAACTATTTTTTTCAGAAAATCCCAGACCGCAATCCACATTTTTCGATATGCAGCAGTGACATTGAGAAGTGTGATACTTACGTAAGTCGCTAGATGGTGTAGATGTTCAAGGACGGAAAAGAAAGGCATGCGCGAAAGTCAGATGGTTTCAACCGTTATCAAATATGAATGGGATTCGGCTAGAACAACGTGTATACGTAAAAATAGCAGTGCTTCGCGGTTAAAAAGCGAGGGAATGTCACGCACAACTCATAGAATCTGTTGGAGCGTGTTGCAAGGTGAGTCATAGCTTTCCATCGTGACGAGTAGCAAGTACTGACATGCCTCGTACAAGACGTCCTACGACTGTTTGTACTGATGTTGCTCGTGCCTTGATCGTACAGTTCTTAGAGAGCGACAGACGATGGTCTCTACAGCAATCAGCAACAGAAACGGGTATTGACTAGGCAACTATGCATAAAATTTTACGACACGATCTGCACATTTTTTATTTTTTCTCTTCAAGGTCGGGCTATACGGAGGATGCTCGAGAACTTTCTCAGCAAGATGCATGGTTGTCTTCTTGGCAGTAAGAGGATGTTAACAGTCTTCTGGGATTACGAAGACATGCTGTTTATCTACTTTGCTCCTAACGACTTCCATTTGTTCAGTCCTCTTTGGTTTTTAAGAGGCTTGTGAAACGATGGAACAGGTGCCTCAATGTATGTGGGGAATATGCGGAGAAATAAAAGTTGTTTTCTAATCAGCACTCGTGTTTGTTTCATTTGTATATCCATTTGCAACTTACTTAATGACTTCCCGTCGTATTTACTTTTCAACACAATAGATAAAAGTTTGGGGTTTTTAATAATAACCTCTTTCCCAAATTATGTAGTTACGAAAAAAATCTTGGAGATGCTTCGGCCTTATACCTTGTTTGTGAATAAAATTAATAAAAGTCTTACAGTACAAGATTATGAAAATCGGACACTAGGTAAATAAAAAGGATAGTCTTTATCAAAACGTCAGCTTTTTTCAGGGTCTTCTCACTCTAAAGAAAACTGGGTACGTCCAATTAAATTTCCAGTTGGCATTGTTGCAATAAAAAATTAAACAGTGTTCAGAGTTTTGGTCAGAGTGCACCTATTTTCTTTGTACTCTGATGAAGCTAGAATAAATGCCGTAACTAATGGGTTTACAGCTTTAATCAATTTTGTGCATTTTTGGCTGAATGGTTTTGAAATATGTTGTTTATTCTTTATGCATGAAAATAATCGTTTTACTTGCGAAATCAGTGATTATGCTAATGCCCTTTGATAATCTTTAACGAACATGTTGGAACGTCCCATGGTATGCAGGTGAAAAATCATTGCGTATCATTAACACAGCAGACGTGTAGTAGCATCCGTTAACACAGCAATTGTCGCCGTCATGGGCAGAGCAAGTGACCTGTCGGACCTCCAAAAGGGGATGTTCATTGGCTATCGGGCCAAGGGGGGCAGCATTTCAGAAACGGACACCTTTGTGAACTGCTCTAGGGCTGCCGTTGTGAAAGTGTACCGCGACTGGCCGAATCAGACAGTTTCGAGCAACCGAAGAAGTAACTGTGGGGCCCCACGGGCCATCGATCCTAGAGGCGAGGGTCGGTTACGACGCCTGGCCAAGACCAATCGGCGTGCCACTGTTGAGCAACTGACACAGCAAATGAACAGTGGGGCCATTAGCCATGTCAGCACCAAGACAGTGCAACGATCCCTCTTGAGGTTGGGGCTCCGGAGCAGGCACCCATGCTGACGCCTGTGCATCGCCGAAAACGCCTCCAATTCGCAATGGACTATCGCCTTAGACCTCGGCCGAGCGGCAAAGGGTTGCTTTCTCTGACGAGTCGCGGTTTCTGGTGAACAGAGTGGACGGACGATGGAGAATTCGCCGGGAAGCATCTGAGAACAGGCATCCCGACACCATCGTTGGCAGACGACAGGCTGGTGGGGGATGATTTCGTGGTATGGTCCGAGTCCACTGATGCCGCTGGAGGGTACACTGAATGTTGTTCGTTACCTGACGATCGTCGCAGACCAGGTACACCCCTTCATGTCGACAGTATTTCCTCAGGGTGATGGTACCTTTCAACAGGACAATGCTCCCTGCCATGCTGTCAAATTGTCCACGACTGGTTCGAGGAGCATGAGGATGAATTCAAGCTACTCCCATGGCCACCAAACTCCCCGAACCTCAACCCATTGAACATTTGTGGGACCATCTCGATCGCCATGTCCGCAAGCTGGACCCTCCACCACGCACGGTGATGGAATTACGGGATGCACTGATCGCCGAATGGTCCCAGATACCTGCAACCACCTTCCGAGGACTTATTGACTCTCTGCCAAGTCGACTAGCTGCTGTGCTTGCCGCCAAAGGTGGATATTCCGGATACTAGCAGGTGGTCATATTAATGTGTCCCGACCCTTTATTTGAAAAAGATATACGTAATCTAGTAAATTGCATAATACAGTGCAAGAGTTTCTTAAACAGTGAGTAACGTTAATTTGGTTATATGCTTTCTTTGCAAAGAGGGTTGGCAGGAAATCATTTTGGACGTAAAAAGGTTTACGAATCATTAATAGTTTAAGGGACGTAATGTTTAATCACTGATAGAGTCCACGCTTTACGCTTTAAGGTTTCAAGGTACCCAATCCTTATCCAAAAAAATCCAATTATTTGATAATACTTTAACTTACAAATATTTGCTTCTAAAGATTAAATATTTAGTTACTTTTTTTTTTTATTTTTGCCTACATTACATATTTACATTTCATTCCTGAACAAAATCTAACGTTTACTTACATTGCTAGAAACTTCAGTAGTTTTTTAACCGGTCGTGCTTAAGTTCAGATTTTTTTTATCATTAAGAAAATTATTTTTAAAAAGAGAACTTAGTTTAAGGCTTAAACAAAACAAACAAATCTGAGAACTTTCCTCGTTTCAGAACTTCGTTATTTGTTTTTGCTTACTTGCGATGAAGATCATTGAGGATCATCTTGAAGTTTATTCATTTCTGGAAATAACACTAGAAAAAGATGTTCTGTTTATTATTACAAATTCGTAAGATTCATTAACTCATTGTACATTTTTGACTATCAGAAATTAAACAGGGTGGTCCATAAGTTCTAGTACAGCCTTTTATTTCTAAAACAGACAAGAAAATTCAATATCTGTGCACCTAATGTGAAATGAATATGAAACCCAGGCTTTGTTATCTCGCTGGCTTCGAGATGACTACGTAGCCGACGAAAAAGACAGACCTGGGCCAACACCTCCTAGAAAGAAAGCCAAACAACTGAAACGTCAGACATTGTTACATCATCATATTTCGACCATTGTTAACCGTATTTCTACCAATGGTAAGCCTTAAATTTGGTCGACTTATGATGATGTACAGTAACAATGCATGACGTTTCAGTTGTTTGACGTTTCTAGGAGGTGTTGCCTGGGTACTCAAAAGTCACCTGACCATAGTAGTCTGAATAACAATCCAACTTTCATGTTTCCATCTTAGACTTTAACAATCAGTATTTTTTCGTTTCTTGGAAACAATGAAGATGGAATTGTTATTCAGACTACAATGGTCAGATGACTTTTAAGTGCCCCTGCAACACCACCTAGTCATTCGGATTCCGTTTCTTTATTTGCTCCGAGTCATTTGGTCTCCGTTTCTTTATGAGTTTTTTTTAAAGATTATAACGCAAGTAAGCACTTTTTACAATGTTAACGAAATTTTTAATATAATCTTTACTATCAAATAAAAAAAATCAAATTACCTTTATCTTGATCAAGAATTATTTTTCTGAAATTAACTGAATTTTATAAAATAGAAAAACGATTTCCTTACGTAAATTAGTAAAGAAACGCAACATGCAATAAAATCTACCCCAACGGTAAACTTACCCTCATAGCACCTCGCTCCCATCAGAAACCACTTCACAACAAATATAAACGCTTGTAACTCGCGAATAAATGAAAATGGGTGAATGTTGGTGAGTAATATTAAAGTTCATAAGCCATATAATTATTTGACATTAAAATAATTCGTTTATGTGCCGGTATGTCGCAGTATGAGTTATTTGATTTTCTCCCATGCACGCCCTATGGCAAACTCATCATTCAATCCTTTATAGCAGCAATACGGATGGCCAAAATTAATTAATATTTCACAGAAATAGTGCCCAAATCATGCTCTTTAATGTGCAACTAAAATCAAAAAAAATAATTTTGAGTCGATTTTTTCTTAAACGTGCCATTGTGCGTCGACTGCGAGACAACACCTCCTAAAAAGAAAGCCTGTGCACTGAAAATTCATACATTGTTACATCATCATAAAAAGGCATTGTTAATCGTATTTCTACCAATAATAAGCCCTGAATTATGACTTCTTATGATCATGTAACAATGTATGAATTTTCAGTGCATAGGCTTTCTTTCTAGGTGTTGTTGAGCGAGATGACTACGAGCACGGCCTTCTAGAAACTACCAGGCCTGAACATGGAAAAGATAAAACATATTACGTCAAACTGGTGATGCTATTACAAAAGTTAGTTCAACGTCACAATCTTAGTGCTTCAACAATATAATATTGACGTAATGTTCAGGCCTGGTAGTTTCTAGGAGGCCGTGCTACGAGGCCAACGAGAGACAGGCCAGAGCACTCAGAAGTCACCTGACCATCGGGTTTCCATTCCTCATTGTTTCCAACAAACGAAAAAATAGTGATTGTTAAAATTCAAGATGGAGACAATTGTTGCCCGAACCCCGATGGTCAAGTGACTTGAGTGCCCTGTCTCTCGTTGGCCTCGGATGACTACTTATGACGTTTTAACAAAGTATGATGACGTTTCCGTGCGCAGACTTTCTCTTTAGGTGGTGTTGACCTGGCACCTGCCTTTTTCGTACATACGCAATGAAACAATTTTTAAAGAATAGCATTTTTAATGCAATACATTTTACCTTTTTAAAATTGTAACTGAAAGTGATATAAAAACAATTGAATATATAACACTCTAGATCACTCTAGATAAATTTACATGTTATCTTTTAAGCGTTACTATGTAAATATAATTGCCAAACATTTTCTCTGTTTGAATGAACATTTGTAGCAATCATAAAGCAAATAATTTAGGTTGCTTTTAAATGATTATAAATATTTCCGTTTAAATCACGACTCTTCGCATAATTTGCATAAATTTACAAAACTGTTTGCTTGATTTTAACTAAAAAGTTGAAAGATTACAAAGTTCCGCAATGATTTTCCATAGTATCCCTAAATGTTAAAGAGAACACTTAAACTCATTGTAAATTGAAACAATCTTATTCAAAGTGGAATCTCCATTTTTTAAAAGAATTTTTAAAAACCAACGCTTCTTTCTGCATTTGCAATATCAGCATAGATAATGCGTTCTAAAGAGACAATAATCCTAAAGAACTTAAAATCTCAACTTCAACTTCGAGGACTTGAATTTCAAAGAGAAGTTTCCAAAAGACGTCCTTTTTTAATTTACTTCATCTCTTAAAATCTTAACTCTAATTAACTGCTTTCAATTGATTTGCAAGAAAGGAAAAAAAAAAGCGAGAGATGGAATAAAAGGAATGAAAAAAATTACTTTTAATGTCGGCGTTGCGTTTGGGGTGATTTTTTTGCCCTCTTTCCTACTGTTCTTTGACATTTCTGCAATGCGACAAAGAAAATACATAAAGCGATGCAAAAAGAAAAATTCACAGGGAAATTAATGAGGTTAGAAATAAAACTCCACGAAAACGAATTTTATTAAAAGAGGAGGAAAAATGAATTTTTAAAGGCGAAGTAAAAATAAAAAAAAAATGTTCTCCTTTCGTTGCACATATAACCGTCCAAAATTATCGATCGACGCTAATTGCTCTCCTTCACATCGACGCTACTTCATGTTACAAATCTCCGAGCACCTTAATGTCCAATGACAAGCCCGCTTGCTATTGAAAGCCATCTCTCTCCCGTCTCTTCATGAATATCGCATGGGAATGTGCAACAACAGCCTTTCCTCACTTCGTTTTCATTCTGTTAATCGAATTTATTCTTTCATCTCAGACAACAACCTAGTTACAAATACAAAATGCCAATGTATTTTAATCTTGATTTGCTTTGCTTCAAAACAAGAAGATAACCGAAATGTTTTAGTAGTTTGAGTAAACAAGCAATTAACTTATTTCGGGGGGGGGGGGGGAATGGAGTTCTCCCACACGAAATTAAACAGAATAATGAGACATTGTATTCTTTGAGCTCTTTTTTTGCTAAGTTTTTACTATAGAAGCAACGTAAAACTTGTTTTCAACTTCTTATCTCTGTCTACGAATTCAGAATATCGTCTTTGATAGATAAAAATACTGATGCATCTACTTAAATGTAATTCACATCTACGGATTTAACTTTCTCCAATTAACAAGAGTCATATCTTTAAAACGACATCAAGTTTTTCCATTACAGCAGTAAGAACCAGATCTGAAATGTAACATGGAAACTTGGTTAACTCGACTATTAAGTTTTTTTTTTTCGCAAGAATTACACCGATGAGCCACTACATTATGACCGCCTCCAACTTAGAGCATAAGCTCGTACGGCGCAAGGGCGGCTCATACCACCGTATATGAACTTAGTGTCCGAATGTAGAGAATTCGGCTGCAGCATGAGAAAAGCAGCTGATAAAGCAGACTTCGACAAAGGACAAACAGTGATGGCCCGGCGTCTCGAACGTCGATCTCGGAAACGGCGTATTTTGTGGGCAGTCGTTGTGAGTACTTATCGAAAGTGATTGAGAAACGAAGAATCACCATCCAGAGGGGAACGAATTGTTCGCGTTCTTCGCCGTGAATGAAAGGTTACAGTGGTCCAAATCACTAAAAGCTATAACAGAGGTGAGCTAAATAAATTGTCTCAGCACACAGTTCAGCATTGCCTTCTGCGTATTGGTTGCCCCAGGCGAGTCCTGCGTTTATGGCACGCCATCGCCAATATGCGCCACACTGGGTCAGAGAGGCCAGAGTTGGACAATGGAATTTCTCTGACATCAATCCAATAGAGCATTTGTGGTTCGGCCTGGTGATAAATGGATTCCTGCTGCCGCACCAACATCTCGCAAGCATACGAGAAATGGAGATCCAGCTGGTGAGTGCTTGGTACCCGATACGTTAGAATATTTACCAGCACCTTGTCGAGTCATGCCTCATCACGTTTCGCGGTTCTGCGGACGAAAGGTGGTCCTACGTCGTATTAAACATGCTCATATTTTCGGCTCATCCGTGTATATAAATGATGGTAAATAAGATACAAGGGAGAATCGGAAAGTAACAGGAATTTGCGTTTCATAAATTTATTCCAAACATTCAAAGCGAACCAAATTGTATTTTGGAAACTTTATTTGTTGCCTCTTTTTTCCAACATAAATCCTCTTTTTGTTTATGTGGTGGTCCCGACGTATAACCAATTTCTGTATACCCATGTCAAAAAATTCATTCGGCTGACTGTGAAATCACCATGGAACAGTCGTTTTCATATCGCACCGTACGCTTTTACGTTGAATGTCTTGCAACAGGAAAGGAAACCACATAGGATACCTCATGCCTATTCAAAAACACCGTCGGTGTTCCTTAACAGTACTTTTCGCGGCCTTGAATTTTTTTCGTGTTTTCACTCTTTTTACGTGTTTTCACTCATGCTTTCTTTTTTGGATCCAGTAGCAGTTCGGTCCGCTATGTGTTCGGTCCTCTAAGAACTGACCATGCGATATAATGAGCTTGAAATATATGCAAAACGCTGTTTTTTCTTTTTTTACCCTGTTGCATCTTATACTAAGACCTAATACTGTACTAAAAATCGTACAAATCTGTTGGTCCACGTTGTAAGGTCTCCTTGTAAGGACCCCTATAACGCCGTCCTTAAATGGCCATAGTAGTGGAAAAGGACGTTAATACCAAATAAACCAAACCAAACCAATCTCCTTGTAAGTAGCAAGACATGTGTCTTGTTAAATTGGCTTTGATTATTTTTTCACTCAGTAAATGAAGATTTTTGAAACGCTCAGCGGCAAAAAAAAAGTTTTTCCAAAATCCTTATTTAATCTATGTATTTTGTTCATTACGCTTGCTAAACGAATTGCTAAAAGTTATTTTACAAGTCTATTTGTGCGACGGGCTATTTTTTTTGCAGCTACTATCGACTCGACAGAAATATTTTTCACACGTTTTTGGAAGGCTACAACTGGAATTTTGTGCTACTCTTAATTTAGAGTGGCTGCCAATTCAGGCATTAATGTTGGGCAAAGTGAACGGGCACGAAGTGAACATTCCATCTCTTAATGTTCTACTGGGCTGCGGTCGATCTCCGCTAAGGGCATTGAAGTTCTTCCTAAGTTCTGGACTACTCCGTGTCCAATTTTGTTTTATTCCAGGGGTTTGTGTCTCGTCCTTCATTTATTCTACATCCGTCATTGGATTTTAAAACAAACACCATGTAAATTTCCACATTGTCTAACTTTGTCTAAAATGTCCAGGAAACTTTTGAATCCATAGTTTTCTTCACGTGAACCAAAGGACTCAGGCACTTTTAATATAACATAATTAGACATCCAGGACACGTCGGGCATTTTCCATATAACAGTCAGAATGCCAAAATATGTAGTGAAATTCATTGGTCCACATGACACGTTTTGTAACCATATAAGCCAAACTTTTGCGCCATTTTAATATCTGCCGATTGTTAGTCCGTCCTCCGAATCAAAGACTAACGATGGTTCTTGATGCGTGTCCAAATTTCATAATGATTTTGGCAGCAGAAGCAAACCGGTTATCTCGAACAGTCCTCTATAGAATGCCCCGATATCTGTCAGTGAGTTTATGCAGAGTATACCACGGTGCTGTTTCATAGTTATTGACCTTCACACCTCCATTTTCACAATGGCAATATTTACAGTGAAGATACTGACCTTCACGCTTCCATCTGTATAAGACCTTAGGCGATACATAGCCGCTTTACTGTATTGAATTTTTAATACATATCCAAAGTAAAATACATGATGTCATTATACAGGGTGAATACAAAAGCCTGAACCCCCCTTTTATTTTTTGAACCGAAGCAGATATGTCAATTTTGATGAATCCAATGAACAGGAAGTTGTGGGTGGCCTATCCCATGGTGCACTTTTCATCATCCCAAATATGCAAATTCAAAATTTATCTCAAAAATCGTAAGGGATAGAGAAAAAAGCCCAATTGCAAACTTGTTCAGCATAAAAAAACAAACAAAACAACAACAAAAAATCATCCAAATCGGACCAACCAATCACCCACAATCACGTGATGAATTGTTTGTAGCTTACAGTCACACTGCACAAGGAAAACTGAATGTTGATATTTCCACCATGTAAAGCATGCAAATCAAAAAATTAACATAAATTACCATACTCACATTCACTTTCATGCGGAAAAGCAAATAAAAGGCATGTTTTGGCGTCAGTTAGGTTCCGTGCCCAATTGTGTTATGGTGATTGTGGCGTCAGTTCACCACGTGATTGTGGGTAATTGGTTGATCCGATTTGGATGATTTTTTTTGTTTTGTTTGTTTTTTTTATGCTGAACAAGTTTGCAATTGGGTTTTTTTCTCTATCCCTTACGGTTTTTGAGATAAATTTTGAATGTGTCCTAATTTGCATATTTGGAATGATGAAAAGTGCACCATGGGATAGGCCACCCACAACTTTCTATTCATTGGATTCATCAAAATTGACATATCTGCTTCAGTTCAAAAAATAAAAGGGGGGTTCAGACTTTGTATTCACCCTGTATAATACATAGGCTAAAGTATAGTACTGTATAGAATTAACATTTACATTCAGAAAATCAACATTTACATTAACATTCACAATACATTTTAGTAACATCTAAATTATTGACTAATGACCATAAATCATCATCCTGAATATGACTGTCATCTAAAGGTACTTCCTGAGATTCATCTTGAGTGTTTAGGATACCTGATTTAGCCCAACGTGGTCATCTGCTGCGTGTAGGTTGATATCTAGGTTCCTTTTATTTAAGAGCTCGGATTGTACCTTATAAGCGGAGTTTACAAAAAAACAAAGTGGCTATTATAAGTGTATCATTCATTTATCCGGAGTTCTTATATGCGGATTCGATAAATTCGTTAAAGGGAGATGTTAGCGGGACTAACTAATTATATTCGTTAAAGTGAAGTAAATTTTGCATTAAACTAGAAGACTAGAAGGTTGTGGCCAGGACCGAGAAAAATATTCGCTGAACTGAAATTCGTTAAACTGAGAAGTTCGACTGTGTTAGAAATACCTGCTTATGATCATCTGTTCTTGAATATGTGTGCTAGAAATTATGGAGATAGGAATCCAATTATTTAAAGAAAAGAAGAAATTCCAATTATTTAAAGAAAAGAAGAAATTCCATGAATTCAAAATATTATTATTCTAGTGTTTGTTACTTTATATTAATTTTATATTCATTAGAATCGATTACAAAATGAAAACAGACATTAAATTTTAAATAAATTTGTTCGCATGTTAGGCCTAATGGAAAAGTTAAATCTTTTCTGAAGTCGTAATGACATCCATTTAAGAGTCTGCAATACTCGGTCGTTTTCCACATTATCAGTACAAATACCCTAAAGCGGTCAAAATTCCAATTCGCCTATTCGACTGTTTGCTGGTGCACAATTCGATGTTGCTGCATTGCTTCCCCCCAATATTCAAATACATATGCCGCTTAGGCCTTAAATTATGCAGGAAACAGTTCTCAAATTCATTATACAGTATTTACGTTCCGATGAAACTTTTCATCATCAACTTTTTAATTAATCCATAGCGAAATCACGAATCCCATTTACAAATTACCATTTCATTTCCGTCACTTTGCAACAATATTATACTAAGTTACATTTTAAAGAGATGCCGTTTGGTCACGCAACCGACTGTAAAATTGATTAAACTGTTTTAAAACTTCACTCCACTCTTTCATTTGAAGATAGATTAACAATGGAATCTGTTTGCGAAATGTTCACACAGATTGAAGGAGTTAAATGGCTTGTTAATTTAATTAAATGATTTTCCGAATAAATTTTTTGTCGTTAATTGAATTTGTATTGCACACTGAGTGGCCGCTTTATTAAAGACACTATATTAATAATGAATTAGTCCTCCTTTAAATCTGATCAAACCCATAATTCTTCTAGACCTACATTCTACTACATATTGGAACCACTTTGCAGAAAAATTGTCTTATGCCGAAATAATAGCAGCCCAAATAGGTTCAAGTTGGATGGGGAGTTAGCAGACTTCGAACGGATTTTTCCATCTCGTTCATCTGTCATCGAAATTCGAAGTTTGTTATGAAAATACGAGCTATAGATAGTTTTCATGTGACGTCGCAACAATAAGGCGGCCATAGTGGTGTATCAGCGCGAGCGCAAATACTACATTATTCAAGAAAGCAGCGGTGGTGCACCAATATGGCGAACACCTGACGTTTGATGACACCAATGAAAAAGTTCTATAGACTTGGAAGAGAAAGTTTACGAAGAAAACCCCTTTCTCCACCAACGATCGTGTTTCTATTTGGTGACCTTGATTGTGGTCTATTACCCTGTCTGCAGAACGGCGAGGCTGATGTTGTTCCATTTCTATTCGCAGGCTATCCAGAGACCCTCAATGATTGATACATCGGGGTTCATTTCAATAATCCAAATCCACAGAAATCCATCGGGGATGCATCTAGTGACTTGACAGAGATATCATTAAAGGGGTGTAACGTCAACTTTATAATGTTCCAAATCCAACATAAATTGAAAAATCGAGTTAGACGTATGGCTGGAGGCTTTGTCCAACTTCGCTTTTGTCCTCTCCCTACAATGCGGGGATTTCATCGTGGAAAATTGGACTGAGAACATGCTGCTAATAGTAAAGGGTTCTTAGCCTTCCTATCCACTCTCCTGATTGTGAACTTTCCATTGTACGAATATCCCGCAGTCACCATAAATTCTTTCCTTACATTCGTTGGATCACTTTTGATATGATTTCTCTCCACGTAGACGGTAGATAATCGCGCATGGAGTTTATTGGAATCGTTGAGGTAGACGTAGGCTTCATCTAAAATGACAATGTACTTCCATTGTTCTAGAGCCTCCGACAGTTCCTCTTCCTTTCTGCTACGTGTCGTGGCAGTAGCTTATGTGCAGGACTCTTATGATTTTCCAGTTGCAAATCTTTCTTTATGAAATTTCTTTATTTACTTTAGCCTGTGAAATTCCTGCAATGTTGCTGGATTTTCACACCTTTCGAATGATCTGTGGTGTTCGGCTTGTGGGAACTCGAGAAATTTCGTGTTTTACATGCGCTTATTATAGCAGAACAGCTGTAATTAACGTCGGAAAGGGCAGTAGTATACCCTTCCCTGTAAGGTCCCATTTTCGGAGACATTTTTTCATAACATTATTTATCTTTTTCCAGAACGAAGCACAACACTGCGAGTGTAATGGCACAAGCGCACGTGGGCGTGACTCGCAGCATTCGTTACTAAATAAATCATTACTAAAGATCGCAATCAAGCTTCTGTATCCATTTTCTCAACGGGATTCGAACCAATCGAAATGCAAACAAACGACAATTGACATATCTCCTACCAAAAGCTCACTACATAGGCGTCGTCTGCTATATTTACTGAAGAGTCCAGTTTTGCCCCCTCTATTGCATGATTTTGGCTACAGCCCAAGCTTAACAATAGAGTGCACAGACCAATGGATTAAAAGGCCATGAGGCTACTAACCTACCATCCGGCTTTCACTAGCGATATCCCTGCTCGCTACCACAAGTTTCCGATCGTTTTAATTTGACCGGCCACGTCATTCAACGCTACCATCGATTTCTCTGATGTTAAAAGAGAATTGTCGGGTCTCTGACTCTTTCCAGAATTAGACACGTCGCAAATTTAGAATTGAATAGTGGCTCATCTCTAAAGAGTACACATGACTCCATTGATTTTGAAAAAGAAAAGAATTTTGTAAGATGCAGTCTATTAACTTTTATTAGGCTACATAAAGTTCCATGATTGTCTTTCTACTGTTTCCCCTCGATATCGAGGTTCCAAGAACAGAATTGAATTCCGTTTAGCGTCGACTCCCTATAGTGATAAGCAGCTAGGACCATACTACCATTCTAGGTTGAAAGTCTGATAATTCCGATGAAGGTGATATCTTCTTACATTTCTACTCTTGAAATTATCTATTCGAATCCCGGCTTGCGCTTCCTAGGATCTGTTTTAGTGTCTGGAGATATCCGGCTAGAAATGTGTATTGGAATGCTCAATCGAGTTATCACAACCTTAGGGCAGTTTATGGCTTTACTAACACAGGAAAATATCGCAAAGAAAAACAATAACACAATTCAATTTCAAAATTTCGTTCTTGGTTGAAGTTGAAATTTTTCTCAACCTCAAACATGTAATCAAAAAAAGGAAACAAGGTGAGAGACCTTCTTTCCATTAAAAAGTATCACATTGGCGAGAATGGTTGAGCAAGCTGAGAGATCTTTGGAACATCCACCCTTTGTTGCTGTTGTTGACCCTCCTCTCCATTTTTCGAACCCCGAGTGGTCGTTTCCGACTCTGTTTGATTTTGTTGGCCCTCTTCAACCCACGGTGGATTACAAGAAAAGCCGCAAAGTTTGTTTTTTGCTCGTCTAATCTCTATTATTTGGCTTTCTCAAATAAGAAAAAAAAAAGCAGAGAACGCCGCTACCTCGACGACCTTCTCTCCTCTGTTTGCATTTACTTCCTTCTATTTACATTGACGCTTATGGTATTTAATAAGCTCCATTCTTAAACGTTCTAAAGCCATGAAAGAATATTTAATTTTTAATTAATATTAAAGCTGAAGGCTTAAAAAGTTGAAGTACTTTGTCATTTCGCTCGTAGCGAAATATTTAAAATTTATGAAATGAAAGAAAAGATGCTGGGTTGTCAAAACTAATTCAAAACTTTTATTTAAATACTAAGTCATTATGTACATAAAAGCTTTTTCTTG
Organism: Rhysida immarginata; assembly: GCA_023313115.1. NCBI lineage: Eukaryota > Metazoa > Arthropoda > Chilopoda > Scolopendromorpha > Scolopendridae > Rhysida > Rhysida immarginata. Next base: position 14,927,642 of record JAHWFO010057280.1, read on the forward strand.
GAAAACTTTTATCTTAAATAATGTACGAGTTATGCAGTTAGTTACAAGATGACGCGTAGAGCAAACTTTCCGACTTCTAGGGTAGGCTTATCATAGAATCTCATTTGTGTAATAGTCTTTGGGAAGCATGGAAGATCGACTGCAAGTGATAACCTAAAAAGATGGAAGAAAGACAATAATTAAAGCACAGAACCCTTTCTTCCTTTGCCGTTTCCATCGCCGCTTAAGTAGGAAATCCACAAAAAATTGCACACAGTTGTTCTTTGAAGTGTTGAACACGCCTTTATTCTTATAATCTTAAGGACGTGGTTAGGGCTTTTTACTCTTCTAGTCTGAAGTTCTGGCAAGCGATTTTTCTCTGACTGTCTTCTTCCAACTGATTATAAAGCAATATAAAAAGTGGGATGAAAATTTTCTTTAAGAGCCATGGCGAAACTATCCTTCAATATTTGTAGGAAACCTACCTGTTGATTCAGGTATTTCATGGAGACAATATTTCGACCTTTATTTTCATGGTCGACAGCGCTCTCAGGTTTAAAGAGGAAATCAACCAAATTGAACCCCCAAAAGACGGAATTTCCCCTCTACCAATACGCTACCCTATCAAAAGTCATGGGACACCATCACTTTAACAGAAACACTCAAAAAAATATATATTGTTAATAAAAGTAAATAACCATCTCAAACTAAAAAAAGCCCAAGGGCTAGTGGATAAAACCCAACAGGGGGAGGGACAGGAAGATGCAAATGCAATGTGAGTGCTAATTAGCATTTGCAATTAACTTTTTTTGGAAACCGTTGGTCCGATTTGGATGATTTTTTTTTGTTTGTTTTTTTGTGCTGAACGAGTTTGCAATTGGGTTTTTTTCTCTATCCCTTACGGTTTTTGAGATAAATTTTGAATGTGTCCTAATTTGCATATTTGGGATGATGAAACGTGCACCATGGGATAGGCCACCCACAACTTCCTATTCATTGGATTCATTAAAATTGACATATCTGCTTCGGTTCAAAAAATAAAAGGGGGGGGGGGGGGACAGACTTATGGACCACCCTGTATATCACAAAGCCACTTAAAATAATTGATGCACAAAGAATGACGCACTCGCGTAATCACTGTTAACACAAGCACTAATATCGAAAAATCACATGAAGTATTACCGTCGTTAAAGTGCAGTCGTTAAATTCGAAGGCACACAACGTAAGCAGTCACTGTTAGCAGGATTAACTAGTCACATGTCGGTAGGTGTAAAATCTATCCAAAAGTGAATTAAGTCGAACACTTCAATGAACAGTAAGAAATCGCAGAATATATTAGTCACAGAGACGTAGTAGACAAATATTATAATTCCGACCTCCCGACACTGCAACGTGCGTAAATGAATGACAGTTTAATGTTCGCAAATTTAAACTTTTACAGTCAATGTTCCTTTATAAGCGGAAAGCCCAAGTCATATTGCAAATACGCATGAAGACCGAACGGCTACATTCCATGGGCATGAGACCGATAGCGAAGCTCGTAATATTGAAGTTCCGCGAACGCTAATTTTGCTAGGCTTGCGCCAGTTCCAATAAGAAATTTTCCGCTTACCAGGTAGATAAGTTTAGAACTTAAAGTCCGCCGTGGAAGTAAAAGCTGCGGCCCGACGAAGCCAGGAGAATCTTTCTCGTCGTCTTCGCTGTGTCAGTCGGCACTCGGGAACGCTCGTTAGCGAGAAGCGTTCTTCACTCCCCTCGGCCATCCGCTTACCGGGTTCGTTTCTCGGCGAGAACTCCGCGGCGGTTTCTATCGCCGGCACGCATGATGTCTTCGCTCTCGAGATAGTCAGTAAGCAGCCGCTAACGCGTTTTCCATTCCTCGAGCTTCCTACGACCTTTTTCTCTCGTTCTTCCATAATCAAGACCTCGATCTCGGTCTCTCTCACGTCATCGGCTTGAAACTCCCTCTCTCGTTTCTCATTGGGCTCCTGCATCTGACGACGTTGGTGACGCCCCCTTCGTCGGTTCCGATCTCTACCATAGAAGTAAGTAGTGGGTATGGAACCGAACGAAAGTGTCGTCGGAATTCGTGATGGCGTTTGAATTCCGTGACACTTTGTCAACGAAACATTTAAAAGCTTGTGTCATAGATGAAACGTTAAAATAATGTATGAAGATTGTTATACAGGGTCTTTTTGAATTGAGTACAGATTTTTTGGGAGATGATAGAAGAGGTCCTTAGAAGTATTTTTTGTCATATGAACATGTGGTCCCCGCAGCTCCGTTTACTTACAATACTGCATTGAACAATCAAATGACACCGGGACGCAGTGTGCGTTGGTAGGCCTAGATTATTTTATTTTTAACAATTAACACAAGCAATCTACTGTATGACTTTTACAGTAATTGTTCGAAATGACCGCCATTTACTTCATAGCACAATTCGCAACGCCTTATGATGGATTGATGTACGCGTGGAAACAGTTGATTTGCACGGTCGCTGATGTCACCTGCTGCCGCGACAACACGAGCCGCCAATACTTCTTCGGTATCTACGGGTTCGGAGTACACCATTGATTTTATGCTTCCCCATAAAAAAAAAATCCATCGGTGTGAGATCTGGCGATCTCGGTGGCCAAGCAACTGGTCCGCCACGACCAATCCAACGACCAGGATATGTCTCATTTTGGTAATCTCTAACTGCTCTTGTGTAATGCGAAGGTGCGCCGTCCTGTTGAAACCACATCAAATGTCTGGTCATTAGTGGAACATCTTCAAGAAGATCAGGGAGCTCCTCCTTCAGGAAACCAAGGTATGTTTGCCCGCTAAGACTTTTCAACAAACAAGCACGTGCACCTTGAAATTTCTTTGCAAACAATTACTTTAAAAGTTATTACAGTAGATTGCTTGTGTAATTGTTAAAAATAAAATAATCTAGGCCTACCAACGCACACTTTGTTTGTTCAATGCAGTATTGTAGGTAAACGGAACTGCGGGGACCCCATGTTCATATGACAAAAATAACTTCTAAGGACCTCTTCTATCATCTCCCAAAAAATCTGTACTCAATTCAAAAACACCCTGTATATCTAATCTCCCTTTCTTAACGAAGATTTAGGTTGCGTTTTTTTTTAATGTTTAACGTGGTCGGCATGTCCCCTACAAAGTGAGGAGAGATGACCCTGTTTGTAGTGCAAAAATCATAACGCACTGGCTAGTGAAAGTACGATAGTACACATTTATAAGCCATTTATAAGCAAAAATACGGCATCCGGAAAACAGCTGTTACACAAAAGTTAGTTTTTAATATAGCACAATAGAGAAATCAAGCATTTAAAAAAAATCGATTTTAACATTCTCGTTTTTTTTGAGGAAAACTGAATAAAGAAATTTGATGTTCCACAATTATTTACTTATAAAAATATATGGTAAACACCACTCAGATTTAATAGATATGAAATACAATCATCCTCTTTATTCCATTTTTCTCGGTTGCTTCACCTCCTCTCTACCATTTAGGGTTCTGTTCACATTGCTTTAGTAATAACATGTTAAATAACATTAGACTTGATGCCATTGCCATAGACAAAGCAAAAAATGGAAATTTATGATCGTGCACTGGATGTTAAATGAACCCCTGGAGAGGGAGCTTAACTCTCTCGCCTCGAAATCTTCTTCGTTTCTCCAATCAGATTAGAAAGGGAAAGGAAAGAGACATTCTCCGATCCTTATTAGCCAATTTCCGTCAGTGTAAAGAATTACCCAAGATACTGAATATGTAAAAAAAAAAAGAAAAAAAAAAGAAATATCCATTCATTTCTCTAATGCATTTCAGGATTGATTACGCAAGCTCTTTTTATAATGAAATGCTTCAGATTTTGTTAGAGAACAAATCGCTAAGTTACCTATGAATCCAATTTACGATTATCGATCACCATTCCAGAAAAAGAAATAAAAAATTCAAATTGCTAAACTTCGAGAAGAACTATGAGAAACTTTTTCCAATATGATAGATTTCTGTAACATTTAGAAACCAGGAGACGAGAAAACGACACGGCCGAAGCTTAATTAATATCAGTTATCGGTTAAAGTCTGTATGAATTTTTCTAAATTACAGGAATTGGAAAAACGTAATTATTTAAAACGTTTCAGATTCTGAAAACGTAATTGCAGTTTTTAGATTCTTGAAATGCAATTAGAGGTACCGGGAATAAAATAAAATGAATTGTTTAAAGTAAAAAATAACTCATTAAATTAAGGTAATTAACGTGAATCTGAAATGTCAAGAACAAATTCGATACTTATTTTCCATATGATGTAATTTGAATAAGAAATCATAAATTTTGATAATTTAGATAAAACATTGAAATAAATATTTCTCCCGGTAAAAAGAATGTTCCTTTGTGGGTGATTACGAAGATACAAAATAATATTTGACATTTTTTCATGCTATTTAGAATTTAGGAAATATAAAACGGAAAGGTTGCCACAGTAGCATGGTTCCATAATTGAAAAGGCCCTTTACACATACGTTAGGGTCGTGGGAATCCACACCGATGTTGTGACAAAAGGATTACATACGTTTTAAGCTTCGATTACAGATAATGATCATCATGTTGCTCTGCTTTATTCAAGTCCTTCTGATCGTGTATTTGAGTCCCTATAATTGGTCCGTTTTAATTGCAATGACAACGTTCAGAGTAAATTATTCAATAAGTTTCAATATGGCCAATTCATTGATTGTATAGCTTGTGAAGACGAGAGCCAATCCCTGAAAGACAGCGATGATTGATATTTACAATATGGGTGGAAAAGATTATGGAAGTAAATAGAATTGGACATGCTTAAAATAAAAGATAAATTTTTGTTGGTAAATAGAATTATAATACATTAATTGAAACTGTATTATAAATTACATTAGATGATGTTAGAATTTTTATTTTATTAAAAAGTATTTTTAAATGATCTTTTTAGATACCCAGATACCCATCTTTTGACATCTGACCAACCTTGCATTCCATGGACCTATCGTAATACAACACAGCGTAAACCATGAATCCTCAGGAATTTTCTTCCAATCATCGAAAATAGCCTTTATAATTCCCACTGAGGATGCGTCTGGAGATTGGGGCATCCATTTGTTGGGGTGAATCTACTTCACTTTATCTTTTTTCCAAGAAATCAAGAGTTTTGTGAGTGCATGAGCAGGGTCAGAATCTTGATAGAGAATGTGATCCCTTTTCGGATATAACTTTCAAGCATCGGTGTCCAAAAACGGTTTTATAACCTTGTTGATTATTATATCTGTTTTTTCTTAGCTCCATGCTTGATAATTCGCAAAGGCATTCTGCCATTATACGAAATCTATGATGGCTTTGCATTGTGACAGCTTTTGGTTGTTATTTCTTCTATATATGCTCTTCTTTGACTATTGTGCCCTAGGTTGGTGGTTTGGGGAAATCCAGTCCTGTTTGAGATGGTTTGTGCAAGTGGAACGAAGAGAAGTGAACTGCTGGATAGCGATTGTCAGCTGGCTGTGTGTGGCCGTGCGAGGATGACAAGAGAAAGTGTGGAAGTATAGTTTAATTGTAAAATTTAAATGTGGTCAAATTTAAATATTAAATAGAATAATATTGATGTCGCTCGATTGATATGACATCCTAACTTCTAAATATACCTATCAGGATGATTATGGAGTGATATTGTTGTTGTTAAAAATAAATGTCTCCACGAAATTGCATGGTCAAAAACTCTACATTTTCCTTAATTCAAAAGTTAAAGTAACATTTCAAAATAAATGACATTTCAAAACATAATCCGCAAAATGGTTTATCTCATTTACAGAGTTACGTTTGGGTTTGGAGAGGACGAAAATATTCAGATTTTCCTACAATGTAATTTTCTGTTTACTCATTTCCTGGAACCTTTACTTAATGGCATTTCATAAAATAATCTTAACACGGAGAGAAATAATAATTTTGGAGGCGAGCGATCTATAATAAACATCTTGGAAATGTTAGCCGAGGGCATTATTTGCTTTTTCGTTCTGAGAGAGGAAACTTCAATCAGCTACAGTGCTTTACTTTATTATAGCGAATGTCATTTTTTGATATTATTGAGTTTGCTCTGGAAGGTGGATGTTATTTTGAAAACGTAATTTAGTGAAGTAAAAGCTTCTTAACGTGTTTTTTTTTTTCCTTTGACTTAATATCTCTAATGCTTATTTTTTTTTAATGTCTACTTTGTCATACGCAAGCAACAAACCCCTTTCTCTGGGATCAATTTTAATGAAATTTTATGTTTTGATCTTTATGAAAATTAATATTCAACCGCAAAGATGTTTACAATCTCTCAATTTCTATGTGTCGCTGTCTCGAGGTCACGCTTTATTCAGAAAGCAGCAATGGAAATTTAAGAATTGAAAGACAAAAGGTACGTGATAATATAAAAATAGTAATGTTACTCGTAGTTTAATAATTCCATGCTAATATGAAATGCTACTTTCCTGATCGTTGAATAGAAACATTTGTCTAATTACTGCTGTTGTGTGCAGTTTTTGACGAACCTAAATTCGAGCCTTTTCTTATGATCCGATATCCTTGATAGGACGAGAATTTCTGAGCGTACATGTTATAAGGGGAAGTTTATACTGCTCAAATCATCATGACCTTACATCATAGAACACACTGTCTTAAAGGGTTGGTCCGTCAAAAACGGCATACCACTGCAGCGCCAAACGAGAGGATCCACCCAGTAAATAGCTGCGTTCACTGTCAGTACCACGGAGATCAGTCTCTAATTCCTACTTTGGAGCTGCCCATAAGCCAAATATTACTTCTGACAATAATACAAAACACCATCTTGCCTGAAGTAATGAAAGACTTTGCTGGCCAATAAAAAACTAGAATAAGGTTATATGGAGCGACGAGTCGCGCTAAACCCTTTACTAGCTAGATGGTCGAATCTGAATGTGGCGTAATGCAAGAAAATCATCTACGGAATGTGTCCTCCCAACTGTGAAATTCGATGGCAGTAGCCTGATGAGCTCATCTTGATCCATCAAGTTTCTTCAGTGTGGTAGCATTTAATGAAGGGGGATTAGTCTTTTCGAAAGATAATGTATCTTACCACAAGGCTCAAGATGTTACCTCCTCGCTTTTGTAAAGAAACAGGTACAATTCGGACTCGTCTCTTGGGCAGTCTACCAACTGAAATAACGCAAATGTTGTCGATAGGGGGAAATGTGGCGCTGTTTCTTCAAATTTAGGAACTATGGGTTTCAAAGTATTTATTGTTAACAATGGTCCGTTACGCAGTTAGGAGTTTATGATTCCGGCGAGGTGCTATCCAAACTTTTCCCGAATGCACCTCTATAAAATACGGAACTTACCCAATCTTTTAATTTCCACCGTCACCTTCAAAATAGTCTCCTTGGGCATCTATACATAGCTTTCAGCGATGTTCCCACTTTTGAAGCACTCCTGGATGTTCCCAGGTTGGAGCATTTTTCACACATGCTGCGATTCAACTTGGATCACTTCAATGGAGTCAAATCGTCGCCCATTTAACCGCAATTTCAATTTTCGGATTCAGTAGAAATCGCAGAGTGCCAGGGGACAGCGGTCATGTTGTTTTTGTTGAGGAAGTCCCTCACAGCGAGCGATGTGTGCGCCATAGCATATCGTAATTGAGTAGCCAGCGTTTCTGACTTCGGTCCTCTCGGATCATGTCACGCACTTTCGTGGTCATTTCCAGAGTTGTGCTTGTTGACGGTCGACCAGAATGCTTGTCGCCTTCCACAGATTCCCGACCATCTTTGAAACGCATAAACCACTCAAATGTTTGGGTTTGGCCTAAAGCTTGTTCACCAAAAACCTCCTTTAACAGTCTGTGGGCTTCAACCGTAGTTTTCTTCAGCTTTAATATCAATAATCGCAACAGTGACAAAAACAGCTCAAACTCAAAATCACGTGGACATAGGATGACACCGCTTGGCACAATTACAGCTGAGACATACTGCTAACACCATATATAGGCAAAACTTCGTACCTCTTACGGTTCTGTCAGAATAAAACAATTCGGGGAATTTTTGGGTAGCACCTGTATAAGACGCATGGCAAACCTGGCTGGTCATCGAAATGTCTCTCTGAAATGTGCTAGTCTTTTGTTAGTGGCGGATGGATTTCGCTGATCTCTAATAAAGTTTTCCATCGGCCTTCATTACTCAGATGGATGTAAAAACAATTTGTCCAAACCTAATCAAAGAGTTTTTTTCTGTATATTGTGATATTATGATATGCACAGATGAGTATATCTTTCTTAAGATTTTATTTTATTCATTAAGGAAATCAAGCTGCTTGCAGGTTTCTATTACATAAAATTTGTATTCAATCTATAAAACGAGAGAATGCTGATCTTCGACATCGAAATGATGATCACGACATAACCATTATAAATAAATTTTTCAACCTCTCGATCAGAAAAAAATCCTGCTGAAATACCTAATCAAAACTGCATATCTGCTCAATAGCAAATGCTCTCAATGGGACCTACCCCACGATTTTACCTCATTGCAATGTCTGATAGAGCTCCATTGTTATCACACCATGGAGAAATGTGCCATGAGTAAATGGGACCGTGCAGCTGGTGATAAGTGATCCATCGATAATCCTTTCCATTATCAAACCCATCGCACGAATGGCCTCGTTAGGGAGCGCGAACCCCAGAATACGCAAAGTCAAAGATCCCTCATACGATTCATTAACCTCTGCCGTTCTTTATTCAGCAAACAAGTTAAAAGCATAATTATGCGCGGTTTTCAATTGATAAACAAACAATGCGAGCGCGGTTTGAATTTACCATGTGTCGAATAGGAAGCGCACTCACTCTGAAAATCGGTTTTGACCCTGATTATGACAGAAAATATCTCTCGTTATTGCTAAACAAATATTGAGCGGCGCAAAGGCACACTTTTGTATGCGGGAAAAAATGTTTGGAAATAAAAATTTTAAACCTGTTTCGTTTTAAGAGAACAAAAAACAAAGACTATATTCTATATTGGCAAAATTATCCACAATTTACAGTTTATTCTATAATGCTCATAAAGTCTGAAAATAGAAGGATTACTCAAAAAGAAACTCCAGTCTGAAGTTGCACAGTCGGACCACTCGTCCCAATTCGTCCCAATAGATGAACGACTAGATTGAGATATGTATATGTGCTAGCCAATCGATTACTGGGGTACTTTGAACACGTACTGACAATTCGGGCCTTAAGACATGGGACAATGTCCTGCTGAAAGAGCCCTACGGGAACGCAGTGATCATATAATGATGCATATGATGTTTAAGTATTTAGAACCAAGGTGCTGTTAATAACATGGAAAATCAACTCTGATTAAGGAATTCAGTCAATGCTAAGAAAAGATTCATATCAGATTGTTAACATGGGCCTGCAAAGTTGACATTAGATAAAAACAAAAATTAAGCACAAACTGTGGAATGGAACAACCATAAAGGGAGGGAACCTCCTTGTAGATTAGAGATTTCCTTCCTCCCGTTTTGATTAGTTAAAAGATTTCAAGGTCTCAACGTACCATAATTAGCAGGCAATAAGCCGATCAAAATGTTTACAAAATTTTATTTTCATTCCTGTTTATTTTTTATTTATTTATTTTCTTATATTTTATAGGCCACCTGAATGAATTGTTAAAACGAAACACGTGCCTCAACAGAGCTTAGTATCGGGAGCTCAACAATCCTTAAATGGTAAAGAAAAAGTAATATTGTATTTATTTGTAACTCGTTAATACGAATCGATGGATATATCACATGACCTATGTTGGTATGCTAAATGTTGGTGCACGTGCTTGAAGGGATCAATTTTTCAGACTAGCATTTCAGAAATTGAAAAGAATGTCATATTCGTTTATTTCTCGTCATTCCCTTTCGAATAACATATTACAAGCGATATATTATCAATAAAAAAATTTAATAAATGGGGGGGGGGGGGTCTGAGTAGTCACGTGACAGAACTAATCAGGTGAGCTCAGAAAGGATATTATCGAATAGTGAACACAGAATTTGAAAAAGATGTTTTCCCATATCCTCTCGCGTCAGCATGAAAGTATAAGTCCAAAAATTCTGCCTACGTAACTCGAAAAAACACGAGGTAACATGGTCCATTCAAATGGGATGGAAAGAGTGGTCCTATTTGGAGAGCTTTTAAAAATCCAGTCCACCACTTGATACAGAATCGTAGCTGGTAACCAAAAACGCGTGTGGCTATTGCGGCTCTTGAAAACAACAATACGGGTAGCACAGCCTTTGAGCACGTTTGGTAGAACTGAACCCTGGGTTCGGAATCATTAGCCCCAGATTAGGGAGTAATTGCTGCTCTAATCTGCACACAGTATTCATCGAAGTATGCATTTCATCGGCGACTTGAACATCAACCTTTAACTTGACTTGAACTTCAACCCTCGACTTGACTTGAACGGCAACCCACGACTTGACTTGAACGTCAACCATCGACTTGACTTGAACTTCAACTCTCGACTTGACTTGAATTCCAACACTTGATTTGACTTGAACTTCCAACAGTCGATTTGACTTGAACTTCAACCCTCAATTTGACTTTACGGCCGCAACCAAACAATTAACACCTCTCGATAGTACACCAAATCTTCTGTTACTTCTTGCACGTACATTGTATTTGACAGGGTGGCTTATACTTATCAAGCAACATTAAATTGCTATACATTAAATTTCTTTCAACCTTTTGTAAAGAAGCTGTTCATTTTCGACTACTGTTTTTCATCTGCAGTTTCATCCAGGCAGCCATCTGTTATGGACAGGTCTGTCTGCTTATAATTATAGTCAAATTATTTCTTAATTGCATTTGTCCCTGCTTACCTACAAGCAGTATCAGACTATGTCCGCTTTGAGCCCTATGTCTATACCAAAATCACTGCTACGCTCTGTGAGGATCAAGGTTACAGGCAATGACCTAATCAGACTTAGCAGAAATGATCCAGGCATTGGCTTTTTGCCCTGCTAACACAATAGCCCAACAATCCCACCACTAATCATGGTACGTATCAGTTGACTTGTCAAGGCACTTATTTCAGGGCTTGGCATAACAGATCTTCTCATTCCACCCGAGCCTTGTTATCGGGTGACTCCTAATTTACAAATATAATTCATGTTTAAAAAACAAAAATAAAAAGAGAACCTTGTCACATATTTTGACAGACTTTTTACAATTTACATTCTTGGACTATTATTGTCGGTAAAGAACTTCTTTGTCATTGCTAACTATCCATCCCTTGACGTTAATACTGTTATGCGTGGTCCGGTTCCAATTGTCTGGATCCGTTTGGTGTTTCCTAGTACATTTGGCTTATTACTTGAACATGTCCTTTCGCTTATTACTATTTTGGATTCTTATTTAGGTTATCTTATTTTATAAAATACGTACCAACTGATTTATCTGTGTCATTTTGGTTGGTTTATTCCGTTTATTCTTGTTGTTCATTTTGTTTTGTTTCTCCTTTTGCTCCGATTTCTCTGCATTCTACTTCCTTTTGTTCCGATTTCTCTGCATTCTCCCTTCGGATGTGTTTGTCTCGGATGAGTGGAATGCTCCATTATCTGCGGTTTCCTTTCCCTCCTTCGTATTTGCCTCCGGACTAACTGGGCAGGGTTCATTCCCCAAATCTTGTTTTCACTCTCGTGTGGCTACGCTACGTGGGTAACGTCATCGCAATAATAATATCGATTATTTCTTGGGTTTCATTAACATTCACTATTCTATAATGGTTCACTGTAGAAGTAAATTTCCAAGAATGGCACATTTTTGGATATTTTGATAATCCGGTCCAGATAAAAATTAGAAAATGATATCGTTTAGAAACCAACCCATAAGAACCCTTGATTAATGAAATGGATTATATCTAGGAAATTGGCACAAGTCGTATTTATTTCATGTAGAGAATACAGAGTGAGCATATAAATATATTAGTAACACAGGCCAACAAAAAATAACTTTTTTTAAAAAAACTAAAAGTTAAGAGCTAATTCTTACACTTTTTTGTTCTGAATTCGTATCTGACCTTAGTTTTTCTATCACTCAGAGATTTCTTATTTTTTAGTGAAACACATAAATCATTCAGAGTTTCGGGTCGATAAATTTACCTGTGGCCCAAAAAAATGGATACTTTAACACTGCAGTCTTTATGTGCATAACTTGGAAAGGTGACGTGATAGAAAAAAATTTAAAAGAAGTTTCGGTTTCAGCACCTTTGTAACACATTCTCTCCCATTCTTTGTTCAAACAGGATTATCAAGTGCATATTCAAGGCTGCAGTCTCTTTAGCAGTTAACTTTTTTACATGTCAAGTCATCTTTAATAGTATTTTTGCTCTCAAGATTTTCGATAAGCAGCTGTTGATTTGCTGTCCACTTATTGTACTGGATGTTTATGCACGGATGCACTTTTTAGATGAATTAGAACAGATTACACACTACAGAGCATAAAACAGTAAGAAGCACGTAGCAATTCCAAGGGAAGGGGGCCGTCAAATAACATTACTAACTATAATGGTACGAGGGGAATTTAGATTTTTGATATACGAGGGGAATCCAGTTAAGTTACAATGGATAAAATAAACAAATAAGAATACTGATTTGAAAGCTACTTTTATTTCATCGCCTAATCTTCCTGTACATTGAGGCACTTGTCCCATCATTCCACAAACCCCTCAAAGCTAGCAGCAAAAAATACTTTGAAACCGGCGGTGAATTAACTTTGTACAGCTCTGAGACGAAAAAATGGAAGTTGATTGGAGCAAGGTAAGGGCTATAGGGAGGATGCTCGAAAACTTCCCAGTTGAACTTTCTCAGCATCTCGGTTATCTTGTTGGTAATATAAGGAACCGCGTTATCATGCAATAACAACATGACTTTGCTGAGGAGTTCTGGTCGCTTCTGTCGATTAACATTACGAATTTTCATGTGGATGTCACAACAGGAGCGGGCACTTTCAGTTTACTCTCGCTGCCGGAATGTGCTAAGTAATATGCCCAGGTGATCCCGGAAGGCGATTACGCTGGAATTCACCACGTGGTTCAGACAGCACCCAAAGAATGTTATGCTGCTAGTTTTGAGGAGCTTGGGTAGCGATGGAAGATTATGTGGAGAAATAAAAATAGTTTTCATTAGTACTCTTATTTGTTTCATTTCTATATCCATTTGTAACTTACTTACTGACTACCATACTTCAATTTTTAGACTAATATTGAAAATACTCGTATTAGTTAAGTTTCAATAAAATTATATTTTATGTTCTTTTCAGTAATGAAATCAACGCAATATACAAGTCTCATAGGGAATATTTGAAATATTGCAGATGTAGAATACACATATTCGATTAAATAATTATTCATTCATGTATAATCTCAATCTGGAACATTTCAATATTCCCTATAAGACCCGATTTTTGGGACACCCTGCATTTATAAAAATTTATTAAAAAGTGAATTCATAAAAAGAGCTAAAGTTACGAACAAATTCGCTTTAGTCCTTGATAAACATTTCAATAAATTGTGCTTTGGTAGGGTAACAAACAGAAATGTGCTTGTTTGTCCGAAATGAGCAACATCGACTAATTTCCTATTAATACTGCCAAACGCATTCTTTCATGCAAACTAAAAATTCGTTTAATTCCTTTTTCGTCTTCAAGACACGCTTAGAAAAAGCAATAAACAGGACCATAATCCCTACAAAGTTTCCGGAAGAATTATGCTTCGCACTGGTGTAGTCACTACCGAGTGCGTGATTTTCTGATTGGCTCTTGCAGATTTAAAATCAATTTTTCAAAACCAACACGATAATCCTATTATTTAGATTGGATTGTTTGGTTTAACGATCCATTCAATTGGTGTGGTCATATAGAGTCTCCGGACAGGGCAAATCATTCCACGACGCCAAAAGGGCTTTATTCCCTTACCGAAGGAAACAATTTTCGAATCCCCCGAAAACGTCTGAGTGTCCTCGGCAGGGGATTGAACTCAAACGATAAACGGGGAATTAGAGTCATTCACGCCGACCACGAACCACCGAAGGCTTAAGACAATAAAAGCGTAAAATGTGAACAAAACTATTATCTGTTTGCTGAGCATATTCATATAAAATTATCAGCCACCAATCAATAAGGGAATATTTCATACGAGTCGACTTGCGGCAATTAAACGGTTAATATGGGCAATCTAAATATAGCTTTATCGATGGCAAAATTGTGCTTGGAAACAAATGTAAATATTTGATAAATGCAGTTTCAGCACAGCAAAGCTGTAAAAAGCAGTTTCAGCACATGAATAAATAAAAATTAATTAATGAACTTCATAAAACTAAAAAGCATAAAATGTGCGATTTTTAAAGTATTCTTTTACAACATATTTCGATTATGACTTTAAACACATTTTAAATACCCCATCAATCTACATATTTACTCACTCTTTTATAACTGTTATTCAGTTTTTACTCATGTGAGCTTTTATAACATCATTGAACGACATAAATTCCTGGAATTCCTGGCATGTGTGGTAAATAGAAGCAAGAAATTTACCCCCCCCCCCTTCTCCCGGAGGGTATAGGGAAGTAGCGGAAATCATGAGTAAGGGAAATTGTCTCCTTAGAATCTTAAGGAGTGAGGGATAAAAATGTTGGGGTAAAAATAAGGGTTAAAAGTGGAAGATTAATAGTACCTGAAGAACTATGTGGCCTTCCGGAACCCATTAGGACAAGCCGGCCCGAACTTAATAATGCAGATAAATCTAACATTGACCTAACTTTTAGGAATTTGCTTGTCGAATTTCACTCCTTTACATACCTATACACTACACTGACCGGATGGACTCCTGTAACTCCTACCCCCGCTAAATCTGACCCCAGTAGAGCAATCCAAACCAAACTAAAGGGGGAAGTAGGGCATGCTCATAGCATCCTACCTACCAAATTTCAAGCACCCTGGTATCTATAAATTAAGAGATTAAAAGAATGACACCCTTCTGCACATCCAATCAGCACCAAACTTGGTAAGGACATTTTATAGGCCCTGTCAACACCATTACATCATTAAATACATAGGTGGCACCCAAGGTGATCTAGAACAAGGTGGGAGTCAGTTTGCCGGAAGTAGTAAAAATTGCCTTACTGCGCAAGCGTATTTTGACGTCACTGGAATACATCGAAACCTATACCCACTAAATCGAAACCTCAAGAGAAACTAAAACATGGCGGCAATGAAAGCAGTCGTGCGATAGCCACACTTGACGACTCGTTCATTTCCTTCACAATTCTCATTCTTTATACTATATATTTTAATTAAATAATAATGCCATTATATGAAGGGACTTACGTAATTTATAATTATTGTAAAATGTACTTACGTATTCTCTTTTGGTAATTATGTAGATGACGGCCTCCACCCCAACTTGCGTTTTTTCCTACCTTGCGTTGTTTTTTAACATGCATCTTGGGTTGCTTAGTGTTTTTGGGGGGGTGGACGAAAAGTTTAGTTTTTATTTTTGGTGGGAACGTGGTTTTCTTTCACTCGAAAGCGGTCTCCTTTAGGTTTAATGGCGCCGACTTCCTTCTTCCAGATACTAGATACGCATCGCCATCTGGTGGTAGCGGTTGAAGTCAGGCACGGAAACGCAGACGATGGTGAAAATGGTCAATAGAAAAATACTAACCATTGGCCTCCTGTAACCGGCCGGGGGGAAACCAACTGCCCCCTGTGACCAAATAGGTTGGGGTATATATCAACTTACCCCCGGAGGGGGACGTCGTAGACAGAACGCCGGAGGCGTTCGAGTAACGGAAAACAGTGACCAATGGGCATTATTGAACGAGGCCCGCAGCGCCGAGAATGGTACAAGTTTGCTGAAATTTAAAGCTAGTTTGTTTGCACCATAAATAAAAACTAACTCTTTCGTCCACCCCCCCAGAAACACTAAGCAACCCAAGATGTATGTTAAAAAACAACGCAAGGTAGGAAAAAACGCAAGTTGGGGTGGAGGCCGTCATCTACATAATTACCTATCTTTTTAATGTGAACACAGGGTTGATGTTAACTATCAGCACATCGCGCGATAACTGATCATGCGACCAAGGTAAGTGAAATTTACTGAGACTAAATAGAAAAAGGGTTATATATCAGTTAGAAGGAGAGTGGGTGTCTTTAAATTGAAAATCATTTACCTTGGTCTCATGTTCACTCATCGCGCAATGTGCGGATAGTTAACGAACACAGAGACAAGGACGATAACGTATTTCTCATTATCATTAGGCCTAGTTATCATTCCTCGTTAAGATTCGAAATTGATTCGTCGGAACCGTTGGCAGTTAAGAGACAGATGATAATTTCGATATTATTTCTTAATAACTTTATTTATGCAGGCATTAGGAAATTTTAATTTATAAAATAGTAAGTTTACAAATAAACGTTTCTTCAGAAATCAACGTAAGAGTTTTGTTTTTTTACGTGAAAACGTTTTCTTTTGTGACCAGAATAATGGCTACCGCACACGCCGGAAGTAAAGCCATAAGTATTCCAGTGACGTCACAATACGCATGCGCGTTAAGCACTTCTGACAAACTGGACCTACCTGTTATTCTAGATTACCTTGGGTGGCACCATCACTGGTGACGGAATACACAGAACCTTGGGTGAACTTCCATTGGTAATTGAGCATTCGATAATTGTTGCTAATGGTTCATCGTGTCTATGAGAAGACGAATAACTGAACAACTGGAAGCAGGCCAGTCTTAGGCGCTGAACTCAAGACTGTGGATACGGTTCCGACAGAATGGAAACACCCGCAGACACTTTAGTCAGGGTCATCCAAGGGTCACCACGTCCAGACAAGACTGCTAGCTTGCTCTATCTGCTCGTAGAAACAGGCGAAGTACGCCAGGGACATTTTGAGAGAGCTATTAGTGGTCACTGAGGTTGTTTCCAGCCAAATGGTATTCAGGGGATCACACAGTAGGCCTGTATGCTCCACGACCGATGAAGTGCGTCCCGTTGACCCAGGTACACACGTGGAACGGTTAGCTTAATGCACCGAACTTGCAGCATGGACACAGAAACACTATAGTCAGGTCAAGTTTTCCGATGAGTCCTGGTACAGGTCATGTTTTCCGATGAGTTTCGACGTGTTCACATCTGCAGAGAGCATGAGATACGGTCCAGCCCCGCTAACATCATTGAACATGAGCGTTATGCTGGTGACGGTATGATTGTGTGGGCGGGCATCACGATGGGTTCCCGTTCACCGCTACAAGTCTTCGACAGAGGGATTGCTACAAGGGGGATTG
Source organism: Rhysida immarginata (assembly GCA_023313115.1). NCBI lineage: Eukaryota > Metazoa > Arthropoda > Chilopoda > Scolopendromorpha > Scolopendridae > Rhysida > Rhysida immarginata. The sequence continues at coordinate 14,945,002 of JAHWFO010057280.1, forward strand.
CTACAACTTTTTGTGCCCATGCACTTTTTATGTTGTTCCGTCCACAGCGGTACTGCTACCTTTGTGTTTAATGACCGAATTGTGTTTACATGACCAGAAATCCACATAGTACATTCAAAGAAATTTTAGAAATGATTTAAAACTACCGGAAGTATGTTCCGAAAAAATGATTTTATTTTCAAACAGCAACGCAAGTCCGGTGGCTTAATATGCAAAGGTTTCTTAAATAATCGGCATCTAACGTTGAGAAATGTATTCGTTTACAAGGATTGAATGGATGAATGTTTGAACACTAGTTCTGGAGTATGATGATCCATGTCCAGAGATAATCTTCATCTCCAAATACTTGGAGATCATAAATTCGACGGCAATTGGTTAGCTCGTCAGCGGCAGAGCTGAAGGTTACTGTTTCGAATCCAGGCTGTGGAATTTTCTTTCCTATTTTAATTAATGATATTTTATTATATCTGCACGATACACTATAGCAAGTGATCCCGTTTTTTTTATTTCTGAATTTCACTTCTCATCCCAGCAACTGATAAGGGAGAGCTGACCATTAATTCAAACTAATAATATGCGTTTTCGAAACGGCATTTTCTGGACAGAATTGCGATCGAAGACAAAGAAAAGACGTCATCCACAAGAACGAAAAGAACATAAGAAAACCAATCACGTAAAGCGTTTTGCCGATCAACCATTAAGCGGACGATCAAGCCAGCAAAAGATGTAAACAGGTACAAGCGATCTAGACATCCTCCCCCGTCACGCCCACAGAATCAATCACGAGTCCTGGTTGTTTCCAATTTTCATCTCGCATGACGCGGGCAAACAGTTAAATGCGGCCTTCCAAGCAGGAAGTTGAGGAGCTGCAAACAAGCAATGCGGGTTCCTGATTTCAGAATTGCTGTCGAGAAACAGTAGCGACGACTCCATCGATGTGGAGCCAACAAATGACAGTCGTCTTCTGAGCGAAAGCCGAAGACTTTACCGCGCTCATCGAATCATCCAGAAGCTTAGGAACTCGCCAATAGGAAAACACCGCCTGTGTGTTCACTAAATCTCATTTCTTCTTGGAAAGCGCCATGACCATGTTGCGATTCCTGACCTAGCTTTGCTATGGTGATATTTTAATATTACAAAATAATATAAAGATGCACTGCTTATTTTTACGAAAATTTATAAAATTAAAGAAAAGTACAAAATTTTCATAACAAAAGCACCAAGTCGCATGAAAAACTTTATTCAGATTACGTACAGTATATACAAGTAAATTTGTCTTCTTACCTGGAATTAACTGCAAGATTCAAATTTAGCTTCATATTTTTCCTTCACGTAAAATTTTCTCTTCGAAAAAAAAAAATATCACATGATCTTCTACCGAATTTTGACTTACGATCAGGGTCAACTGAGCTAGAAGTAATGGACATTTTTAAATATTAAAGCCATCCACAAAAACATGTCAGCAGCATAGAGCTGAAGAATCGCATTAAATATTTACGCTAAACTGCGTCAACATCTCAACAAGTGGTGCTCACATGTTCAGGGCTTAGAAAACATGTTTGTATCACTGATCAAAATTTAAAGAGAGCATGATAATAAATTAATGCTAAATTTTTTAAGCGCATTATTTTGGTACCCCTTTTTTACGATCTCCTTGTAATAATGAATGAATTTTATTTGTTTGTATTTTAAATCGTATTTTGATAAATCATCAAGATAGCAGAAGAGCTTTCGCTACACTTTTAGGATAAAATTCTATGATAATTACACATCAGAAAGTGCTATTTAGATCATTTTTATTTCTTTTTTTATTGAAATCTTTGGAGAGACGTAAGAAATTATTCTAAAACAAATGAAGAGAATACAAGTTGTAGGACGTGCAGCTGCTCAAGCTTTTGCTGAAAAGGTGAAGGTGCTTTCCCTTATGAGCTAATAACTGGAGAAAATTTACTTTTTATATGGTTTTTGTAATATGGTAACTTAACAGAAGTATAGATAATGTTTAAACATGTGTTTAAATCCAAGCTATTCAGAATATAGACACGCCACATACGGATTGTTAAAGAAAAACTCTTGAAGTTTATTATGACACAGTTAAAGATGTTCAATATGTTCCCCTGTAATCGAATTCGTCCCAAACCCACATTAACATGTCTCCATCAATCCCACGTATCGCTACCCCCATAAAAAGAAATCACAGCGGTGGATTGGTCGAGCAAACAATAACCTGGAACTGGCAAAGTGGCCACCGCGGAGCCCCGACCTTACACCTTGTGATTTCTTTTTATGGGGGTGTAAAGGACAAGGTCTTCACCCTACCCCTTCCCCGTGACCTAGACGAGCTGAAAGAACGCATTACGGAGCGATAGTGGGATTGATGGAGACATGTTAACGCGGGTTTGGGACGAATTCGACTACACGGGGGCATATTGAACATCTTTAACTGTGTCACAATAAACTTCAAGAGTTTTTCTTTAAGAATCCGTATGTCGTGTGTCTATATTCTGAATAGCTTTGATGTAATATATTTTTAAAAGTGTGACGTTCTTTTGTAATCACCCTGTATTACCAAGTATTATAGCTTTTGGTCCAGTAATTTTTTTTTTATGGCCATGTCAAAATGGAACTTGAATTATAAAGACCCTGTACTTTATTAGTACAGTAGGCCCTGTTTTACGTTTGTTTCAATTTACGTCCGCCTCGAATTACGTCCGTTTCGGTTTACGTCCGCTTCGAATTACGTCCGTTTCGATTTACGTCCGCTTCGAATTACGTCCGTTTCTATTTACGTCCGCCGTTTTACGTCTCTGTGCGAAAATTCGAGGGCAGTTTATGTATCCAAAAGTGTTGATGGGGTTTTCCCGCATTGTACCCGAAAGCAATGATGTACCGTATGGCATTTCCTGTGAAACGTTAAAAAACAGTAAGAAGGCAGAAGAAAGAAGTCTTTGAGATGGAAGTCATCAGTTCTGATTCTGATGACTAAAAAGTAAAGAAAAAAGAACTAAAAAAAAATCTGCAAAAAGATGTAAAATTGAGAAGGAAGAAAAAGAGAGAAAAAGAGAGAGGTGAAGAAAAGATAAGAGAAGAGAAAAAGAGAAAAGAGAGAAATTTTTAGGAGTCTGTAATTTTTTTATTACAGACTTACAAAATAAAAAAACTGTACAAAGCATGTTAAACTTTGGTAAGTGCATGTTTTTTGCCTTTTTTAACTGTAGGGGGGCACTTTTTTCTTTCTGAAACGGAATAAATTTTTTATAATTGGATCCTATTCATTTTACGTCCGCCTCGATTTACGTCCACCATTCCGGAACGGATTACGGACATAAAACGGGGGCCTATTATATACCTATTTCATGTGTTCTTATTTATATTCAAATTCAGATATCGCAAAATTTCATCAAACAAAGAGGCCGAGCAACGCCGGGCATATCAGCTAGTAAAATATAAAAAAATTAAAATTCCAATGCACCCACTGTAATGGTATGTAGGATATTTGTCAGGCCTTCTTTATAAGCACAGAACGAAAAATTAGTCACGTTGAGAGTTCTACGACGCATCTATGTATATACAAATGAATGCACATTAGCACATTTCTTTGCTAGATAATAGTAGCTTGTGTTATTCCATGTCGAACTTGGCTGCGAAAAATGGGTCGTAAGCCAGACTATATCAGCGCCAAAAAGAGATCATTGCGTTTGGGAGGGCAAAAGGACATCCCGTGGAATAAGGAGTATCAAAGCTCACGGTCATCCGTAAGTTCAATAAATGGTCCACAGGCACGTGAGATGGCAACAACCGTAGAAACTGTGGTCGAAAATCAGTGCTGATTGAACGGGACCAAAACGAGTATCGCGCCTGGTTACGGCCAACCGCTTTCACACCAGGAAAGTCAATAAGGGTCCGCATAGACAAGTTTGTGAATGAACCTTAAGACAACTGGAGCCGGTTAAAGGGGAGAATAGGGCAAAGTGGATCACTTAATTCTAGGTTAAGATTAAACCTACACAATTTTAAACCAATTTTAAACCGAGTTAGTTTTCTCAGATTCACACACATCCAATACCTCAAAGCAATAATCTGAAGCAATCACAGTTATATACTCCAGCATTTTTTAAATATTAATTTTTTTACAAATATGTGCAAATTATCCACTTTGCCCCACTACGTGAGCAAAGTGGATCATACACACAGAATAGTCTAAGAGGTACAGTGATCACAGACAAAATCAAGTCATCATTGGATTCCAATCCTTCATAGGATGCCAATGACGCCGAAGCTTTTGAAAGTTTCTTCACACATTTCTTCGAACCTTTGCCTCTCGAGCTTCTAGCTGCAGAATTGGATGGTTTTTCCCGTTTCTGGCGAGCTTGTCAATATTTCGGAACGTTTCCTCCTGACACTTCGTTTACGCACTTCTCCAATGGTCTCACTCTTTCCTGATCCATTTCCCCCCTTCATCAATTATCCTGATCCACTTTGCCCCATCCTCTCACTTTAAAAACAAAAAAAAAATCCATGAGCCTAACGGGCGAAAACTGAGTCGAATTATATTATCGATAAATCACTAACACACATATCTAGAAGAAATTTTGATTAAACGAGTCATTACTGAAATGAAGCTAAATGATGAAACATTGTAAATTTTACGAAAACCGCATGAAAACACATTAACTTACATAATTTACTTCGTTCGATCTTAGCACGTCCCACGATGACTTGTACTCGGTGTGCACTGATTAGGCAATACACAGAAAGGTGCACGTCGTGCCATCTATCTGGAAAAAGAGAAATATGCGGCTGATCCGCTTTGCTCCCTATATCCACTTTGCCTCACTCTCTCCTATACCTCCCAAGCGTTCGATGCCCCCCTATATCTCGTGTACAGTGATGCAAGAGATGTCAGAATGGACTATAGACGACTAGAAATGCGTGATTTGGTCGGATGAATCAATGTTTTGTCTTTATTCGAATGATGCTCAACATTGTCTGCATAGAAGAAGCAATGGAGCCTTTCACCCTGACTGTGTCCAACGTGCGGGTGGTGGGCAAGTTTTCAGTGATGTTGTGGGCAAGTTTTCAGTACAGTGAACAGGGGCCTCTCGTTGAAATTAGCACCAGGCTTAACCAGCATCGCTATCGTGGTATCTGGATGGACAACTGCTATCGTGTGAACTGATGGATCACATCATTGATGTTTATGAATGTCTAAATATCAAGACGATAACTGCAAGGTTCACAGGACTAGAACCCTGGAGGAATCGTTCGACGAGCATGATCAGACCGTGCAGAAACTCTATTGACCCGTTAAATCCCGAGGTTTCAAGCCAATTGGGAAATTGTGGGACCACCTGGAGCAACATGTTAAGCGGAAGAATCTACAACCTGCGGAATAATTTGTAATAACAATGGTTGGAATAACAACAGGGGAGTGACTATAACAGTGAAACTCAACTCCAATTCGAGTCAACCGCAGCAGGGAATTGGCACAAAAGTCTAGATCTCGACACCAAAAAAAAACAAGACCATAAAGGAAGTCGCTGCTGGGACGGAAAAATATGGACTTAATGTTTTTGGTTTTGGGTGTATGTTTTTTGTCGGATATAAAGAAATAAGGCTATAACGAACAAAATTGAAGATATTTATAATTTCGTTAAAACTGCATTCGGCTGTATATCTCGAGAGAAGCATTACGTACGCTAGGCCTGATTTCTCCTATCCCTCTGTAACGCAGAGTAATGCTGTCGAAAACACCCCTCCCCCCTTCATGCATTACGTAATTTATGGATGATCCCTTGTCTGAAAAAAAAAAGTTTAGTATTCTTCGCCTCTTATGCGTTTAGTACGAATTAACAAAAGAAGCGTTTAGTTAGAAATTTAGAACTCTTACATAAATTTACTTCACGAAATGAAACATTCTAGAAAATCTTCCTTAAATCTCGGCACTCCAAAAACTGACCAGAATTGTGTTTTCGCTTGGAACTCCGATACAAAGAAAACTTCTGAAAGTGGTAATCTTTTTTTTTTCCTCTTCCTTTTTTGTATAGCTCTTTTTTAGTCATCAAGAGAAAAAGGTGCCAAAAGAGGGTGGGGGAGGGGGGTAAAAGAAAAAAGAATAAAGACGAACCAGTCAGGAAAGAGAACACGGAGTTTTAGAAGAGGAAAGATAAAGGGTCTGAGAGGAAATGGGGTGGAAAGACTTCGCTATCACACACGGCTAAAGGAACCATAGAAGTAGAAGAAGGGGTTTCAACAAGCAGTCTGAAGGAGAAAGCGGTCGAGAGCCTCTATTCAACTTCAGTCTATGCTTCTTTTCTCGGACTGTACGCCTGTCTATTTATATCAAACCATTTAACACTGCTGCACTTGTAAGATTTCTATTACACGTCGTAATCGCAGGTTTCATCACCTCTACTTGGAAGATTCGCTCTACTTTTATTTAATCGCACGTGTATGCTGATTTTTTTTGATTTTTTTTCTTTGTTTCTCTTTATTTTTTTCGCTATCACAAATTAAATTAAAGTTGAATTTTTAAACATTTTTCAACTCCACCTCAAATGTAGCCAGTGAAGGATGCAATTTCGAGCCAATCTGCTATTTAGACATGGCAATTGGTTTAGCAAAACCTCTTTACATGGAGGTGGACAAATCTGATATTTTCCTATTTCATATGTTTTAAATAGATGAATTTTAAAGAGAATGGGCGACAGATATGGAGGGGAGGGGGTAATGATATGGGCTAATATTCACTGAAACCTATACAGGGTGTTGCAAAACTCCAGGCACATAGTTAAATAAATAAGAACATAATGTACTGAACAAATTTTCTGTGTTGTGCAGGTAAACGAATGCAGATGAAATGGAGGCACAATGCGAAAGAAAACTGAAATTGTGAACATTTCTTGCTGTAGTGCTTCTCCTACCTAAAACAAATGCTATACTTATTCATCTATGTGCATTCTCAAATCTGGAACATTTCAATATTCCCTATGAGAGCGGACTTTTAGGACATCTTGTATAAGATGTAATATCATGGTTTATCTTTACAATTCCTTATCAATAAATTTAAAAAAATTAGGCGCCTCTCTGCGAGAAGTTAGTAAATTTAGTTAGGCGTAAATATATTAAAGCTGAAAATTCAAAAAGAAAATGTTTAATCCTAATTAGAACTATATGTAAAAGCTCTTTGTTTCACCCATCGTACGAAAACGTGGCAAAATAGCTCCACCATCTCATGAAAGCGATGATATATTCCGCGCTAACTAACAATGATTGTAGCAGTCACGTGTTCAATGGGTTGGAAAAAGCGACGAAGGGTCTGATGGAACTGGCAACGACTGTCGTCACTAGAACAAGACGATCGATGGATCATTGGTCGAAGGGTAGGGAGAGGAAAAAAGAGGGGGGGGGGGGGGGGGGGGATGGAGAACCAAGGCAAAGAAAGGTGTAATGAAGTGGCGGGGGAGGGAGAAAAGGAGAGCGAGCGAGATAGAACGGAAATGGAGAAGCAAAAAGGGCACTTGATTTTATCGGAGAAGTTAAATTTTCTGGAAAGATTTTATCAGAGAACTGAAGACTATTGTTTCCCGTTTCACACTGTTTCACCTCCTACAAGAGCCAGTGGTCAGAGAGCGAGTCTGTTAGTCACCAGGGACGATCAACTGAGCAGGAAAAAAAGAAAAACGCGAAAAGACGAATTAAGAGAGAAACGAAATCGTTAAACGGACTGAACTGAAATCTCGTTATGAATTTTTTTTTCCTTTCTATCACACGACCTCCCTTCTCTAAATTTTCAAGCTAACATGTCTTCGATGCGTAATGTGATTTTAATAATAAAAATTAAATGTGGTTTATTTTTACTTTAACTTAAAAGGCAATTTTTAATGAATAAGTCTGCATGTATTTAAATAAATCCAATTATCTCTTTAACTCCTCCGATTTAGAGAAGAAAATAGTTGCGCTTTTGTGCCATGCTATTTAATATTCATTTTTCTTGAAGGAAATACAAAATAGTCTAAACTATATCATTTAAAAAACATTTTTTTTTTAAATATTCTCACACACTTCAAATCAAAGCAAACAAAATCTGGTTAAAAACAATCCTCGAAATGAAAAATTTTTTTTAAAGAAAAACAACAGAGTTCTTGATTTAATTCAGTTAAAAAACGTGACGCCTTCCAACAAAAAAGAGATAAAATGTGAATTCATATTTATTCATAATTATATAAAATATTCCTAAGATCGGACTCCTATTTAACTTTTGCATGGGCTAATTAAAAAAAATATGCAAAAAAACTTTAAACTACCCAGGCAAGTGTAAAGATCTCCTAATTTTTTTTTCGGGAGTGGTAATGGCTGGTGTTGAATGCAGTTTAGACATTAAAAATCTTCAGTTTAGACAAAAAAATAACATTATTTGCCTAGTCTTCATCTATCAACTTTTGGCTTCGCCCGAATTCTGAAGAACAATGAAATGTATTGCACTCAAAGTTTTAATTTTCCCCATATTGATGGAATTGAGGTTGAGACTTTTAGCGGGCCATTCCAGTACGTCCTTGTTTTCAAACAAGATAACAGCACGGTCTTTATGGCAAGGTGGTTATAATTAAAGTTTCCCACTTCGATCGCTACAGTGATCTCTGGGTTTCCGCTCAGTCAAGTAGGTTGATTTTGTAAATACAGAGCGAACACCTGGCATATAAGTTAATAACAACTTGCCACTGGAAGTCGCTGAGCGGCTTGGACAGCAAGGAGGCTTTGGAAGGTAACTGTCTAGAAGGTGAAGGAAACGCATTGTGATCATTTACAGAAACCGGGAGGCATCTCATCAAAAAATGAATCAACCGAAATTCAAGGGTCTCTGAGAGAAATCGCCCATGAGATCGGAATCAATCATGAATCTGTTCGCCAAATAGCCAAGGAGTTCGGACTATAGCTCTACAAGATCCAGAAGGGCCAACTCTTTACGATAACAACAAAGTTGCGAGGCTGCAAAGATGCTGTGTACTCCTCCATCGTACCAGATGGGAAAAAATCCTTTCACAGATAAAAAATTGTTTCTAAATGAGCAGTCACACAACCTCCAAAATGAGAGAAGCTGGTCAAGAGAAATCTGGCTCATCTGTCATCAACACATATCGCCAAATCCCAAATTCAATCATCCCTCGTTTTCATCGATCAAGGTGTGAAAATTAACAAAGAATTGTAGCGATGAGACCATCTGGAAAACTGTAGTGCTCCCCTGGGTTCAGCAGCACTTTGGCAATCAGGAATGGACATTCCAGCTGGACTTGGTACCTGTTCACAGAGAATGGTGCAAAGCTCATTTTCCAGACTTCATCATATCTCAAGAACGGCCATCTTATTCTCAATCCGATGGATTACAGCTATGATCGATTTTGGAGGTCAGGGTCTGTGCTAAGTGCCACCAAAGTATGGAGCTGCTCAGGCACTTCTTGCATCAGCTGCAAGCGGTACGTGGCCGAAAATTTCACTAAGCGTTTGAAGATCTGCATTAAGCCAAAAGATATCCCCAATGAAACTCTCTGAATACGTATATTGTACCCGTAAATATATAGAGACAATCTGAAACAATGCAAATGTGAACATTTCGGCAACTGACAAGGAGAGGGCCCCAACGAACAATCGAGTTTTTTGATGCCCTTTGATAGGATGGTAGTCTGATATGTTCTTTTCGTAAAACCAAGTCCGCAGCCTCCAACTTGGCCTTATTTTCGAGAAAATCCCTTTTAAAGTCTGTGTTATATACCTAGTGTAAACTGTACCTTGGCAATCATCACAACAGCGGCAGCCGAACAGGTAACGTCGTAGCGTACGAACCGTAAGATCTTGAGTTCGAATCCACCCGTGTTAGGCTTTCTTTCTTTTAATGTTTTGTAATTGTGCTATCGTCCACTTTTTAATATATTTTTCTGTTATAATCAACGATATGAAATGAGTAGACCGTTCATGAGCTGCTTTCAGCGCCACCAACGCGTCCCCATTTGAAAGCATGTCGGCCATTGCTTTGGTTGGCAAAAAATGGCCTTCATGGTTTACGTTTTAAGTTTGCATAGACAAACACAGTAAAACTCAATGCGGATTTCTTGTTCAGCTTTAAATTGTAGTAACAGATATATTGAAGGTTCACCACTGACCTTTCACTGACCTTTTATCTTTCTGCGTCTTAGAATGTTTTTCTCATGTAAAAATCCTGGTCGTCGTTTATACGTGGTTGTTGATACATAAAAGATGTTAATATTCAACCATGTTACCGTCGTTTCAGTGATACCAGAATGATAGTTTCGAGGTATTTATGAAATTATATACCGCATTTATTAAAAGCATCTAAATTTGGGAGAGGTCGCTTAAGAAATTTCAGATTACACGCACGATGTTGGTGGGGGGAGGGTGCTTTCTTAACTGGCGACAAAGCGGATATATAGTAATGGCGCTTTGGCTGGCAATGTTGTTCTGCCAACCATAGTAATTGCACCTACACTAACAATAGAGATTAGTTCCACTTTTCGCCGCCTTCAAATTGCCCCAAAGATGGCGGCCACATAAACTCATTTCATTGATTATAATATGCTGTTATAATGAAAAAAATGAATTTTTAACAAGTAAGAGCAATAAGGAAGACATTTTCAACTAATTATGATAATAATATCTGTTATAAAAGTGTAAATAATTCATAAACATACAAGGTCTTTATAATTAAAGTTCCATTTTGACATGGCCATAAAAAAAACTACTGGACCAAAAGCTATAGTACTTGGTTATATTATACAAGAGGTCATGGGAAGTTCATACCCACCAAAAAAAAAATTAGTTCAAAAGGTCACCACCAGCATGGAATGACGCTCTATGCAATATTCGTATACGAAATTAGACACGAAGACACAGGTTAACAATGTGGTTTATGTACATGCGCTTTAAAAGTCATTTGGTTTTCAGAAATAAGAAAGGGAGCCTCGTTGTCAGTACGCCTCATTTGTTATTGTTACCATGCAAGACCGTGCGTTTCTGGTTAAATGTTATTATCGTACGGCAGGCTTTGCAACATTATCGTACCGTTCGACACCGCAGGGTTTGCAACATTATCGTACATGTACATCGGGGGCCAATGACACCACAGGTTTGAAGCCACAGGTTTGTTATCGGTAGCACCTGGTCGAGGAAGGAAACCCGTCTCTGAGGCAACCGTGGAGGCTGTTTCAGTAGTCGTAGAGGAAGCAAAAATGGAAACCTCGCAAGGGGCGTGCAGCGTAAGTGCTGTTGCACGTTGAATGGACTTACCACTGAGTGCGGTGTACAAGATCGTACGTAAAGTGCTGCGGTACTACCCATACAAAATCTACCATGTCCAACAACTCGAACCTAACGATCTTCCTCGTAGAGAAACCTTCGCTTTGGAATTCCTTTGCACGGATGGAGGTGGACGAGCATTGGCCATGGAACATTTTGTGGACGGACGAGGCCCATTTTTACCTGAATGGGGATGTCAACACCCATAACTGCAGGATTTGGGCCACCAGTCCCCCTCATGTTCTCCACCAAATTCCATTGCATTCTCCTAAAGTTACCGTGTTGTGTGGTAAACTAGCAAATGTCATAATTGGACCGTATTTTTTTGGTACATGTGTCAAACAGTTACTTCAGCAACATTTCACAGATGAACGGATTATAGGCCGAAACTTCCCCCTTTCTTGGCCACCCCGGTCACCATGTCACAAAGCATTGTGAGCAGCGGTGAGCGCGGTCATAAGTTTCTCCAAAATAAAGCGTCTGCTTCCAGCGTGCAGCCTCAGGCGCCATCTATTGCCAGCGATAATTCTATTAATAACGTTAATATTATTAATAATGATTCTTCGCGTAAGAGAGGCAATAGATGGCGGGGCAAAAAGTCCACTTGTAGGTGCGATGTTAGTTCGCGGAAAAAGAGGTGTTTAGCGAGAGAGAGGGGGCGTGGCTGGAGATCGAGGAGAGTGCACGAGTCAGCCGACCGGTAGGACATGGAGTTCGAGCTCCTGATGAATACCCGAGGACAGTGAACTTGATGGCAAGCGAGTGTTCCGTCGAGCTAGATGTTTCCTCGCTGTGGAAAAGTAGAAGAGTGGTCAACAAGTCTAGTGCCAGGAACAGCATTCCTCGTACCGAGGGAAACCTGCATTCAACAGGAGTTTCATCGCAAGGTGTGCGAGTGAGTGCGACTAATGATATTTCTCGTTGTATAGTTGTGGAAGCAGCAGAGTTCGACCGGCCGGCGCGAGCACCCTTCGTGGTAACGAACGTTGAAGAGAGAGAAGCTCGTCCGGGGTTCGACTTGAATGCTGACACAGGCTTCCAGCTAACTATAGAGGAATCCTCTTGGTATTGTTCACTAGCGGCTACTTTTCGGCATCATTTCTTCTGGCGGCTATACGTCACTCCACAGCCCTTCGTCGAGGTCAATCTGGTTTTGGTCGTCGGCCTACCTATTCCCTCGTTACAACGTCCGGCAGCGTGGGACAGCGGAGCTTTGGACCCGGAGTCAGGTGTATGGTTCCTGATAGCCCCGTGGGGCTTAGAGGCATTTCTCATTCAAGATTTGGGCGCCTTCTTTGATTATCAGAGGTAAGCTGACTCTTGTGCATAATTCTGTTACTCTCTCTCTCACGCCACTTATAAGATATTCCGCCGCGTCCTCTCACGCTGCGTTATTTTGTTTGACACAAAGGCTTATGCATTTTGTTAAGTCATTTTCTTTTCTTTTCGTTGCAGGTCCAGCATCAGCTGGCCTCTCACCAAACGCAGTGCGTAGCTGCTTACTTTTGGAGTTTTTGGGACGTTCCCTAATGCGACTTGCAGAACATTAGAGCTAAAGTCAGGAATACTTTTGTGACGTCATTCTTCTCATACAGTCGACGGTTTGCGCACAAAGTGCGTCCTGTGCCGTTTTATTGATTGCGGCTCTCATAATTTTCATCTCACTTATTTGTGGATGTTAAGCCGTCTTTTGCGGCTCTTGTTATTTTATTAGTCAGTGTTTAGTCACTAGAATTTTTGTGAATCGTCCTTCTAGGACGTAATTTCAGATCTTGTAAAAGGAGCACTAAGCAATTCCTTAGTGTTAGAGCCCCTTCACGTGAGCAATTCCTCGTGTTAGAGGATGCTCTCGGAATTCCTCCTGGAGTTCTTCATTTTTGCAAAATGCTAAAACGCATTTACATTATTTTTCATTATTTATTTTTGTATTGTTGTTGGTGTGAATAAAATTAATGTCTACAATGCTGTTATTTACTTTGCTAGCTTTCACATAATTTTCCACTGCGCTATAAGTTTACACGTGACACACCAGATATCAACCCCTGTAACTTCTGGCTCTGTCACCAGATATGCTACGAGCTACAGTTGAGAACGCAGTAATCCGGTGTAACCTGCTTTCAGTAAATGGTGGAGGCCACATTCAACATGTAACTAATTTTAGTAACGATTAAAGACTTGTTAACCTGTGTCTTCGTGTCTAATTTCGTATACGAATATTGCATAGAGCGCCATTCCATGCTGGTGGTGACCTTTTGAACTAATTTTTTTTTGGTGGGCATGCCCTCTTGTATAACATTACCGTGTAACATGTCGTTGAGAAATGTGATACATTCTTTTGAAATTCTTCACCCATCTGTCCGATGCAACAAACTCAAAAGTTTCGTCAAGAAATTGGAATGCAGCGCCCATTGCCCATTGCTTCAGCATGCGAGTCGTAATTAGGCCCTGTCTCTTGCTTTAATAAATCGATCATACACGCTCCTGTTTATGACCTCTAACTTATCATATCGGGTGCCGCCTTGTTCAATGTTTTTTCCAAGTAGATAATTGTGATCTGCTTTTTAAAAAATGTGTTGATTGTTTGCGCAAAGTATTTATCGACCATTTCGGATGTGATTGGGCCAATTCCACAGCTTTAATTTTGACAGCATACGGAATTTTATCGAGCGTTTCCGATTCTTCTTCTTTGCTGCTTGTCGCTTTTTGTTTTTTGGATACAGGATCACGTGTATCTTGTTCTAATATTAAAGCCTCTTCTTCCGTGAACTCCATTGCGTTAATCATCTTTGGAATAATTCTTCGCCTAGGAGCATTGATTGGTTGCTAATTGTTGTACTCACTGTGTCTGTTATGACACTGGATAATCAGCAATTTTCGCATATGAAATATTCCATCGGCTAGTTCTTGTTTTTGCTGCACAGTCGCTGGATAAAACAACACGTCAATTCTCTCATCTGTTCTATAATCTTGCTCAATTTCTTCACAAGACCTAGACCTATTATCACAGGCTCCAGAAGTGCTTGGTATTGACTCCATCTAAGTCTATACGATTAGCTTACCAAACCGGAAATAACCGAAAGAACTGTCGGTCTTTAAAAGCAGCGTTATGAAAATTAAAACAAAAAAAAAGTCAACGCGTGGACTCGAACCCACGATCTCGTGATTCCTACGCTCGAACACTACTTGGCTGCTCGCCGTTGTGATAATACATCTACAGTTGTCAAGATGCAGTTTACACTAGTAATATAAGACAGACTTTAAAAGGGATTTTCTCGAAAATAGGGCCAAGTTGGAGGCTGCGCACTTGGTTTTACGAAAAGGGCATATCAGGCATATCCTACCAAAGGGCATCAGAAAACTCGATTGTCCGTTGGGGCCCTGTCCTTGTGAGTTGACATCATTCAGCGTTGAATCTAAATCTAATCATAATTTATTTGGATGTTTTTATTAATGTCATCAATAGCACACTAAGTTCAAACGAAATTCCGTGTATTTTACAACGTCGAACGTAGAACATTGTTAAATATTTATAGTATAACTTAAATTATAAAACATTTTATCATGTATGAACTCATAATTAAAGTTATGTCTATCCATCTCTTATACTTGGTTCATAGGATCTCAATTATAACTAGACTTAATAGGGCTAGATCCTAAGCTGCGGGCCATTTAATTAATATTATGAAAATTTGGAGCGTCAGACTTCAGCGTGTCACATTCAGGGAAAATTTTTTCGCATAAAGTGTAAAAATAAAATTTCTTTGAAAAACAGCTGTAAGCATTTAATTATTTCGTTAAGAATTTTCTGCATTGATGGTATAGAATCTGAAACGAAGCAAAACCCCGAAGAAATTTTGCAGAATACGGAAAAGGAAGCAATCTCATCAACCCCTTTTTCCTTGCTTTATTTAAGAAACAACCTTTTTTTCTGTTATTTTAATATTTTTTTCTTTTCATGTCCACCACTTTTTCATGTCCGTAAAAGAGAATATTAAAGTAAAACACGAGAGATTTTCACTGTTCTCCCAATGGATTGTTCCCTTCAACGTTGATTTACTGCTACTTTTGACAAGAACTACAACCTTTCGAGAAAAATCCAATTAAGTTCGTCCATGAATTACATCCGTGAATTATTCATTAAATTATTATTTCATCGCTTCGGGTGTGCATCTTAAAGCGTGGATCTCTCCTGTGCCTAACTTTTTGATTTTTCTGTTTGTTTACGAATGCACCTTTTTTTTCCCTCCCTTTGTATTCCTGCAAGAGATAAAATCATATGGGGAAACAATTCCACCTTACCTTTTATCAAAGGCAAAAAATTTAATATATTCATCATTATTAGATTAATGCTACCTTTCTTTAAAAATGACCTAAACATGAAAAATTCTCCATTTTTTAAGAAATGCAGAGAAAATTAAATTTCGTTCAAATGAAATGGAAAAGATGCAACCAGCATCGAATATCACCGTTTAGAACAAATTAATTAAAATTTAAAATCTTCTAATTAAAAACACCATAACTTTTCAGAACGAACCGTTTAAGTAATAATTCTTTAAAGCAATCTTGAAGTATATTAAAAGATTTATTTGCCTCATCAACAAAACAAAAGAATAATTAGAAGAAAAACATATTCAACTTTTTTTACATTAACTTTGACTATTTTTTAAAAATATGCACAACATTGAAAGATAATGCGATTTCTCAAATTAAAATGTTCTTTTCTTTGCCAAGTTAAACTATAGAAAAAGATAAAATTAAGATTGATTTACTTATTTGGGTTACATGTTTGTGAATTAGAATTTCAATAATAAATTTTTAATACTGAATTTTCAAAAGTATACCATCAGAGTTAATGTTTTAGAGACTTTTATGTGCTTACAGCCACGCCTCTTTAACATCATTATATTTGATCCAAAAAATAGTTAAACTCAAAAAAATAGCTTGCTTGGATATAATTAAATTCTCCAAATTTTCTAATATCACATGGAGCGTTTTATGAATTTCTTTATCTTTTGACTTAATTTAATTTTGAACATAGGCGTCGTCCTCACTGAACTATTAAAACCGCAAAAATAGGAATTGCTGATTTTTTTTTTTTTTTTTTTTTTTTTTTTTTTTTTTTTTTTTTTTTTTTGTCATAAGCAAAAGAATTTTTTTCATTGAGAAAATAAGAACGTCGTGGGATGAGAGCCGATTTTCGTCAAGCCATAAAAATGCCATTAAAAACTTCGCGGGGAGATCTAGCTATGTTCCAAAAATGGGGTCTAGAGCCATAATCTCAGCAAAGCAAAAGACTGGAAGATGAACTAGAATAGTTTTTTTTTTTTCTTCAAAACACTGACTAGCGATTTCTCGATCATAATAACAATTCATCTTTCTAATGGAATCCTAACGATTATAGACTCTCGCTGTGTCATTTTGATGACGACTTGGAAGCATGATTTTTTAGAGATTTAGCCAACGAAACATAACTCGTAAAGTTAAAGCGCAAGGAAGGAAAGGTCTTATTTTTTTTCCATTTTATATTATTCCTACAGGTTTGGAATGTAAATTAAAGAGTTTTTTATTTCGTTCCAATAATGTAACCTAACCCATTCAGGATTAGCCAAAATATCGTTAATTGTTAAGATCGATTTTTACACCTTTTTAGATTCCAATGCGAAAGCTTATTAAAAGGTTACGAGAGCAGAAAGTTAATTAATTTTGAACGATTTACGTTATAATTACTGCTAGAGGCTAAAAATTCAATATGAAAAATTTAATAATGTTTTTTTTTTTTTTTTTTGCAGTTACATTGAATTCTACTGAAGATTTGTTTTAAAAACGTATTATGGTTTTAGAAACGTCTTAACAATTTTACTTCAGTTTTAAGAATGATGGCAAAGCCTTCGACTTATCAATTTCTATAAATTATTATTTCTTGTGAAGTGCAGATGTTTATCTTTTCAGGTTTTTCAATTCCGCAAATTTTCTTAAAGAACATCGTTAGAAATTCAAAAGAAACTCAAAGGAGAGAGAGAGATTAGCTTCAATTTTGCGCAATCGGTACTAATTAAAAAGAATACCAGAAAGATTACAAATATAGTAACATGAGAGTTTTTAATAAAGAATTTGTATTCTAAGAAAAGATAGTTTCAATAAACGAAAATTAGGAGCTAAAGAGTCATATCGCAAGTAATTTGCTCATTGAAGTATCTCAGCAATCATTGTTGCAGTAAGAAACCTCAGGCGAGACAATTATTATTAAAACTGAGCTTCTTCAACTGCCATAAGACTACTAAGTTCATAGCATTATTGAACTAATAATATGGCCCTAAGAGACATACGAATTAGTACGATATTTAAGTTGTACTCACAAAATAGTTACAAAAATAATTTTTTTTCACATTAACTCCCACATACAAGTTTTAAATTCCCCTTTTCCCAATATCGAAATCAGTGCTTACCATATTCTGATGGTCAACATTGAACAGCTATATTTATGACAGCTATATTTATGCAACACGAGCAATTTCGCTAATGCATTACGTTATGATTAATAAATATTTAAATTAAAAGCATTGTAAGGAAAATTAATTTCTATAGTCGCAATGAAATTAGCAACAGTTTACCGAGAGAATTTAACAAATTAAAAATCGATTTTTCAGCAGCGATGACAATATTTAAGAAAGTTAAAAACCCAGAAAAAATTCCTATCTACGAAACATAAGAGATACGAAGATTTCATTAAACAAGCAGATTAATTTCGAAAATGATTGATCCTGAACATTATCAATGGATGTAACGTGATCATAAATCCAACAGTCAGACTTATCAAAACAGGGAAATCAAACTAATGGTTTTGAAGTTTTTGTATCTCTTCGCTTTTGCTTTTTTCTCCAGCGATATTATAATTGTCTTCAGGAAATCCTTTCGGGCATTGTACAGTTTCGTAGGTTTCATTACATACTCTGGTCAATTCTCATAAAGAGTTCGTAAATATTCTTCTTGTTCCTCCACCATCCTCTCGCCATTCATCCCTTCGAGGTCAGTTAAATGATTCTTGTTCCTTCTGTGATTGTCTTTGATCATGCTGTTTATTCTGCGGTACGCTACATATATCTTCCTACATATTTCAGCGCATTCTTTCTTAAGCCACTCTTCTCTTGCTTTATCAGTTTCTCTTCGGAGTTCGTTGCTAAGCTGTCTATACTTGGCTTGTCCCTCAGCACTGTTGAGACCCTTCCATAGTTTTCTCTCATTCATTTTCTCCAACATGGTAGTTGTAATCCACGGTTACATTGCTCCCTACGTACAAATACCCCACAAATTCTTGTGCTAAATACTTCACAACTGTCAGCAGATTATTCCAATTGCAGCTTGCTGTATTCCCATCTTCTCAGTTCCTTTCCTCCATACTTCAAAGCAGGCTCCTCTTGGTCTCGAAGGTATTCCTGGTTTCTTCGTTAATCAGCTTTTCTAACTCCCATTTTTAGGGGTTTAGCATCATCTAAAACCCTATTAACGACGGTACAGATGTATGTAACATATATATCACACGCCATAACTTTTGAAAGGATTGACCTAGAGGCTTGAAATTTTCTACACACGTAGGCCCTATACAGAGGACGGAGCGAAAAATATAGTGAATCCTTTAGGGTGAACCAAACCATGTTTTTGTGGTTTCCCCAACTGACTTCCTTTCATGTCTATGGAGTTTTGATTGCGTTTGAGCAATTTGTGACGTCAGAGTTTGACTTAGAGCTACTGTATTTATACTAGCTGACTTGACCGCCATTACGGAGCCCACTTTGTAATAGTAATGCATGCTATAAGAGCGAGGATTTTTATCTTACTGATTAAAATCTTTGCGAAAATGGCTAAAATTGGAAGAAATGGAAAGAGCAGTGTCAGATTAGTATATGCATGTGCGATGGAAGGCTATTATTACCAACATTTCGAACCCTCTAGGGAGGCCCTGGACCCCTCAGGGGCCACTTATATGAATTTCATGGTTCCTTTTTTATCTTTTGAAAAAAGAGGGCAAAAATCCTGAAATTTCGTAAATTTGTAGTGCGGTTCTAAAAAAAAAAAATAAAACCAATATACAAGAAAAGTGATATAAGCCTCTAGGGCCCCGCCGGAGGTCCCGAGGCCCCAAATACAATTGAAGCTATAACATTTGAACGGAACGACCTAGCAACCTAAAATTTTGTATATTAATGGTGTGGTACTAAAAATATAGCAAATATATAAGAAATGTTGTTTAGACCTATGGGACCCGCCAGAAGATCCCGAGGCCTCAAATACAAATCAAGTTATAACTTTTGAACGGAAAGGTCTAAAACCTGAAATTTTGTATATTTTTAGTTTGGTACTAAAAAATATAGCCAATATAGAAGGAAGCTGATATAAGCCTCTAGAATCCCGCCGGGCCCTCGAGGCACCAAATACAATTGAAGCTATAACATTTGAACGGAAAGGCCTAGGAACCTGAAATTTTGTATATTCATAGTGTGGTACTAAAATATACAAATATACAAATACAAGATATTGCAAATATACAAAAACAAAAGTAATATAGGCTCCAGCAGATCCCCACAGGCCCCAAACACAAGCAAAGCTACAACTTTTAAACGAAATGGTCTAGAAATCTGAAATTTTGTTTACTTATAGAAAATTACTTATAAATTTAGCTAATATACACTAAAAACTGGTATAAGGCTCTTGGTTCTCGACAGGGGCCCTGAGCTCCCAGTCACAAATCAAGCTATAACTTTTGAACCGGAAGTTCAGAAATCTGATTCTTGCATATATTGATGATGTGTCACTTAAAATTTTACCTCTTATACACTAAAACTTATATAGTCCT
Source organism: Rhysida immarginata (assembly GCA_023313115.1). Classification (NCBI taxonomy): domain Eukaryota; kingdom Metazoa; phylum Arthropoda; class Chilopoda; order Scolopendromorpha; family Scolopendridae; genus Rhysida; species Rhysida immarginata. The sequence goes on from JAHWFO010057280.1 coordinate 14,965,160, forward strand.
CTGGGGCCCTGGCAGGGGCCCTAAACACAACAGAGCTATAATGTTTGAACGAAAAGGCTTAGAAATCTCAAAATTTGTATACTTATTTAGCTAATATACACGAAAAACTGGTATAAGGTTCTTAGGTCTCCACAGAGGCCCTGAAGCCCAAATCAAAAATAAGCTCTAACATTTGAATAATAAAAAGGCCTAAGAACTTGAAGTTTTATATTTTTACAACAAACTACTTAAAAATTATAGACAATATACAAGGAAACTGGTATAGGCCTCGGGGCCCCTGGCGGCCTCAAATACAATTGAAGCTATAAAATTTGAACGGAAAGGCCTAAGGTCCTGAAATTTTGTTTAATCATAGTGTGGTATTTAAGAATTTAGCTAATCTACGAGGGGCGATTGATAAATAAGGTCTCCATAGCTGTAACTTCTTTATTTGTTAACCAATTTTCAAAATTCTTTTTGTATCTTATACTCACATTTGTCCTCTATGTAATGCACTATTCACTTTTCGACATAGTCCCCATCCCTTTCCACGCATTGCGCCAACGCGTGACCACTCGGGTGAACCCGTTGAAGAGGAATTTCGGTGTTGTTGTCGATACTAGGATTGAATGGCAGCTTTGGATCCTCTTCTGGAGTATGATAACGTCCGCCCGCACACGAGTCACCACACCTCAGATGCGTTGCAAAGATGAAAAATTGCAGTTCAAAAATGAAAGACTTTGCACATTGCGACTTTCACCACTTCCCAAAGAAAAGAAGAGCCCCTTAAGAACCATGAGTTGGTTCTGACGGCAAGGTAAACCCTGCCATTCAATCCTGGTGTCGACAACAACTCCGGAATTCCTCTCCCACGGGTTCACCCAACTAGTCACGCGTTGGCGCAATGCTTGGAAAGGAATGGGGACTATGTCGAAAAGTGCATTACATAGAGGACAAATGTGAGTATAAGATACAAAAGGAATTTTGAAAATCGGTTAACAAATAAAAAAGTTACAGCCATGGAGACCTCATTTATCAATCGCCCCTCGTATATTAAAAATTATATAAGTCTCTTGTACCCCTCCACTTATTATAGTCACGAGCCACTACTGCTTGTAGCAATTTGATGCTAAAACTCTTTTATCGTTGAATAACGATGTCTTAACTAATTTTTCTTTGGCTGTGCACGTTTAATTCAACTTCAGCTTCATCTCAGCAATAACCAAATTTTGGTCAGAATTATGTCTGCTCCAGATTGTGCACATGGCGTTTCACACTGTTTCTTATCTTCTTTGACTCGTGATGTAATTAATCCAGTTGATATCTTGCTTCATCTCCAGGTGCTTTCCAAGTATAAATTCTTCGCTTGTGATTCTTGAAACAAGTGTTCGTCACCATCATGTTATTTTCTTTGCAGAAGTCAGTAAGTCACTGCCCTTTATTATTTATATTTCCCAGTCCAAACAGTCCCACCACTCTTCGGTCGATTTCTGGAGTTCCTTCTCCAACTGCTGCATTCCAGTCACCCATGACAACAATGCAGCTTTTCTTTGTTTCGATCTCCAAACTGTTCGCTATTTTTACGTATACGTCTTCAGCTTCTTCATCTTGGTGCTGGGATGTGGACATGTAAAATTTGTATGATTACCAAATCCCTTGGACTTTCGCTAATTCTTGCCATCATTAAACGATAGCTGTAGAAGTGCACCCGCATTAGTTTGTCCATTATTTCTTTTCCAAATGAAATGAACGTTTCCGGAATGCAGGATCCTGATGTCATCGCTGTAAAAATCTCCATTTTCTCCCCATCTGGTTTCACAATCACCAATCTTCTCATCCCGTGCTTTCTTCACAATCCATGTTCTCATCTCGGATTTCTTCTCATCTCGTGCTTCAGGTTTTCAGAAGAGTTCTACGTTCCATATTCTTATTTTAAATCTCGACCAATGGACCTCCCAGAGTAGCCTTCATCCGGAGATCCGAATGGGAAGATATTTTACCCTGGAGAATGCCATTCGTCAAAAGTTTTGTCTAACAAAGAAGTCCTGCACCATAATACTAACCGGGAATCAAAGATTCTGTATGTGTGGCTTAGCCAAGAAATTGAATATAATAATTCTTCCTGACGGCATCAATAAATGTATCAATCAGACAGAGACTTTGTAGAGAAGTATGATGCAAATCGTCATTTATTAAGAATAGAGATGTCCGTAAGTCGCTCACCAAAGCATTTAAAACAATTCTGATAATAATAAACGTTATTTTATTAAAACCAAGCTTAACTAATGAACTAAGAAACACGTTGCTGGTAAATCACAAATGCTCAAAATGCTCGCCATTTGCTGATTTTACATTGTTTCACATCACACTTCACGTAATTCTTTGGTGCGCGACTTACGGCCCACCCTGTATTACACAGGAAACGAAAAAGAACATCTTGAATGAATTTACTTTATTCTTGTGGTTTTTTTGTGCGACTCTGTTTTAGATTTTTTTTCTATCTCGTCACGTTTGCACATAGAGACTACAATGTTAAATAATAGGTGTGAAGAGAACCGGCTACAATGTTAAAGTATCCATATTTTTGAGCCACAAGGAAATTTATCAGCCCTTTGGGAAATAAATCTGAATAATTTAAGTGTTTCAGTGAAGAACAAAAAATCTGATAGAACCCCCCCTGATAATCAGATACGGATTCAGCACAAAAAAGCTTAAGAATCAGCTCTTAACTTTAAAAATGTCTTTAAAAAATTTTTTGTTGGCCTATATTATTAATATGCTTATATGCTCACTCTGTATTCCCTACATGAAATAAACGAAAATTTATCCACTAAAGAGCAATACAGGGTGTCCGGAAATAAATGGTAAATATTCATACACGTGAGAGAACATGTATAAAGAAGCATTTTTATTCCTATGAACATGGTGTCCCAAGCCAACCCCCACAGAGATACAGGGGGATTAAAGTATGTTGCGCTGCCTGATTGTTGGCTTCCCGCGAGCGACTAGGCAATGTGGTGCAGCCCACATTGGAGCCTACAGACCTCAGTGCTCACGGGCTCTTAATAACTGCATCAATGATCCCATTTATGAGGGTTCAGGAAGTAAGCTTATTTGTGAAATGGTCCTGATTGAGTAAATGTATGCAAATCAATACGTGTGCCACGACCTCCAGTGACATTTAAGGTATTAAAGGTTTATGGAGTGACCTTGACAGGAGCAGCCATTCGAGCATACATTGACATCTCTTGAACAGATGTGGGCTGCACCACATTGCCTAGTCGCTCGTGGGAAGCCAGCAATCAGGCAGCGCAACATACTTTAATCCCCCTGTATCTCTGTGGGGGTTGGCTTGCGACACCATGTTCATAGGAATAAAAATGCTTCATTATACATGTTCTCTCACGTGTATGAATATTTACCATTTATTTCCGGACACCCTGTATAATAATTGAGTCCCTTTAAGCTTGCATTTGAATTATTCCATAGTATTGAGTATCTTTTGCATGATATATGGATTTTAAAAAAATAAAAAAAAATTCAATAACTCTACTCTTTTTAATGATTTTATTCGTTTTTCTTAATATTTGAAAGTAGCAGTGCAAATGTTCTAACACATTTGCAGAAACTTTTTCCACATTCTTAAAAGATTTATAGCATTTTAACGGTGTATTATATATGTATAGTTTTAATATTCTTCAGTATCAGTGAAAATTTTCATCGTTTTTCTTCCTCCCAAATGCGTTTTATTTTAAAGGGTTTCCCTAGAACTTGAGAATTGTGGTCACAGTAAATGCTCTAGTTACTTAAATCGTTAGGGTTCGGTGGGGAAACACTGTCGGGCAGAAGAGAGAAAGGAAAAAAAATTTAACGACCGGTATAAGAAGCCATTAAAAGCTACGAATTGTAAACGCTCTTGGGATGAAGGAGGCGGTTAATTCTCGGACTGAAAGCCTCCTTAAGATTGATCGCCGCGCTTTTCAGTTTTCTAACAATAAAAAAGGAGGAAAAGTTAAACTTTTTTACGATAATATCTTGCTCAAGGCAAGTAGTTAAGTTACCGCACATTTAAAAAAAGTTTTAAAAAAATAAAGGTGAGAGAAGTTAAAAGTAAATCTCAACGAAGAAAAATTAAGATTAAATAATTACTATGGAATCATTATGTTTTACAAACTGTAAGCCAATCCAAAAATCTATTAAAAATCTAATTTTATAGTTAATTAATGGGTTACTTCATGAAGAAAATCTTTGAAAGGATAAAGAACTTAATGGTTTAAAGTTAAACACACTTCATCTTATCGTTAAAAGATGCTATGTATCTTTGTAATAACACTAGTCAACACACTTTTTGCACACAAGAGCACATATGGTGCACTCAGGAGTAATTTGTATATACAATTCGAATCTGCTTTTAGATTGTTTTTTCTATCACATCACGTTTTCAAGCTATGCACATAGAGCTGCAATGTTAAAGTATTGAGTGTGAGGAGAAGCAGCTGCAACGTTAAAGTATCTATATTTTGGGACTGCAAGGAAAATTTTCAGGCCCCAAACTCTGAATAATCATGTTTCATTGAAAACAAAATATCTGTTCGTGCTAGAGAAATTTCAAAATTATATTCGTCCACTTTGTTGAATTTTATTAGATGAAATTCAAGTTTTACATACGAAAATATTAATAACATTTCCAGGACAATGACAGAATAAGCCTGATTTGTGTTAGATTCTTCTTGTGTATGTCTTATTAATATGGTAACATAACTCGGAGATATAGTTCCACAAGTTCTTCACTGCTTTGTAGAACACATGGAAGACAAGAAACACATTCACGGTCTACTTCCGCTAAGATGGTGCAATATGCTACAAGTCGTCAAGAGAATCGATCCATGGCAATGATCCAGAGTTCTTCGAGGATCAAGTGATATTACAAGAATATCTAAAACACCATAATCGCAGGACTTATTTCGACTTCCAATTTTTTTTGTTGTTGAATTACCTTAAAGGAAAAAGTGTGCTTTGAAAATTCCGCTTAGGCGACATATTAATATACTACTAAAAATAACTCGTACAAACTGAATAAAGTAAGTAACTAGCAGAATGACTAGTGAGGAATTTGTACAATAAAAAAAAAAGAATCCGGATCGCGAAACCTTTCCTTTCGTTTTTCATCTTAACATGTTGAAGCATTTTTCTAGTATTCATTTATTATTTTATTAATAGATACCTGCAATAATTTTATTTAAATAATTTAATTTAATATCATTTATTTCGTTTTTAATTCTTTTAAATTTCAATCTGATGACAGAATTGCTAAAAGAACGACTTTCGAATATTATTAAAAACTCGGTTTTATTTAATTCTAAAATTTCTCAAGCGAATTTCTATTTTTCTTTCTCTACGAATTAAGTGATTCCATGATTAAGTATTTTTAAAATTGCTTATTTACATATTTTTCCTTTTTAATTACAATTTCGTTGGAAATAATTAAGAAAACCAATTACATTTTGTTTTATGAATGCCTCGCCGAATGACTTAAGAGCAATTTTTTTTTATTTTTCTTTTCTTTTCACAATTAAATTGTCAACCTCTCCCTGCTTTCTTATTTGAAATTTATTTTTAATATTATAAATTAAAGTTTGACAATAAAATTTAAATGCAAATTCAGACGAATTGCAAGCAAGGACATCCGTTTCTCCGTAAGGAAATCAGATACCGTATAACTCGGTAAACATGGCAGGGAGTGATATTAAAGTACAGCCGACGGCGAAGGATTCTTAATTTTTCGAGTCTGACTTCCGAATCTTGTTCGTCGTGTCGAGAAGAGATATCGGTTGGCAAATGTTTCGGCGAAACTCTGCTCAGTTGCTGCCTTATTAAAAGCTATTCATTCGGTGGAGAGTGAAATCTCTCGACGTCGACGCTGGACGCTCGCCAGGGGCCACAAAGACTGGAAAGAATTCGCCCATTGCATCTAGTTTATCGATAATTATTCCGTATTTGCTAGAAAACTTATAACTTTTAACCTTTGATTAAAGAAAGTAGAAATTCAGCCGTGGGCTGAGAGAATGCCTTCATTTCCGTCTGATGGATCGACAATGATTACAATTTCCAATAAAAATGGCGAAATTGTTAGCCCAAATCAATACTAGAACTGCAAACTCTTATCATTGGCACTTATTGTTTTCCGAATCGCACATTCCACTCTCTAAGGCCTGGTATTGACTGTTTAGAAATGTAAAATAGTTTCATCCTATTTATTGAAATACCAAACTAGAGAATTTAAAAATTACTACAACGTTCTCAAACTGCGTTAATCTTACACGCGGCCATATTAAGAAATTGCCTAGGGACATGGCCGTTAAGAAAAGCGTAAAGGAAAATGCAATTCCAAGTGTCACATTTTCAAGCAAAAAATAAATAAAATTTTTACGAAAAAAAATTACTTTATAAATTTTCTTTGAAGCGAATTTCCATTATTAGCCAATCATTTCAATAATTTTTATTTCTAATATATACAGGGTGGACCAAAAAAAACCAAAAAAACTCGCCAGTGAAAATTTCTAAGTCCAATGTAAACGGTCCACAAAGGGGTGAGTGATTCTAGAAGGAAGATAAAATCACATTAACGCCTACATAACGAAAAAAACATTTTTATTATTTCCATGGTCTTCAGAAAGTTAATGCTTCTGATGTCATCAGTTAAATGATGAATTCTAGCTTCATGTCCGGTTTGGCTCAGTGGTTGCGTGATCGCCTCTGATGTCCGAGGACGACGAGGATTTTTCCAGGGGGGAAATCCTGAGATCACGCACTTCCTTCGGAAGGGAAGTAAAGCCGTTGGTTTGCTGGCTGCACATTTAAGAATCCTTGCGAGGCAAAATTTGCGGCCCCTATAACGCCGTCCTGAAATGAACATGGCAGTTGAAAAGGATGTTAATACCGAACAAACCAAACCAAAACCAATCATGTCCGGTTTTAATATGATCAGCAAAGACCAATTTCTCCGGTCTATGCTTCCTAATAAAGTTAAGGTGTTCTTGTTATTAATTTTCTCTTGCTTTGTCCAAAGTATTTCATTTCACACGAAATACACTTAAATTTCTAGATTCCCGATCTGCTTTCTGGGGTGAATCTTGTCTTTTGTACTGTCGATTAGTCTTTTGATCGTGTATTGGCTTCTCTAGGTTTACTGCCAGGTTGAAATGTTATTTCTAGGCCGATTGTCACGTTTCTGTTGTAAGGAAGGCGATATGAATCTTATATGGTTAAAGATCTTAAATTCAAAGAGCAAATTTCAAATAGATCCAATGGTTATTTAACATCCTCGAAAAGGTAAAGGAGTTAAATAGAAAGAGATATTTTGGACTTGCCCATGCATCAAATAATAAACAAGTGTAAATCCATTATTAGGATTTTAAATCTGTTAATAGTGCAAATGATATTCATCACATCTGAAAGCCAGAAAAATGGCCATCACTGCTGCAGTGACATCAGCTTGATTTCGGATTCAAAATCAATTCTCAAAAAAATTCTCATACAATTTCTATCACATGTATGCAATAAATCTTTCGGATGATGACGTTTTAAATTCCCTTGGTTTGGAAGGAGCCTAGTATTCAAAACAACTGACTGCTGCTTCGGATATTATTTCTTGTTTCTGGAGACAGCACGAGGTAAGAATTAGTATAGTCGCACTATTTCCTCTCCGACCAATTCCACACAGCGAAAAGGAAACCCCGAGCCTCAAAAAGAATTTTCCCATACAAAATCCAAATTACCAATACACTATTATAGATTATCACATAGGGCCATCTGAACGATATGGAGTTATCTTGGAAATTAGTCAAAAGGCTTGGTTTCGCAGAAGAGAAATTAGTACAAGCGACAGTCAAAGCAACAGTCGAAACGAATCCGGATAAGCCGTAGCTAATTTTGCGTTTTTTATTATCATGTTTGCGCTCGGCAGCTTAACTTTCTTAAGAAGCACGGAATCTGTAAAAAATTGATTGTCTAATGTAACAGTCGAAGCTAATAGTGAGAAGAAAACTATTATCAGTAGCGGTCGGCTTTATACAGTACATTATTAGCTCTCTAACACGACATTAATTCTATTTGCACTAGTTTCATATTTGGAAATAGAATTTCGTCATGAGTTAATATTAAAATTAAATGCTAACGATGTTTTAATTAGTTTGCGAAAGATTTGCTATTTATAAAAGCAGAGATGAAATTAATTACAGCAATTAATAAATCAACCATAAGCAAATGTGATGATAAGCGTAAAGTCAAACACGGAAAATTTCACAAATAGTTTTGCTAATCGATAAGGCAGTCTACTGTAATACTTGTTGTAAATAGCAAAAGCCTAATGTGCAAATACAGGTTCTTCGAATAACTTATTAAATACAGGGGATGGGTCAAAAGTTTTGCAATATTGGTATAAATGGCGGTTATTAAAATGCCTAAAACTATTGAGGCCTACACAGTGTATTGTTATATTTCTTGTATACAAGCCTTTCATTTCGTCACTGCTTCTGAGGTTTGGAACGCCTGAAAGATAAAGATTAATTACGAAAAATTTGCTATACGTGTTTGAACTTTCATTGCTAGTCATAGCACTGCTGAAGCGACACGAAATATTACCATGTTAAAGGAGTACTTCCCTAGACCGCAACTAGATGATTCAAGAAATTTCCCTCAGATGAAAATAATCAATGATGAAAAATAGGAAAGAAAATTCCGCAGCCTGGATTCGAACCAGGAACTTTTGGCTTGGACCGCCAACGCGCCAACCAATTGCGCCACTGCAGCCATAAAAGCGAACCGCTATTTACATGACCTTAGGGCTTGGTTGGAGCAGTTACCTAGTTCACAGGCTGGGACTATCTTTCCTAAGGCGTAAATTCTTTAGAGAATAAAACTGCTCCAACCAAGCCCTAAAGTCATGTTAATAGCGGTTCGCTTTCATGGCCGCAAGGGCGCAATTGGTTGGCGCGTTGGCGGTCCAAGCCAAAGGTTCCTGGTTCGAATCCAGGCTGCGGAATTTTCTTTCCTATTTTTCATCATTAATTTGAACAGCTGAGGTAGGCGTACCATCAAAAACCCTCACTGACCATCTAATGATTTATTCTCTGAAAATAATCAGCCAAGATCTAGTAGTCTGCGAACCGTGGAATCCGAAGCCGTAAAGGCAAATCTGACAACCTGTGCTCGAAGATAGGCATATCAGAGGCTATAGTGAAGTTCACATCCTTGGTAAAGTCAACAGAAGCTACTACAATGCTCGTTTCATCAAGAGAATTGTTACATAGATTAAAAGTAGGCATATTTCTGTAATCTCACCACACAAAACCAGCGATCGAGCCGGAGCCAACTTCATCACTTTAGCAAACAGGTTCAGGGTCTGGGTCTAATGGAATTTGTGGGGATTCTCCATTGAGCTTTTACATACGGACCAATGCCAATCTGTACTCTCTACAGCTGATGCGGACGCATGCCGTTTTGAAACACTATTAACAGAAGGCGCGCACAGAAGGACGACACGAAGTGATATAATATTTGACCAGAAATACTCCAGTAACTTGAGGGAATCGAACTGATCTATATATTCAGCATATACTCCAGAACTTGGTACTGTCGGATTACTACCTATTCCGGTCCATGATCCACTTCCGGGATAGAAATTCTTTGCCTAGAATGCATGGATGTCGTTCACAACAATGATCTTGGAATGTTAATGAATCTCAAAGAAGCTGGAGATTAACCGTAAACGTATAAGATACTTAACCCGTGAGTTCTAACAACATAAGGAAGCTCTCAGCCAAAAGGGTGCCAAAGTGCTTGAATGACGAATGGCGCGATATGTGGCGGCCTCAAACACAATTCTGGATCGATTTCGATGGGATGCCACAATGATCAATGTGGATCCATTCTTATGATCCTGAGACAAAACATCAGTACACAAATGTTTTCCGCGGCCACAGGCGACAACTCCTAAAATGAAGGCGCAATATTTTTGAAGGGACGGATAAAGATAGGATATACCCCTCCCGAAAGGTAGTCCACAAGCAATAACGGTTACTTCAAACAATTACTCATCACTCATGGACAAACTAAGGCAGGTACTAAACTCGAAGGACTAAGAAGGCCATCAAAGGACAGGCGTCTTCTGCTCCCATCACCTAGAGCTTCGAAGTCCTGAAATATCCATCTTATTCTCCTTCTTCTGATCCCATTTCTGCTGAAAACGTTTAGTTTCAGATCCAGACTCCGAACTACTGTTTGGAGACATAGGAAGAGCGTTGAATTCAAAGAGAACTATGTCAAATAAAAATATTGTCAGATCTTCTGTTCCTTGCTGTTGGCAACATCCTTTTCAAATAGACAAGAATTACGTGGTGGAATGAATTCGGCTTTTATCAAAATGTTTCAACTTCTGCTGGAGTAGAGCTGCATTGGATGCAAAAGGAGGATCTACTCATATGCAAATAATTCATTTCTATGATCTTGTTTTCAATTTTCAATATTCAAAAATGTTTTCCTAAATTTCCTGTATCAGGCAGAAGAGCCTACTTGCTCACACATTTTTATTATCCAGCAGATTTAATTTTGAAATTATGCAACTTCTAAAGAAATAAAATGACGTTTTTTGTTGGGTTTTTTTTGTTTTGTTTTTAAAAAGTTCTAACATAAATATAGTTAAAACAAAACATAATAAAACAAAAGGTAAATCCTCTTTATCACTTAAGGTGGAATTCCCCTTAAGAAGGAGTGGATCTAGACTTTCCGATGATAAATGAGTGTGGCTCTGCTTTATCTTATCTTATCCTGTTTTTCTCAGGAGATTTGTCTTCAATATTTTTTCTTCCTTCGAATAAACCGCAATTCGCTTCCCGTGTAAAGTAATAGGAGGAAGAATAGTAATAGTGACTCGAAATAAAAAAATAAGAAACTTTTACTTTAGAATAATTTTTACACTTTATAAATCCATCTCAATCACATCTTATGATTCCCTGCGACAAGTAGGTAGAGAAGTAAGAGAAATGGAACCTTGGGATTTGAATGGCAGCTTCATGAATTTTAATATGAATTAAAATTCCATTCTATTCCACGATCCCTATCTCCTGAACGGAAGGAAAAAAATAAATAAGGAGAAAGGGGGAGGGGGTAAAAAGAAAAAAAAAAGATAAATAAAAGATAAAAACGGCGTACGCGTGTGCTTCGGTTGGGAGTTTCACGACGGAATATTCGCCGAGATTACATTCACTCTCGGGAATGACAACGAAGAGAACGGAGGAGAAAAGGGAAAATGGGAAAATGAATTCAACGTAGAATCAAACTCTCACGGAAATCCCGCAGCAGTACAAAAACTCTCGAGACTGTTATCAGATTATAGCATTATTTTAACAGCAATGAGAAAAGAATGACACCGAATTGCTCTTCAACGAATAAAGATATACGCCATTGAAGTTTAACCTCGCTCCTGCTATTCAGCCTCTCAAGCTTGTTTTTTTCCCCCCTCTTTTTTTCCTCAGAATTTATTTTTTCATTTCTTTTCCCTTTATCCTGAAATCACTGTTCCATATGAAACAAAATTTGATCAGTGATTTTTACTACAATTTAATTTAATCTTTCGAAAATAAGATTCGAATTCTTACTAGCAATTCAAATTGTGGAATTCACTTACTTCAAACAATCAAATTAATGTTAAGAGTTATTGTACAATCTAATAAGCAAATTAGTTAAATCTAAATTATACATGTAATCCAATTAGAAAATTAGACGGTGTTTGATTGCACATTTAATGCTATTTCTATAGTCACCTTGACATTTAAATAAAATCGTCTTCTTTATAAGATTCTGTATCTCAAAGTTATTATTCTAAAAATTAAATAATACTTAATGATTCTCTTAAAAAAACCATAAGCTTTTGTTAATTTCATAACAATATAAGTCCACATTTTTGGGAACTTCCCTCTTTCACTAATAACTCTCATCTTATTACTATATATAATTTTTATATAAACTTATTATACCGTCAATATTAGCCTCATGTAAATACAACTTTCTGTTCACTGTGTTTTCATCATTTTCTGTGGTTGTTAGAAAGCAATAACCAAAATTGTTAGTTTTCTGAAATCCTTGTTCACTGTTGGTAAGTAAAATTATTTTCTATGCACTTTTTTTTTTACAATGGGATCAGTCAGTTTCTGCGTAAGTTTAAAAGGAAATTGTTCGGAGTATTAATCTACTGTATTTTTAATACTTACACGGGCATATATTATAAATTCTGTTTACAATTAATAAGTAGTCCATTAAGCAATACTGTGAATATATTCTTTAAAAAATATTGACTGTCGCGCGTTTCGATCTGAGATCATCAGCAGAATCATATTTATTATCTCGTAGGAATGATTGGCTGGAGAAGTTCAAAATTTTGTTTAGAATGGAGAATTTTTGAAAAATAAAAATGAAAATAAAGCAGTTTGTACCTGAACGTTAAATTAAAGCAGTTTGTGTAAACCTTGTAAAAATACATACTCAACTGTAAATAATATATGCAAACAAAAAAATTCTCTTCTAACAAAGAAGGAGCATATTTACAGTTTGATAGATTTGTTTTTAAAATAATTATTATTTTGACAGAATAATATATTTTGATATTCAATTTTTAATTCATTCATATTAGAAATTGCTTTACTTAAATTTTTATTAACAATTTTCCTCGACGATTAAACTAAAGTTTTGAAAACTGTTTCAAGTTGAGAAATTTAGGAAAATGCGCCCTCGAGAGAAAGAAAAACGATAATACCCTATTTGACAATACAGGAAAACAATTTTAAGACGTTATAGCGAGAATTCTAAGAAACACCAGCAAACATCTAATACGTTATTACTGTACTTTAATACCACTAGAGGCCAGTCTTACGATATAGATTTTGCCATTCTTCATGAGATTTCTTGTACTGTGTTTAATATACTCTGGTTAGCGAGAAATAAGCTTCCCAGAGAGCTCTGGAGTGCGTTCTACTCATCGAGGTCTAATACTAACTTGATTAGCAGTGCATTAGTCTTAGATTTCGATAGTGCCACTGCCACAAATGTGTTGTTTTATGTAAAGTTGTTTTATCTCAGGCCCACTACATTCAGCAAGTCATCCAAGAGTACCAGCTGCAGAATAATCAAGCCCAGGAGCACTCCTCTCAACCCACACGTCAATTTGGATGAAGCAGAAGTATCGCAACCAGCCGACCCAACTGTTTACCAATCTCTTTTGGGGTCATTAATGTACGTAATGACATGTACGCGCATAAATTATTACAACCTAATTGAATTAAATAGCTTCCAAATGCTCGACAGTCGGCTGTGCTGCACCATCCAGAGTCACTACAAGCATGGAGTTTGCCACCATTTTAAGACCTAAATATTTAGTACTTTGCGAATACCTCAACAATCTTTTAAGTGGCATGTAATGTAATGAATAACAATCTAGGATTCTGACTATATTGTGCCAACTTACTGATTGTGAATGCAATATCAGGTCTGGTACATCTTGCAAGATAGCCTGCAGTTCTAAGTATCTCTTGATAAAGTGTTTGGTCCACAATTGGCGAATCCTCGTATTCGTCCAGGTTGCTGCCAACTACTCCAGGCGTGTCTACTTTATGACATTTATCCATTCCAAATCTCTCTAGAAGTCTTTCGATATATGTCGACTGTGTCAGAATTATTCCATGATCCATTGGATTGATATCTATTCCCAGGAATCTTGCTTGACCCGCTGAGTTCTGAATCTTGACCTTCCTTCCCAACGTTTCCACCATTTTGGAGAGTACGTTCTTTGTTTCACCTATAACAAGGAAATCGTTGATTACTCGTTTTCCTTCAAACACACTTTGAAACAAACATGGATTAGATTTAATTGCATTCATTCCAATATCCTCAAGTATCTTACATAATTCCAGATACCATTGTCGTCCTGATTCTGGAAGACCAGATAAACTTTTCTTCAATTTTAGAATCTTCCCTTGACCGATATCGAGGTTTTTCTGGAGCTATTAAATATATCTCCCGATCTAAATACTGTATGCATTTAAATAAGCGGTTTCTACATCCAATATCATATATGGATAATCTTGAGTTATTGCTATGGCCAACAACAGTCTTATGGATTTAATTCTGACTACTTGACACAGGACATTGTGATGTTAGGCATTCTCGTCAAAGTCAGTTCCTGGTCTCTGACCTCTTCCATTGGCGACTAGGCGAGCTTTATACTTTATCCCATCTGGCATCTGCTTCCGGATAAATACCCATTTGTTCCGATCGTAGCACATCTCGATAAGTGACGGAATTACCCTCTAACGTTAGATGCGCTGAATATTTTATGACGGACTTTCTTTCTCTTGAAGACCGTCTTACTCCTAGCGCTATTAATCTGTCTTCGTCTTGCTGATTATCTGTTTGTCTCTTCATTTCTAAAACTTCATTCGTGCTTCCTTTCTTCCTCCCACGTTTACTTGTCTCACCACTAATCGTAGATTGCTGTATATCTTCCAGTTCTTGTGTTGAATCGTCCATTACTATTTGCTGATTTTCTGGAATTGTAGGCGTAATTGTACAGCATCATCATCATCAACTTCAGGAATGTAATCGTCGTTATCTTGCGAATGTGTTTCGTTGTCATCCTCTGAATTGTCGTTTTCGTTAACTACATTTCCCGTGTCCAAAGGTTCAAGGTCCAGCGATGCACTTCCAAAGAAATCAACATACATATAAACGGGATCGTTCTGAGTATCATTTGCGTTTGGAAGTCCGAACTTGTCTTCTAGAAAAACGATGTCTCGGGAGATGATTGCCCTTCCGGCTTGTATGTCGTACATTCTGAATGCCTTGCTTGTCAGGGAATAACCAACAAATATTCCAAGTTTTTTCTCTGGCTTCAAATTTGTCCCTGGAAGGTCTTTGTTCATTATAATAAGCATGAACAGCCAAACATCCATAGGTGTCTTGCCGAAGGTTTTCGTCCACTACAGATTTTCATAAGTGTGCGTTCTCTGTCCTTCACTTTGCTTCTGTTATGCAGATAAGTAGCTGTCAACATAGCTTCGGCCCAAAATCTACATGGTAACTTTTCACCTATCATTATAGACCTTGCCATAGTGGTGATAACACGTATCACACGTTCTGCAACACCGTTGCTCTGAGGACTGTAAGTAGGGATTTGCTACATCTCTATACCTTTCTGGCGACTGTCGGATTTTAACGTTTCATTAACGAATTCTGTGCCATTGTCGCTTCGAATCCTTTTCACTAGTTTTTGCGTCGACGTTCTCTCAAAGTAATCATTTCAGCCGAATTTCAGAGCTTGTGCAATAAAATGATTGGGCCAACTGAGCCAAAAATGGCAGACAGCCGTACTTTAGTAATCCAGAGTTTTGTGTATATGTATGCTCCAGCGTCACCTATCGCCACCTATTTTGTACTAATTTTTTAAATTTAATAAATGACAAGCGAACCATTTGAATTATCTGTAATCACATTTTGCCTCATTTGGAGCAGTAGAATGTACTTGAGAGCTCTCTGAAGTGTGAAACCCTGTATTTCAAATTAAAGATCATCAATAATACAATAAAATAGTTACAAAACTAATTTTTTAAAATAAAATATAAACACTCGACGATCGTTTTGATTTTTCATCATTTTCGGGGGTCAAATGGTGTTTTAAATCTCTTACAGATGTCCGTTATATTCAATATAGATTTTGATGATGTAAAGCTATTGTCGAAGCCGTTTAGATTTTTTTTTATTTGGAAAGCATTTATTTATGTAAAGCCGTTAGGAAATTTTTTAAAGATCTGTATATTTTATTGTAATAAGTTCTGAGATTTGAATATTTAACATGCGTGATTTATTTGTTTGTTTGGCCTAATAATTTTCTGTTTTCCCAAGATATTATGTTTGTTTTTTGATTCGATTAGGTTTATGATTTTGGTTTTATGGTTTTATGGTGTATGATTTGATTATGGTTTTAGGTTGAATGATATGATTAGCAAATTTTGATTTATCACCTGTACATTTTATGGGAATTAATGTTATCATAAAATGTTTGTTATACTTACGCTAAATTTTCTACCCTTTATTTCCATGTAACATTTGTCACATATGTTGCAGGTTAATTTCACTATTGTCAAATGTTTTAATTGGTGGTTTTAAAAATACAAAATAAAATTTAATACTATTGTTGGTTCTTTTTAAAGAAAATGATGAAAAATCGACACAATCGTCGGGTTTTTATGGTGCATTTTCAAAATTGGTTTATATTTTTTCCTTAATGGATAACTCTCGCAAGAAAATTGCTTACTTCTTTTCATCTTTATTTATAAATCTATGGTATCCCTTTGTTCATTTATGCAAACTTGGAGATAGATGAGAAAATATGTTCGGCAAGGGATTTAAACAAATTGCCAGACATCCTCATCTCCGTGAAGCGTCACTGCGAATTGCACTTACAAGTATAAACTTACCTTTATAAACTTACCTTTCATTATTTTTCTTTAAAAATGAATATAACATTTAGTTAGCTGAAAATATTTTAGAATTTTAACGTAGTGAAAGTTTTTTGATATCACAATTTTGATATCATTATTTTTAAATTGTAAATTCTGTATTATCACAAAAGTTGAAACGACATGTAGGGTCATCTACCGAAAGTGAGCACCAGTCATTATATTTCTCATGGCGTTTTAAAAGTGTCAAAACCACGAGTAATTTTCGCCAAGTAATTACAAATCATGGACAAGGTAAGGCACGGTTATTCACTTTTTTCACTCTTGTTAACAGTTGTTGCAGTGCTGTTGGACAGAATTATAACTATTTTTTTTTCGGGGATTTTATTTCATTTCCTATAAAAAAATAAACACTAACCTATCAAAAAAAAAATAGAATTCTAACCTTATTTGGTCAGTCACATGATCGTTATATACAGTACATGTGAATGACTTGAGTTGGTGAAATACATGTAAGTGAACGAGATTAAAAATGGAAAGAAAAAAATATGAAAAGGGGAAAAATAGGAAATTGGACAAGCCAATGTGTTGTCGTAAGTCACATTCGCAAATAAAAAAGGATTAGATAAATAAATATTATCTTCTTTAATTGAAATATTTAGCAGGACGACTACGATATCTTTTTGCTCCAAAGCGAATAAAATAGACACAATTTTCATGTTTAGCTACGAGATATTGGCGGCGAATATCTTTTAAAGTTATTTACATAAATTTTTCTATAAATCATATAGTAAATATATAGAAACGCGTCAGCTACGTAATGAATGGTAAATATTGCTTAACAAGAGCAGTTTCTTTTGTAAATATACAAAAGTTTATTTCATCCTATGAAATAATTCATCTGAAGCATTAAAAATAAGTCGGATTAATAATTGCTGAGGAAGCGTTTACGATACCACTACCGCACCCTATACCAAAATCCTAGGGCAAAGAATCATACGTAGCCTAGAGTGCCTTTATAATCATCCTGTATCCTTCTGCCTCCTCTGACGGTTTTAATTTGAAATTAATGAGACAATTCCAACTTTCGTCTTATCCATTTTCCGTTTAATGCTATTGTAAATTATAATGAATTAGCTCTAAATCTTCGTTCGATCATCAGAAATTGAACTATCGAATATCGCCATTTTAACAAGAACTTTTTTGCTACCTTTTAAATTGTCAGTCTTCACTACTATCACTTTGACCTGCTTTGATTCTTCTCCTTTTAGCCTTATTTATTTAATATGCAACATCATAATTTTATCTTAATATACAATCAAGCCATAAATTAACAGGGAATACGAATAAATTGAGTTGATGAAATAGAAATGATAAAGGAGGAAAGAAAATAAAATAAAATAAATAAAAGGGGACAAAGTGAAAATTGGAACAGCCAATTGTTATTTTTTTGTCATAAATCACATTCGCAAATAAAAAGGATTAGATAGAGAAATCGCCATTTCTTCATAAATCGGAATATTTAGAAAGACAACTATTAATTGTTAGTAGACAACTAGTAATTGTTAGTGCCAACATGGATAAAATTGGACATGACTGTGATATTATTTTCACTCCATTCATCATGTTGATTAAATAAATTTGGATTAAAACGGATTCTTCAAAAGAACAAATCCCAATCGAAATCAAGCAAAATCAATCTTATTGACTGGGTTAACAATAAAAATATTTGCGAAGTAACGCCAAAAATAAGGGCGTTACAAAATATAAGTAAAAATGAAACTAATATTTTCTTAACATTTATAAACATTTTGAACGACTTAACAAAAAATCTACCATTTTATTATTTTTGACGCAGCTCGAGGCCATCGCAGATCTCAACATGTAATAATTGAGAATACGCAGGAATTTTTAGAATTTCTACGTAAAGTTTTCAAGAAAATGGGCATTTTAAGGCATTCTGAAATTTTGCCCTAAAATTTCGAAAATGTAACTCAACAAATTTAAAACTTCTATTGCGCTACAGCTATAGAAGTTTAAAATTTCTTTATCATTTTCACTTTTTGTCTTTATCGTTTTCACTAAGATAATGAGAAGCTTATGTTGTATCAATTCCTAGAAAACTGAAGGGCAATTACATTTTTCTTGTAGTTACACTATTATAAATAAATATTAAATATACAGAAATTTATTTCATCCCAGATAAGAATGAACTAATTCATCTGAAGCATTAAAAACAAGTCAGCTTTATAACAATTGTTCAAGGAAGCGTTTACGATAGAGTTCTAGAAATAAGTTTTTAATTCGACCAAATTCTAATTTAATCATAATTTAATTTAATCATAATTTTGTAAATCTTTTAATGAGAAATTTCTTGGTAAATTTCATTCTACAGATATTTCGATAGATAAGATAGAACTTATAGTAATGCCATTATAAATTCTAGACATATGAGAGATGTGATTAAATGTATACGGATGATATAGGCTGTTTTGTAATATAGCTGCTATTCGACAATATCTACAGAAAGAGGTGTGCCCAAAATTATTTTATCTTCTTACTCTATATTTACTATAACTAATTATAGATTGAATTTTAGATATCTGTGCTTAAGAATAATTTACATATCATATGCATGTTTACATGTATTCATATGCAAGTAAATTTAAGAAGTATTATAGGAGATGTGTACGGGAGATCAAAGGACCTATGAAAGGACAGAAATGGCTAGTTCTAGGGTACACTGTATTATACTCGCAGAAATATCAGTGTTGATTAAACTTCGCAGTCCAAGCAACATTAGATAACAGATAATAGAGTACTTGACTTTAAATCTTAACTTTAATCGACCTATTTCTATAGAATTGTCATATAGAATTTAGCGTATCGAATATCAAACATTTACTGCCTATAAATTTTATCTGGTATAAAAATTTACAATGATTTATTTAGTTGTTCTATTTTCCAAAATAATTTTGTAACTACTTAATTTGTGAGCAAGATTATTCAGGAAGACAGATACCAATTCATTATAAATACGAACATTGTAATTCGCTTTCTCCAACAGAATTGCATCTGTTTTCATAAGATCTGTTTCAATTTTGAAAGATCATGACGGAAGTTTTTATGAAAACGATTTTTTTAATTACATTATTTGCTTTTTCTGGAAGCATAAAACTTCCTCCTAAGAGCTATACTTTATCCTATCCCTCTTATGGTCATTATGCTGCCGCCAAGTTGTCACATCCAGCCATTCCACAATATACAAGGGAACTCACAATGAGCTTTTGGGTCTACCAGTACAGCAAAGGGTCAGAGAACTCGTATATATCATACGCAACAAAATACACCGACAATATGATCTTCTTAGGCATAAAGAATGACGTTTGGGAATTCATCATAGACAATAATTTCATATGGTTCTCTTCTTTCGTTCGCTTGCAACAATGGGTCCACTATACTTTGTCGTGGCGATCTCGAGACGGCGCTGTTCAACTCTATGTCAACGGCCAACGTGTTCATTTAGACTATCACACCAACGTCAAAGGAAGAAGCATCACGACCGACAATGGAGTTTTAGTCTTGGGACAAGACCAAGATCAAATTGGGAGTGGATTTGTTTCGTCACAGTCTTTCAGAGGGGAAATGACCGAATTCAACATGTGGAATAGGGTAATCTCCGATTATGAAGGTAAATTATCTTTCAGTTCAAATTTCTTAAATTTTTAATCCCAACTTTATTATTACTTCTAGTTTTAAATTGTAATTGAAGTAATGTAAATTTATTATCACTAATTAGTTTACTCAAGAAAAGTTAGGTTTTTTGTTTGCTGTTTAAGGGCTAGTCAAATAAAATGCATTTATCAATAGTCCATATATGTAGAGCAATCCTCGACAAACGTCGTTTCGTTATAAATGATGAGAGTAAAAGTGCCAGCGCAGGTTTTCGTCTAGTACTCTACTTATAACCATATCCAAAAGTTGCGCACATTAGAATATCTTATCTCATCTTGTACAGAGGGTAGATTATCGCAGAACGATTTATCTGTGGCACTTACTCCTTCGAGGGAGTTTTGCGCCTTCCCAGCAACTAACTGTCATCTCGTAGCAGCCGGGACCGACGGCTTAAAATGCCCTGAAGTTGCTTAACTCCATCGACCGGCGGGCCGACCGACGAAACACTAGGTCACGGCCGCCCCCGCACACTAGAATAATGGCGTTCTATATGTGCTAGTTTTTGTGACTCAGTCATCCGTTTGAATAACATCCTATACGTCTTGCTGCCGGCTCAATTTTTCATAAAATCTTGCAAAACAATCAATAAAAGTCTAGCTAAAGTTTCTAATAAACTACGAAAATTCATTTAATTCCTTTCAAATTTACCTAACTTAATTTATTGCTCAACGCAGTACAATTATTAGTGCATTGTAATTGAGTAATTGTTAGTGTATAGTAATTGAGTAATCAGACCCATGTCAACAATAATTAAAAGATAAACAGAAAGTAACATCGTATTCCTTCTTAACTCGATTGTTTTATGACATCTTGGTATTCTTAACAGTCGCTGTTGAGCACGTGCAGTAGACTTAAAAGGGTCCACGAAAAACCCTGAGAAGTCGATACAGCCGAGCTAAATATATCACTTTGATGACCATTTTGCTGAAACAGAATATAAAAAAGTTAATCCGCGTTCAGACTGCGGACGGCCGGACAGACCAAGGGTGCATTCTTATAAGCAGTGACAGATTAATTTCCGACCGGGTGGTCCGAAACAAAGTTTAGAACTAAATATAGACAAAATCTTAAATTCATCGCTGGGCCCCCATGGATGACAATTTGGGTCCTTTTCACCCACGGGCCTATAACAATTGTCTTTTTTTGTCTATGCTATAATACGCCACTGCTAATAAAGGGAGGTGCGTCTTTATTAGGAGATTTAGCTATTTATTAGACTGCACGCTTGGTCTATAAGTTTATCCGTCCGTCTATCATTTGCACAATAACTAAAAATCGGATTAAAATTTTAAAATTGTCAGTAATTTTTTTCATTAGAGTAATTTGCTTACCTGTTGAGTAAATAATCCGTTGGATAATTAATTTCAATATTTTTCATGTCTTCACTAACCAAACAGCACGTATTTTATTTGTCTCTACGCAGATCCGTCTTTTCTGAAATCAGGTTGTTTCCACCTAATAACGTTGCAACTTTTAGCCTTTTTATTTGACTTACTCTGCTACAATTTCAGGGAAGAGAATGATATAATCCAAAGCCACAAAGAGCATGTTGAAATTTTAAATAATACTTCTAATAATAATAAATGTTATAAATAATTTTTCGTTACCGGCATTTAATTCTTCCGTGTTGAGCAAGTCTTGCAGAATTATACTGTTAGCGTCCTCTTAAACGTATGAAATGAGCTCGTCTAAAGAACGATTTTTATTAAATGTGTGGCTTTAGGCTATACCATTTTCACCCCCTTCAATTGAATGTATCTCTCTTATAAGCTTTTAATTTAGATTTACCATTAGCCTTTACCATATTATTTGCTAAGGAATATACATATAATTACAAAAAAAAATCTCAGATAGATATTTTAATAAATATAAGATTTGGAATTCCGTATCATTTTCAGCGCAACGAGCGTTTCGATCAGAGATAGAAGGAAATCTAATCGCCTGGTCCAAAACAGTCTGGTCCTTGGTGAACGACATTGCGGTTGTTTCTTCAACTGTTCGTTCACGCTATATGCTGAGGTCAGCACCTGCATCTTCTAAGGTTTTTAATGGTACCATACATTAACCCATTACTACTTGTATTCAATTAACCCATCTACAAAATTTCAAACTTGTATTCAATTCTTTTCTTATTTATGCAATGTATGTATCCAATAAATGTTTAATAATTTGAAAAAATAAAATAAAATTTATAATTAAATTATAATCATGAACAGCTTTTATTTAAGTTTTGTTTCTCGACTTTAAAAGTTTTTCGTTTTATTTTTGTTCCTTTCGCGCAGAGTTCTCAAACTGAATTATTGCGATATCCTGGCAATGAGCAAATACGCGAATAATGAATGACGTCCTGCAATAAACTATAAGAATAAAAATATTCTATAAAATCAAAATTGTTTCCCCAATAAATTCATGCTGAAGATATTAAATGAGGAAACCATAAAAGGCTTAACAATTAAATAAAGCGAATTTACTGACGTACAAGTATATTTACTGACGTACAAGTATATTTACTGACGTACAAGCCGGCTTGTTGGCCGAGAGCGCTGAGGCGCAGGTCTTATCGCTCTCGAATCCCGCTTGGGGCATGGATGTTTGTGATTGTCCTTTATTATCAAAAGAAAACCCCGTGTTGGGCTTCGGCCTGTTGGGGGCAACCCGTGGGTTGTTTAGATTATTATAGTAATTATATTTAATACGGAGGTAATTGCATTCATTTCACTGATAATCCGAACGCATGTTTTGATATTTTTTATGCAATCAAAATTCAAAACAGCGCAAAATGAAGATTTATTTTTATTTTGTTCCGCACCGAAAATCATTAATTATTGGGGCCCAAATAAATAAAATTGCCAACGTAATCTTTAAAGCGTGTAAACATTAAAATACGATGGTTATTCGTAAAGTAAGGTCCGTTTTGCAATAAAAACAAAACTACTACATATATTTTCAAAATTTTTTCTTTACCAGATTCTATATACCTTTAATTATTTTTCTATATAATTTCCAAGTTTATTTAAATACTTGTCATAGCGCTCCATGTACTTCACCATGATCACTTCATAGAAGCTGCCGCCATGATCACTTCATTGATCGCTATGAGAAGTGCTTAAATAAACTTGGAAACTATGTGGGAAAAATAGTTAAAGGTGCATAGAATCTGGTAAAGAAAAAAGTTTGAAAATATACAGGGTGTCCAAAAAGTCTGGTAACATGGCAAATATCTCAAAGCTGCCAGGTAGGCGAGATCTGATGAGTGTGGTTTATAGAAATTAGGGGATGGAGAATTCATTGCCACACTCAATTTTGGCTTTGACCCTCAAACTTAAGGTCATCCATTTGCTAACTCGAAATTATTAAAGATAGAGAAAAATTTCCGATTGCTACCCTATAGAGCAACACCTCATTAGTCTATAAACAATTTTTAATCACACCCTTTCTCTTGAAAGATTTTGAGAGAATGGGCTAGAAAGAGTCACCCAAGGTCAAGTTGGGCTGGCCAGGTTGGCTGGGGTTTCTAACTTATTTGAATTGCAGTGAACCACACCTTTGGAAAGGCTCATTAAGTGAGTGACTCTTGAGTGAATACGAATAACCCTCGTATACTAATTAAATAGAGAAAAAAATACGAGGGGCGTTCAAATTTGACCTGGACTTTATTTTTTATAAAATCTGGAAACTACAGTTATTTCTCAAAGAACTCTCTTTGCTTCTGTACACATTTTTCCACCGTTCTGGGCGCATCTGGATACCGGTTCTGTAGAAATCTTCAGGTTGATATCCAAACCACGTCAGGACAGCCTATTTCACTTCCTCATTGGAGCCGAACCTCTGCCCTCCCAAAAACTTTTTCAATGGTCCAAAAAGATGTCCCATTTGAGTTCCGTCAGTGTGTCCATAGTCAGTTTGGCTGTGTGTGGTCCGGCATTGTCTTGCAGAAAACAATCACCACTGATAAGGAGTCCTGGTCGCTATTTTCTTAGTGCCGGCTTCAGGGATTTCCTCAAATATCATTTATGATTCGACGTTCTTCCAGAAAATCGATATAAATGATACCCTTAATGTCCCAGAATACAGTCGCCATCACTTTCGTTGCCGACGGTGTCATCTTGAATTTCTTGGCTCGTGGTGAGTCAGTGTGTCGCCAGTCGATACAGATTTCCACCCGGCTGGTTTGTGATCCTCGGAGAGTTGCTTAGGGACACATCTGGCACAGATCTTGTTGAATTTCAGCTTATCGTGGTTGATGGTCTCCACACTGCCAGTGCTGATGTTCAGTATTGAAGCCATTTCTTGGACATGAATCCGCCTGTTGTCCCTTATCACCTCATTTGTTCGTGCGATGATGCCATCATTGACAGCAGTTGTTGCCCCTGCCTTAGGAGGTTCATTGCCGGTGGATTTTCGGCCTCCTAACTTTTGGCATCAAGCAAAGACGGATGATCGAAACAAACATGACTCGGTGAACTATCTTTGAAGTCTCTGATGAATTTCAGATGTTTTCACACCTTCGTTGTGAAGAAACTTGATGATTATTCGTTGTTCCACTTTGGTCGACACGTCGCTGTCCACCATCTTGTTTAAACAAACAACAGGTTGTCATGGCAACCCGATGAGTGATGCTGCATTTGCATGACAGGCGGTAATCGCCATCCCAATAATAAAAGTTTAGATTTCTACAACAATGAAATTTACAAAAAATAAAATCCAGGTCAAATTTGAACGCCCCTTGTAGCTTTTAAGAAAAATTTGATGGTTGATTAGGCAGAATGCGTTACACACTTGGTCCTACTCTGGCCTGGACACAAGCTGTTATCCGTCGTTAAAAGAAGTTGCCGGATGGTCTTCTGAGAGATATCTTGCCAATGACCAGCAACTGGACTATTTCGTAGATATTTAGATGTAGGTATACCCCATCACATTTCAAATGTGGCTAAAGCAGTGAATCGTAAAAACGGACACAATCCATTATTATGCTTGGCCGGGCGTTATTTTGTTAAAACGTCAGCCGTAGAATGTCCATAACGTACTGTCGTGCTGTGAAGGTGCCACGAAGGACAAATAAGTGGGGTGGGGGCGCCTATCAATGGTTTTTGCGTGTATTTCAAGTTAGAATATTCTTTGTTATGTCCTTCGTAGCTCATTTTTATTATTCTCTGAAAGTTCTTACTTAAAAAAAGTTACATCTTTATAAGCCTTTTTTTTTTTTTTTTTACTCAGCTTTTAATTTATATCATCATGCTACTAATTCCTTCCCGACGTCGACTGAGGAACAACATGGGTTTCCTAAGAGGGCATTCTCGTTTGTCCACTCCGATAAATATATGACCACTTCGGCATTCCGCTCATTCTTGTATGAAATAGAAAATAACTCAAGGATTTAAAACATCTTGTAACATTTATCTTTTTTCATTTATTTTACATTATTCTTTCGTGTGACTTTTCCCCCCAGCAAGCCTTCTTTCCCGTTTCGCTCGAATGATTTCAAACGGCCTGTACGTCCTGCTCTGACATTGTCTCGGGCGAGGAGTTTAAAATTAATTAAACATACTTTCTTGCATGAAACATTTAGCCGAACAAAGAAGGACAAGTTCATCGCTAAGGGAGACATGCGTCTTCCTTCCTTGTCACCTGCGTCGCCCGCTCAGCCTACAATCTATCACTTCGGCCTTAACCATCATTCTCTCTCCCTCTACTCCTTCTCCTCCTCTCCAAAGAAAAAGATTTTTTCCCTTTTCTTCTTTTTTTTTTTTTTACAAAAGGTGACACTGAGTGATATTCGAAGAAATCTTGTAATAAAACTAGTAAGAAAAGGATCACCCTAGGCTTAAACTTTAATTTGCGTAAGCTGTACAATTTTCTTTAAAGTTCAATACGAATTCATAGAGGCTATACAAGCCGTTTCACTGTTTGTTATTTTACTTAAATGAAATGAGAATAATATTCATCTTACTCTTAGTAAACTTTTAAAAATGATCCCAACGAATCATTGATCTGCAAACTATAATCTAAGTGATATTGAAGAAAGCTGTTTTATAGTGATTCGAAAGTTATTCACAGCATCTTAAAAGTAATGCTTAATTAAAGAGATAAATAGAACCCCATAGTAAAAAAAAATCAATGAATCAAATTTGGTCTACATATTGGACTATGGCGTTTGGATTTCTGAGGAGAAAATATTTATTTTTCAACTTTCCTCACCAGAAGGAAAGTGCCGCTGGAGTTAAACCTTTGTATACATTTACCTCGTGTGCAGCCTTATGCGAACCTTAAATTGTTAAATTGTCCGCACAAGCAATACGGACTAATGTGACTTTCGAATCTGCTGAAATGCTTGAAGGTGCCCAATAGCCAAATGCGTCAGTTCCCCCTACAGACCATCGTTCACTTCCGATTCCACGTCGTCTTGAAGCAGTTGTTGGGTATGACTAATCTAGTAGGGGGAACTTCAATACTTTACGTTGTCTCGATATTGAACCGCATGCATTAATCATATCGTGATCCACTATGGCAGTAGCAGCTGTTGTTGCTTTATCAGTTCGCCCCTTTTCCTGAAAACATCGCCGGGAACCAGTATTTTCGAATCGTGAAATCATTTTTCGCATAATCAATGCTCAATGAACCTTCCTCAACTTTCGCAATTCTCGAAGTGTGGCGTCAACATTATCATTTTTTAACTTAATAATGCAATGCATGATGACAATATTGATAGCAAATCAGTCAACCGATCTTGACAGCAGATAAACTGCCTTCCTTACAGCCACAAAACCTCTTACACTTTACTGAAATCTCTCAGGTTTTTAGAGAGGATATGTACGTTTATGGAGTGAAATTCCGAATTATTATTTTTTTCTTTAAAATTCAGTCTTGTGGTCCCAAGAGTATGTAAAACCCCATTGAATTGTACCTAATAGGATTTTGGTTATGAGATTCTAAAAACCTCTTGAAATCCATGGACATCCAATGTTTGCATATGTTCTAAATAAACAAATAGAAAAGGGAAGGAAAACTTCCGCGACCTGGACTCGAACCAGTGACTTTGCCTATCGCTGGCATTGCTCTTACCAACTGAGCTATCGCGGACATCAACCGCGATAATGGACATGCATTATCATTCATCCATATGAACTTCCATGAAGCCACAGAGCAGCTCTATCGGTAGAGCAGGCCCCCGACTCGCAAATTGGGAATCATCCTTGCCCTAAACCAATCTATTAATTGATGAAATTCAACTCAAACAGAAGATAATGAAGTACGCGAAGAAAAGGGAAGGAAAAAGCTCTACCACCTGAGCTTTGCCTTAAAATTAGGTGGCTTATGGATATGCCACTCAAGTGATACAATAGGAGGCGGGATACTAATATTGGTAAAAGTGAAGAGGTGAATAAGCAAGCACGTCAGAGTATGAGTTAAACGGCAGAATGTTCTGTAATTCAGTTATGTGAAACAACACGGCGAATTGCTGTAAAGCTACCTAGGAAGAAAAGGTAAAAGCCAAAAAAATCTCAAAAAACTTATCACCAAGCCCATCAGAGCTTGCTTCGTGTAACTGATTGAGAATCTGTATCAATATTCCATAAAAGTCAGCAGTCAGATATGGATCGCACATTGGATTTAGTATTATGTTCTGTTTTTAGTATTATCTTTATCTCAAAAAGATTTTCTTCACATCGTTAGTACACTTCAACATATGCATCTTTCATAGCTCTCTGAGAACATCTAGATGGCATTTAGTTTCTCGCCACGCATTCGCCAGCGTCTTCTTTTACCGTCAATAGCGCATCCGTTATTCTTGCCTTTAATGTGTTCACATCGGATACTGATGTAGCAAACACTTTATCATTAACCCATCCCGTATTCAACAATCTTTCAAGGTGTTGAATGCTTTAGGACCAAGGTGTCTGCATAAGAAACTCGTTTGAGACCAGATAGCCTAAACTGCTGAGACTGCAGGCAACTCGCTCTTCCTTAAGGGCACGTTATCACAGGTAATCAACATCAGCTGAACTCACTCTTTTACAAGGTAGGCTGACGCCACGGTCACATATCACTCCAAGCATGGCCATGGCGACTAAACAACAACGTGGCACTAATTTTTCTCAACGTGGTGCATGTTGTTTTCTTTTGGCTGGAGTGGCTGGAGATACACTGCGCATGGGCATTAGTATAAGATCAACCTAAGCGGCTGTAGAAGGCAACATAAACTCGGTGGCATTTAAGTGGACTTAACTGTGTGGTGAATACGAGTTACGCTTCAACTCGTTTTAAAACGTCGTGAATACGGGTGTCCGGAGAACGTGGGAGCCATGCTGTAGGACCATCTCTTCCAAACCATCTGTTGGGAAACATTGAATCTAGGAATTCACGAACTGAAAATGCCCATTGTGGCGGGGCACCATCCTGTTGAGAAATTAATCCTCTAATTGAGGCGCTACATAGCACTGCAGCGTGTCCAAATAAACCAGCAAAAAAGAAAAGTTCAATAACCCAATCATGCATTAGACCACAAACAACATGCGGGTTTTCAGACCCCCCCCCCCCCCATATTCCAACATTTTGTTTACTCACCTTTCCGGATACGTCAAAAGTTTCTCATCCTAAAAACACACGTTGAAG
Source organism: Rhysida immarginata (assembly GCA_023313115.1). NCBI lineage: Eukaryota > Metazoa > Arthropoda > Chilopoda > Scolopendromorpha > Scolopendridae > Rhysida > Rhysida immarginata. The sequence continues at coordinate 14,993,995 of JAHWFO010057280.1, forward strand.
ATAGTCACTATCGTCATCACTGCGATAGAGAATCTCCACAGCAAAGGTTTGACGGTAGAGGCGGTCGTTCGATTTGCACCTTATAAGCGCATGAACGAAGTTGAAAACTGTAGAATTGTTTATACTGTAAAACTTTAACCATTGTGCTCTGAGGTACGCGAAGTTCTCTTGAGGCACGACGAGTTGATTTGCGAGGACTCTGAGAAAAGCTTAACGGATAGCCTCCTTCGTGTCTTCACTCACATTAGGCCTATCACTTCTTGGAGGTCAGCAACGCTTCCTCTTCTATAAACCTGTCATACCAACGTTTGATGCTGTTAACTTAGGAAGGTCGCATCCATACTCATTTATAAATCTCCTCTGCACGCTAATTGGTGATTTAGTCTCATGAAACCACAAAACGCATTAAGCTTTCTCTCTCGTAGACGCCATTTTCAATAAGACCGATGTTAACACCACCCATAGTGGAACAAAACCATGGCACCACCTAAACCGCTTCGGCTCCTAACGTACCAGCAGTTTAAAAACTTTTTGAGCTGGATATTTTAATACAAAAAAAAAAATTGTATACATAGCTTTTTTTTATTAATTTTCATTTTCAGGGAAATATTTTTTGTTCACCCTACCCTCTCTTAACGACAGAAGCCCTCGGAAATTAATGATTCGGTGAAATTATGGGGATAAAAGTCATGAAAGAATATAAAAGTAATTTAAAGTATGTGATCGTAAAAAAATGATCGAATTTAGAAGAGATCACTGTCAAAATGTAAAGATCACGAAGAAACTCAGTTTCTTATTAACATAAAAACAATGAATTAACATATCACAGCAGAAAATTAGTTTCATCGACCACTAGGCATTTTCAAGTAAATTAAACTTTGCAAAAAAAAAACCAAAAAAAAACAAACCACCAAATCCCAAAAGACAGGTCAATTTAGATTAATGATAGATAAGACGAATGAAATTAAGCGTTTCTCAACCATAAAATTAAATTTTCAAATGCCTTGAAAAATTCATGACTGCTTTAATATCAAAATTAATCCAATCAGTCACTTGCAAATTTATATGTAAAATAAATTGTGGGAAGAACTGCAAGAACTGAAGAGAAAATTAATATGGTTGTTTCAAATTGGCTATACATTGGCTAGCTCTGTTTGAAAACAAAACCGAAGGTATATAATAATAATTAATAATAATAATAATAATAATAATAATAATAATAATAATAATAATAATAAT
>JAHWFO010057280.1:14995243-15010786 GCA_023313115.1 Rhysida immarginata
ATAATAATAATAATAATAATAATAATAATAATAATAATAATAATAATTGCGTTCACCAGTGAACAATAGTATAACATTCAGTTCATTTTGAAAATAAAGACTATACAAAATACAATTAAAACATCATAATTAAGGATACATATCAATAATTATTCAACAGTTTTTCTAATACATGTAAATGGTTGTTCAGGATTCTGCTGAAGTGAAGGCAAGTCATTATGCATTTTGGGTAAATAAAATTTACTGTCGTGCTTCTGATTTCTAAGGGGCGAACTCTTCCCTTCGTTCATGGCGTACATACTAAAGTTGGCCATCTCCCATATAAGCATTTGATAGGAATTTTTGTTATCTTCACAGAATGCGGCGAGCGCTGATGTCGTCGCTCTAGATCGCTGATTCTGGTAATTAAAGCATTCGTTTTCTCACCTCGTAAATAGTCGGACACCCTTCTACGATGCATTGCAAGTAATTCTTGGGAAGTAATTCTGTTATTCAGCAAAATTTGTGAAACAAAGTTTACCGAACGACACAATGTGAAAGTGGTTAAGCCTTTCGCTACGGGTCATGTGTGAGCAGTTGACACCGTTGAAAAACAAACTTAACGCAAGAGACCAGTTGCACCAATCAACGATCTAGACATCAGAGCTCGCAGCGACCAGTGAAGATAACAAAAATTTCTTCCAACTGCTCCAATATAAGACGATTACTATGTACCCCTTTGAAACCTAACACTGTTTCCGTGACGTGGGCCTTCGCTATCAGATAGTAATAACAATAGACCAGAAGCCAATGAGCTCACCAAGACATTTCACAATGGCAAAAAAATGTCGCTTCATCAAATGTTTTTTTCCCCCCCAATGACACGGTTTAAAGGCATGTACAAGGAAACAAAATAAAAAGGAACAATTTATCTGATCAGAGAATATAGGGTGGATAGGCCTATCTGTAACAACTAACTTCGAACCCTTCTCTCTCCTCAATATCGTAATCGAAATTATGATCCTTCCCTTTTGTTTAACAATGTGATATGTAATTACGATATTTCGATAAATAAAAAGGCAAAATTTACATCAAATCAATAAATTGAGAAAACGCATTTAATGAATAAAAAAATTGCAGCTCGAGTTCAAAAATTAAACATTCTGCGTTCCTTAAATTAAAATAAAACACATAAGTAAATTTAGTAAAATTTCGTTTATAATCGCACAAAGTTACCACAATATCTTGAAAAAATGCAGGGATGAATTTAAAAAAGAATACAAAAATTATTAATGACGATAAAAATAACTCTAATCATGTATATTTTATTTAAGTAAAGATATTCTTTTCTGAAGACATTCTTTTCTGAAAGCTGATCAGGATTTTGATATTTTCTCTATCAATAAAAATAACTTCTTAGGTGCTATTAAAAAAAGTTTGGTAAATTGTAATTTGTACTCTATTAAGCAAATGGCATTTTCAGATTTCAAACATAAATTACGATAAATTTCCGAAGATTTTGTTCAATCCCATGTGACTCTCTAACCATACGGTTTCTATTCGTTTCTTGCCGTGGGAAGTCTGCCTGAACGGAACTCGTTCTCCCTTGCTGATGCTCCCTTCTTTAAAGCGCTTATGCCATCCATACTCCTGCGATCGCGAAAGGGTTTCATCACCATATGCTTCGGGGACCATTTTAAATGTCGCGACATAGATTTTATCCACTATGACACAAAACTTAATTAAATTAATATACAGACTTTTACTCCCAACAGGCATAATGCCAAAGAACGGGAATTGCTGATAGGAAAGACTACAATACCACCATGCTTCTCGCGGGATTTGAATCCGCTCCCTGGGCATTTGAGGCCAGCATCCTACCCTCAGACAAATCAGGAATAATTCTCGATTTATTTTAAAAATTGCTTATATTTCACAATAGCATAGACGTAATTTCTATAAACGTAATACTTTATCGATTTTTATAAATGATTCTTACGATGTGATTGCTTATAAATTATCTAAGTGTTTTAGAGAGATAATTTTGATTTGAGTAAATTCTATTAAATAGTCGTAAATTCTATAAGAAACAGTAATACTGTATGCTCAATTCTTACATCTTCTCTAAATTCAGTGGTCAAATGTGCGCATAGAAATTTAAATGGCATTACCTAAACCACCTATGGAAAGGCGAGCAATTTAGCTCTTACACCTTTAATCTCATTTTAGTTACCAACATACTTTACTATCATTTTATTTAATATGCTTTGTAATAATAAACACATTTTTAGTCAATTTTTGTTTTTATTAAGGTAAATCACTTCTAAGTAAGAGCAAACTACAATGTTTTCTTTAATTTAATCGATAAAATAAATTTTACGTTTGATTGTCCCTAAATTTACATAAATTTACAAAACCCGAAAATTAATCCATAGAAGTCCTCTTTAAGGAAACTTTCCCTTTTTTAGCTGTAAACACTCGGTGAAATTTTATTGGATTTTTTTTTATAATTCTTATCTTAATATATTTACCATGACATTTCCAAAACTTTAGATGATTGTGGCATGCTGCTCGGCTTAATACAACTGTAATCCAGCTGTAACAAACACAGGAGACTATACAGGGTGTTTTACTAAACATACGGCTAAAATTCAAGGTGTGATTCTTTGGGTTATTTTAAGAATCCCTTGTCTTTTGATGATTTTCGATATACCCCTTTGCTTCGAAGATACAAAAACAACCTTTTATTACCTAATATTACATTTAAAACTTCTTAATCTACAAAACTGCTGAAATTGATACTACCAGATAGGATGCAAGAATCCAATCTTCCCATTAACTGTCGAAGTCTTTTAAAACATCAGGATTGTTTCTTATTGCATTACACCCATCAACTATCCGATTTCTCAAATCTTCCACATTTTACACTGGAGTAATGTAGGCTTACGACTTCGGATGGCCCCCATACATTAACCTGGTGTGAGTGCAACAAAAACAGCCGTTTTTAGTAATCAAAATATTGTTAAAAGATATCAGTACTGTTTCTGTCGAAAACCTTTATCGCCTTATATCTTCGAAACAAAGCGGAGTTCCGAAAACCATCAAAGGACAAAAGATTCTTAAAATGACCTAAAGAATCCCCGCTTGAATTTTTGCCATATGTTTAGTAAACACCCTGTATATTATTACAGTAACTGATTAAACGGCCTTAAAAATAAAAAAAAAAGCAATTATAAATTATAAAAAAATATTAAACGATTCTTTGACATTAAAGCTGAATCAGAGAAAATTAAATATTTCTAAAACATAATTCATTTAAAGTAGTAAAGTTGCAAATGACAAAAATATTGCTAGCACATTGGGCGAATGGTACAATCAGCCATTATTAACTTATTAATATATTATTATATATTAACTGATTATTAAATTATTGTGGCACAATGCTATCTTAAACAAGAAATGAAACAGAACCCACATATGTCTGTTTAAAAAGTAATGAGAATGCATGCACAGCGTGCTATCTGGTAATTCAGGAAGCGTCTCTTTCTAGTGGTAGTTTAGACACACATATGCTCTGATTTTCACCTTCATTACTTAATTACTACATTAGTGATAAGAAACGTTCACGTGAAGAATAGAAATGGATGCCTCAAAATTGGAAAACCTCGAACTAAGATAGAGAAAAATAGTAAAGAAAATTCCACGACCTGGACTCGAACCAGGGCCTTCCGGTTATACCTTCGAGTCCAGGCCGTGGAATTTTCTTTACTATTTTTCCCTATTTATTAATTAATATCGGAGGTAATGGCGTGAAAAAAATCTTCCTATGACCATTTTCCAATTATTATACTAATAAAAAGTTATTCGAGTGATGGCAAGCATTGCTGAAACTTGGATGGTGCATCACGACAATGCACCTTTCACACAAAATAGCATTTCAGTGGTACCTCGGCCTCCCTACTCCCCTGATCTTGCACCATATGACTTTTTCCTCTTTCCCAAGTTGAACCGTTACCTCAAAGGCCGACATTTTGCTTCTGTGGCAATGATTCAGAAGGGCGTGACGGACCAACTGAACCTGACGGACCTGAATACCTGACTAGTTCTAGCACAGTGTGACCTCTCAAGGAAACTATTTTGAAGGTGCTATGGTTGATTTGTAAAAGAATTAAATTAAAAGTTTTACTGGAACGCTCTCATTACTTTTTAAACAGACCTCGTAACAAAATATAATGGAGCCAAATTTTCTTTTCACCATATTATTTAAAATCAACTGCAAAGATTACTTTAGTCGTTTAAATTTAATGGCGTTGAAGTAAATACAAAGAAATTTTGATTCATTGATATGGATGAGATTATTCTGTGATTCATGCGGATTTCACCAATACCGCCTAGAGAGAAAGCCTGCTCACGGAAAAATAGTACATTCTTACATCAACTACGCTAGGGATAATTTAGGGCTTATTATTGGTAGAAATATGATCAAGAATACCCTACCGAAGGTGATGTAACAATGTGTGACGTTTTCGCGCTCAGGCTTTGAGTAGAGGTGGCATTGATTTCACACGAAAGCGTATATATTGTATCATCCAATCATAATGTAAGAAAATATTTATAATGGTAATTTAAAAATGATAATAAATTTTAAAATATTTATAATGTTAATTTAACATCCCCTCCCTTCAACTGTCGAATTTCTATCAAGAACGTAAATTTTACCCGATAGCGGAGAAACCTGATTTTTTTTTCTTCCTTGCCCTCATTTTAACATTTGCTTGTAAAGTCTTCGATTAGTTTTAAGCTTAAGTTGGAATAAACGTCTATCAATGCATTGTCAGCTTGTAACAGGGTAAGTTGAATATTAAATTAATTAAAAATTAAACTCTACATAAGTATATTAACCCTCAAAATACGCTCAAACATTTCAAGACACAGCTTAGTTTGTTTTTCAAAATAATTTTCTATTGTACAAAGAGATTTTATACATTAGAATTCAAGCCGATGAAATGATTTATTTATCTCTCTAGAAAATAATTTAATTTTCTAATTATTTTTCATCTGAATTAGAAGTTTCTATTTCTATTCTAGTGAGATATCAAGAGCTCTAGAATTTCAGGAGACAAGAGAACCAATTAAGAATCGCTGTAGGATGGCCGAGTATTCAATCTATGAGAAGCTCGAAAAGTGATGCCAAAACAGAGTTAGTCAGCACGATTAGGTAACCCGAGATGGTCGTAAAAATAAGAATCAATCATGAAGTCAACAACGTATCAATAGTGATTCTTCCTTTCCCCTCCTTCCAATTCCAAATCAATAGAATACTTCTTCATACCCTTCGGAAATCATTACCTTTTATGGCAAATAATTTTTAGTATTTCTAGTCTTATGAATTCTAATTTTGTTACGCATTATTCAAAATATGCTAATCCTAACGTCGACCATATTGGACAGCTGGCTATCTGGTTTGCTGACGCTAAAGAAGTCACTGGCTCAAACTTCCTTTGGGAATCAACGTTTCTGTCATTTCATAATCATACGCCCATAAATCACTTTTATATCGTTTCATTGACTTTTCGGGAAACATAAGCGGAAAGCAAAATAAATTAAAAGCAATCAATCCATCTTCATTGCTTACACAGGTTTCCTCCAAAATATTAAATAATTGAAATGCCAATTTTAATGACGTTGACATGATATTGGAAAGTTAAAAAAAAATAAACCTTCATTGGTTTTCAGACATGTACAATATTATACATGGTGGGCCCAAAGCCTGTTACCACCCATACAATTTCAAAACTAGTGGAGATACAACAAATCTAAGGTCAAATTTAACACCAGCATTGTTTAGCCCCTACTTAACTTCTTACATGTTGCCTGCAACAGATTTGTTGTATCTACAGTTATGGTTTGAAATTGTATGGGTGGTAACAGACTTTTGGCCCACCCTGTTTTCATTTATCGTTGAATTAATAGTATTCACTTGAAGAGCGTAGATTCAAGTGAATGATTCAAAAATAATTGAAAAACGCGAATACAGAGACTTTTTCCTTCAGGAAATTTCTGTAAATATTAAAGAAATTTCAGTGTATAAATGAATCGGGATTACGAAATGAGAGTAAGAACTTTTAAAGCAAAAGAAAGAAAATATTCATTTCTAACATTGTTTTTTATGGATACTGGAATGCCAACTACATAAAAATAATTTAATTTAAAATTACGTAAAATTAAATACATTAAATGATTTTCTATCATTATTATAATCAATATGGGTAAAAAGTTTAAAAAAAAATTTCTAGGGTCAGCAATTTTAGGTTCTGCTCTCTTTTCCGTTGTGATTGATGTTGCTCTTCCGTTGAAATTCGCTGACAGGGCATTGGCTAGGATTTTTCAAGGATGGATTCATCCCCTCCCAAAAAAGATACCCTCAGGAAATAATTTATCTCAAGGCAAGATCATAAAAAAATTCTTCCATGCTTCCTATCTTCTTTCTACAATGCATCATTTCTACAGGTATCTGATAATTACAATAAATTATATAGACACTTCTATCATGCGGTATATACAATTCAAAAACATGCATAATTAGGAAGAAAGTATTGAAAAGCTTGTAGTTTGTTATGATGGATTAATTTAAATTTCCAGGAGATGTTCTAACCATCACTATTTTCACAACCTTTGTCGATATTTTTTTCTTTATATTAGTTTTTTGATATATTTAATACGTTCTCTGGAAAATGATGGATATACATTGACGATAAATTAATTCAAGTTGCATAAACGATAAATCCTGCTCAAAAATGTCTATGTACCGAATGTATCTGACTATTCAAGCAAAACGGATTCATAAAATATTCGGTTGTGGACGAATCTGGCACCATTAAATGTATTTTATTCAGCAAAAGAAAACTGCCTCCTCAGCAATATACCAGTTTCTGTGCAATGCTGTGGTATATCTCAGTGGCCTAATAAACCAGTTATACCATTCCGGGTAGTGAACCGTTTGTCTCAAGAAATCTTCCAAATGGCGAAACATGTGAAAGTCTGATGGGTCTAAATCTGGTGAATACAGGGTGAGGGAGGAATTCGTACCCCATGGCGTTTTTTTGTTCATTATCGCGTTTTTGATTTCGTTTAAGTTTTATACAGTGTATGTAAAGAACACCATAAACAGATTAAAGTTTTTTTTATCCAAATGTGCAATTTGATCTGTTTATTTGGGGGTTTAAAAAACTTTTCATGTTAATTGTCATGTCATACTTTATTCTATATTTTAGTTTTTTATAAAATATACACTAATTCATATCACCGTTACTTTTACAAAAATCCTATTTTGTTCAAATCATTTAATATTCTCTATTATTAAAATATATAATCCTATATATTAAAACGCAAAGCATTTTTTGTAAGATCAAAATTGGCACTTCTGCGCATGCGCATCTGAAGCCAACAAAGAAAGTTACGACAATCCATCAGAAGCCAGGGATTGTTGTAATGAGACAATATTCAATCATTGTTTTGAATTAAATAAACTGAAGATTTGCAGAAAGAAAATCCTGCCTTGATCATTTTATGACGTTTCCTTGTGACCACTGAAAAACTCTGAAAATATTATGTTAAATGTTATATCCTTAGAAAGAGCTTTAAAAACTGATCATTTTATCCGCTGACACTTTATGTCTCAGTTTAATACTTTCAGAGAAATTTAGTTTAAAGCTATTTTGATTTTATATATTAACTAATTTCTTATTCTTTGTGCATAATGAGATATTTAAGCTCTGATTATTCTATTTTTTTGTGCATAATGATTATTCTATTTGTTGCACTGACAATTTTTTATTTTATTATTTTTTAATTAAAGAGACGGGGATTAATAATAAGATGGGTTGTTCTCCGTCAAATTTTGACGGGATCCATCTAGTTAAATAATAAATTTTAAAAAAATCTTCGGATGGTTTTGGCATAATTGTCTTGATTATTTTATATACACAAAAAAATGAGACTTATAACCTTTCGAGCAGTCAAAAGAAAATAGCTTCCATTTACACCCAGGGAATAGGGAGACGGCATTCTCTATTCCCTGCTAACACCTTAAATCACTTCCGCATCACACCATAAGGAGCGCTACATCAGCTTATCTCTTGATCACGCATATAATTATATCGATACTTTGCACCATTTATGTTACATTATTAACCAAATAGATTAGTTTATTATTAATAAAAGAAAGATTCTCATCAGAACAGCCAAAATAATCTTTTTGTCAACATAATTGAGCACGTGACATAAAACTTGCCTACCCCGGATGCTAAGCAAAAACTTAATGGAATCGTTCCATAGTAAGCGTGCTCGACTAGATACCTGGAAAAAGTAATCTCATTGGATTGAAGTATTGTAAGGAAGTCGAACAATTTTGACTTAGGTAAAAACCTTTATGCACCCGACTGTACATGATTATTTGTGTCCGTGTGCTCTACTATTCCAACAATCTGAATGGTAATCATTTTCTTTTTTCACTACTTGGTAATCTGTTGATTCTTGAAGCAAAACTTGGCCATTCATCATTTTGTGTGGTCTAGCAGTCGCCGTTTCTTCTGTTGACACGCTTGGACCGTCGACGGCCGCCTGGGAACTTCGATGACCACTGGATCACTTACCACTTGCTCAGTTTCTTAATAATATGCTAATTCTCCATTATCACCAGTCACTTCTCATTTTTAAAGATTTTCAAGAAAACATTAAGTTCTAAGAACTATCAATTCTAAGAAAAGCCCGAACAATAGGAATTCTATGCATTGTTACAAATTCAATATCTTTGCTTTATAATTCGCAGAGTTAGGATGGAATCTTCATTACAAACTTTGCCTTGCATTGTTGGTCATTAGATATATATTGTTGGTGTATTACGTGTTGATACCATTGTTGATGCAAAATGACGGGCCTATTGTTACACAAACTTTGCCTATTGTTGTTCATGAGATACCTCTTAGGGGGCAGCCGTAGCCTAGTTGTCTCGCCTTGCTCAATGCACTGGTGGAGTTAAGCAAATTTGGTTGGGTTACAACCTGGGAATTTCCATCTCCTCCCGTGCTTCGGAGGACACGTAAAGCCGTCGTCCCGGATGCTGCGACCATCTTACAGCAGTCGTTAAGATCATCGGGATGGCGCAAAACTCCCTCGAATGAGTAAGTGCCGCAGATTATCGATCTGCGATAATCTACCCTCTGTACAAGAGAAGAGATACCTCTTATGCCCTGCCGTCATTATGAATGTCAATAATTATCATTTTTTTATAAATCTAATGTAGACAGTAACCTTCCTCTTGTTTTGAAGATCAAGTGTGCAAAATTGCATCAAGATCGGAATAAAACTGTAGATTTATATAAGATAATACCCACAAACAAACACACAAAGAAACAAACAAACAAACCCTCCTCTTTACATACATGATAAGAGTAAACTGTCATTAGTCTATAAGAGTAAAGTGTATGACATTAGCTGCAAAAGATCACCGTTATCGAAAATCTAATTGCCAACAATCGTTAGTCACTTTTACATCAGTCGACAATCTACAAAGCCTCACTGAATCTCATTAACATATGGAAACTTGATTTGCAAAATAAAGGTTCTAGATCAGAAAGTCGGTAAATGTAAAAAAAAACATCTAACTGTTCATATCTTTGCTGTTTGATGCTCATAACAATAAACAAAATTACTTCATAAAACTCCATATATTTAGATGTATTTCTTAGTATCTTGAAATTTTCCGTAATTTATTTAGAATAGCTTTTCTTGTTATCTGAGAATAAATTTTGTAAATACTTTCAGAGAACCCTTAATGGAGTCTTCAAGGACTATCAGCGATCCACGGAAAACATTTCTAGCTTTAAAAGACAAAAAAAAAAGTTTTTACATTCCGGATATTAAGTCAGAAAATAGATTCTATAAAGAGGCTTTGGATAAGAAAAATATCTTTTAAGCTCTTCAAAGTCTTTGTAGTCATGATATGGACTACAAAAAATATTTCCTTCGAGAAACTTTATTGGTTTCCTTCATTTAAAAAGGAATTGTTCAAGGATAACAAGCGATCGGAACAAATAAATGGAGACAAACAGGCAAACAAATAAAGAACTTTGGAAGTGCTCTCTTGCATGTAATGAATTCAACGTCCGTGTACTTCTCCGTCTGTTCTGTCAACAACAGCAGGATTTATTTTTTTAGAATACATTTTTTTTTGAGAAAGTCTAATCACAAAACCGTAATTTCTATTGTCTGCTGCATTGTTCTGTTCAAGTATTTCACTTTTTATTTAACAATGCAAACAGATTTGAAGATTTATATACCTTGACTATGCAAAACTGTCCCTCACACCACGGTCTCGTGAAACAAAATGGTGACTCGCATAATAGCCGCATCCGTAAACAATACTGTTATGCGGAAATAAAATGAAGAAATTTTTATTTCAGAAATTTCAATGCAAAGAAATTACTGACGAGTGTAGTATATAGGTGATGCGCTGATGGGAAAACGATTTAGAAGTTTTTGATGAATGAAAGTGTGCTAAAACAATCTTCGGGAGCTAGTCGTGTTTTTGAAGAGAAAGTGGAATAAATTCGAGCGGAGTTTCAGAGAAGCCCGAGGAAATCAATTCGACAAACATCAAGACAATTCAACGTGCCGTCAAGTGGAATGCATCGAGTTCTGTATAAGCAAGTCAATAAAGACTGAGATATTTTTACAGGAAATAAATAAAGAATGGATACGAAATAAATAAAGCGTCACGAAATGGAAATAAATAAAGCGTCACGAAATGCAAGGACCAATTTTGAAGAATTCTTGAATAAAGTTAAGGTGGTTTGAAGAATACATCACTTAATATGTAACAAAAAAAGATTTCTGAGTACATGTCTCAGCTCTTACGAGAGCAAACAATTAACACTGCAATAGAAACTTCATCACTATATCCCGACATGGTCTCTCTTCGTTACTGACTAAAATAAATTATGTCTTCACAGTAGACAGAATTGAAAAGGCCAACAAGTTTCGGCATTTATTCCCAGTTTCTTCAGGACTACCTCGATAGCTATGTCAAGTATTTTGGAAGTCATCTTGGTATTCCCTTCAAAAGAAGAACATTTTGCAGTCTCTTATCGTTTTTAAAAACGCTTTTTAAAACGTCAAAAACTTAATCTTCGAGGCAAAAGAAGCGATTCTGAAGAACTTTCGTTATATGGCTTCACATCAGTTTTCCAGGAATAGAAGAAGCGCTGGGACAATACATTCAAAACGGCGATGAACACTTTGAAAAGGAATATAATTTGATTCGCGATTCACCACAAAACAGGACTGTTACCAAACATTTATGGTATTGGCTTAAGGAACCAAAAAGATGAATCCACAGCCATCTTCAGCGGTGAGAGCCAAAAGTAAAAATGAAATTAAAGCCTTAATGATAGATTATATACAGATAAGAATATCTCCCATTGGTTAACCTCATGGACAAATGTTAAACTAATGGGCCAATGAATAAGAGGAAACAGGAGAAGCAATACGCCATCAGAGGAAGGGGAAATAAACTAAAACATAAAGATTAATGATAATCAGGTTTGCCAGGTTGGGCGATTTATCGCAAATTGGGCTATTTTTTTATTCAAATTGCGACTAAAATTTCAAATTTGCGATTGCGACTGAATTGGGCTGCTAGTTATTGCATGTGACGATTTTTGGGCGATTTTTGTGACGATTTTTGAGCGAAATTATTGTCCAATAACAAAAAAAACTGTGTTTTAGACAATTATTAAACGAGGACGAGACGAGAAGACCAATGGAAGACCACAGGCGTGGTTCTTTCGGTACTTGGCTACGTCATTCTTTAATGGTTTATTATTAAATTTCTTGCTGTTATTGTTACTTTGTAAAATTTTAATACATAGATAAAATTAAAATTTTAATGCATTTTATAATACTTTAGCTGAGACAGAAACTATTATTAATATCTAGGCCTACATAAGCAAAGGTTGCAACGATTTTAAAAAGAGATACATTAAATTGAAAAACGCAGTCTAGCCTTATTAAGAGATTTTAATACGTTTCTGGAACTCATTTTAATATGAATATAATATAAAACATTGGGTGAATAAAATTTATTAATTCAGATTTATATATAACGTTTCCATCTCATACAAGCAGGTGCTTAAGATGGAAAAGTAGGGGAAGAGAAGAAAATTGAAAATTCTTTTAAATTCGCAGAGTTATTAGAAGCATGACAGTCTCAAATCCATAAACCCGTCAGACCTCTTAATAAATAGCCTTCATGTTGCAAAGGTTCACGGCTTATTAAAAAGTAAGAGATTTCCTCAGGAGAGTGGTGTGAAAAGAAAAGTGCGTATTATTTGGAAATGCGCCTTTTCCCTCCTTCTTCTTCCATAGAAAATCTAAAACATTCCATTGTTGGCGGCGTACAATGCAACTGTAAGGCCCTTTAATTGGCTGATTTTAGCTACGTCGCGTCATTCCGATATCTCCTAATGAAAGCAAGGTGGCCGTTAGTCCGCCAAAAAACGAGATTGGAAATGACAGCTCGAAATTACGACAGCACACGTGTGAACGAAGAGATGGAAACGTTGCTTTATTTCACTTTTTTTTTAAAGGGGGTACCTCTCTCTCCCCCATCCCTTCTAATTCATTTTGCCTCTCTCTCCTTTTTCCTGCTGTGTTGGAGCATTCCAATTTTAGATGGAATTTTTCACGTCGCAACTCGTAAATTATGCGCTGCTGTCGACAAAAGCCCGCGGAAAGGCTTTGAAATCACGTCAGAGAAGAGTGCAAGGCGCATGCGCCGCACGCTAGAAAATGGGTGCAATGGAACGAGCACCACGTGGCCTCAGTGGCTCTCAGCCAATGGAGGAGAGAGAGATTAGGGGTTTAGGAAAGACGGAAGTGAAGATGAAGACGAGCTTCAGGGGGTTAGGAAGAAAAGGGGTAGAAAGAGAAATGAGAAAGAAATACAGACACCAGATTATGGGAAAAGAACAAGAAAAAAAAATAACGAGATAGAGGAGGAGAGACGAAGGAAAAAAGAAAAACGGTGCGCTGGACAATAGGAAGGAACAACTTCGTGGAAAGGAAGCGAAGAGAGTACAAACTAGCACCAAAGGATAATAAGTGTTAATAGAACCAAGTTTAATTAAGGAAACACATGTCTGAGAAGCACAGATGCCTTTTTATGTGCAGTTTTTATAACTATGGAAAACTTTGTACATTCTTAATTAACCCCTTTTCAATGAGATACCAGACCCCTTAAATTGTGCTATTCACGTTTCACAAAAAAAACTATGAGCCTGAAATATATTTGTAAACAGTTATTGGTTGTGACATTGGTATATGTCCAAAAAGCTCAATGGCAAAAAAGCTTAGAGGACTTCAATTATTTTGGAAGTATTTCAAATCATTTTGGACTTATGGTTTCAAATCATAGCTTAAGGAAATTAACAAGTGTGAACATCTCGTATAGCATGTGGTCCTCTGATTCTGGCACTTGTGTCGTTAGTGAAGTAATTGCTCGCTAAATGTTACTACATGAACGTCACTAAACTTAAAATATTAGAAAAAATATTTGTTAAACAATAAACATTTCAAAATAACGCAGGAAATACAAACGAACCCAATCAATTAATGCTATTCTCTATGGCTAACTAATGATCGCATCCCAGAGTCAAAAGTGATGTATGTTCATTGTTAGAGTGATTAACTTCTTATCCTATAGGTTATGTTCAAATTCAGTTAATGAAAAGTAGTAGTAACAACAAAATAAGAAGAGAAACCGCAATTCCACAAATGAGATTTTTAATCTGGAGCCGTGGATGTACATTTCGAAGGTACTGTCCTCTTCATCAGCGTGGAAATTGGGAATAGAAAGAGTGACTATACCAGGTCTGTTCAAAAAATAACCGAACTTTTTATTTTTAATTTTTTTAAAATTTAATTTAATATAAAGCTCGTGCGCCGCCTCCGTGGAAAGAAGTCTCTTTCATCACAAACTATTAAGAGTTCAGATGGGAGGCTTCTGAAAACGGAGGAGAGCGTATTGCATAGGTGGAAGGAATACTTTGCATCTCTTCTTAATTCGGTGACAACAACAACTGAGGCATACGAGGTGCACCTTGGAGCGGAGAATAGTCACGGTAGTATCACTGAAACAGAAGTCAGATGGGCAATTAAGTCTCTGAAGACTGGCAAAGCTGCAGGTGATGATGAAATCCGGTCCGAGATGTTAAAGGCCTTAAATCAGGATGGTATCCTGTGGCTGACTCGAGTGTGTCAGGTTGCTTGGATATCTGGACAGGCCCCTAAGCAATGGCAGACAGGAATTGTGATCCCTATCTTCAAAAAGGGAGATCAGAGAGATTGCAACAACTATCGAGGCATCTCTTTGCTCAGCATTCCTAGGAAAGTGTACGCTAAGTGTCTGGAGAAGAGAAGTCGGGAAATAGTCGACTCCAAACTGTCGGGGGAGCAGTGTGGTTTCCGACCTGGCCGAAGCACGACGGATCACATCTTTGCTCTAAGGCAAATCTTTGAGAAATCCTGGGAGTATGCAAAAGAGGTCTACGCTTGCTTTGTGGACCTCGAAAAAGCATATGACAGGGTTCCTCGGGAGAAGCTCTGGCAAGTGTTGCAAGAGTATGGAGTGGATGGGCAATTACTGGTTGCTATCATGTCTCTGTACGAAAGCTCTGAGATGTGTGTCCGGATAAATGGCATTAAGTCAAGACCGTTCACCGTGGGTGTTGGACTCCGCCAAGGGTGCGTACTGTCGCCCATCTTGTTCATTATCTTTATGGACTGGATAGACAGGGGCAGCCGAGGCGATGAGCGTGTTTGTGTGGGCGACTGCCTGGTGGAGAGGTTGCTCTTTGCGGACGACCTTGTCCTGCTTGGGTCTTCTCGCACGAACCTTCAGCATGCACTAGACCGGTTTGCAGCCAAATGTGAAGAAGCTGGGATGAAGATCAGTGTGGCTAAAACCGAAGTTCTGGTTCTTTCAAGACAGCCTGCTCAGTGCGCTCTCCATGTTAGGGGAGCCTCATTGAGACAGGTGGAGAAGTTCAAGTATCTCGGGATTGCATTCACGAGTGATGGACGGCAGGAGAAAGAATTGGATGCTCGGATCGGTGCAGCAAGCTGTGTCAGACGTGAACTGTGGCGATCCGTGGTAACGAAACGCGAGCTGGGTAACAAAGCCAGGCTCTCCGTCTTCAAATCTATCTTTTTCCCCATTCTCACCTATGGTCATGAGGCTTGGGTAATGACCGAAAGAGTGCGATCGCGGGTACAAGCGGCCGAAATGAGATTCCTGAGAGGTGTGGCAGGTGTTACCCTACTAGATAGAGTGTACAGCAGCACAATAAGGGAATCTTTAGGTGTTGAGCCGCTACTTCTCCGCATTGAGAGATCTCAGTTGCGCTGGTATGGCCACGTGATACGGATGCCGCAAACTAGTCTTCCTAGGCAGTTGTTATTTTCCAAGCCGGTGGGTAAGAGACCAAGGGGTCGGCCTAGAACCAG
>JAHWFO010057280.1:15010796-15056912 GCA_023313115.1 Rhysida immarginata
GCCTAGAACCAGGTGGCTAGACTACATGGAGAATCTGGGTTCGAGTCTTTTGGATATTACCAGGGAGGACATGCGCCTGATGGCGGAAGATCGCGATCGCTGGAGATCCTCCATAGGGCTGCTGCCCCCGCGACCCTAACGGATAAGCGGGTTTGAAAAGTAAGTAAGTAAGTATAAAGCTTATTGGTCTTTGTCTCCTTCAAAATACTCCCCTTCTCTATTCACACACTTGTTCCAGCGGTGTTCCCACTTTACCATGCAGTCCTGGACAGCTTCTTTTGGAATATCCTTCAATGCCAGTGACGAATTTTTCTTAATGTCATCAATGGAAACGAAACTGCGTCCTTTCAATACTGATTTTAATTTTGGAGACAGGGAGCTAGGTCTGGGGAGTAAAAAGGCTGGAGGAGGACAGTCAACTGATTTTGGGCACAAAACTGGCGAATTAACAAGACCGAGTGGGTATGAGTTGGAACCATGAGTTGTCTTGTCATGATGAAGGAACCATGAGTTGTCTTGCCACAACAGTGGTCTATTTTTTTTGCGTATTTTCCCTAGTATCACGCATAATTTCGCGTTGTATCATTTCTCTCGTAAATCGGACATTAACTGCCACGAATAGTGAAACATGTTGCACTCAAATGGCAACTCGGAAACTAAACAACATGTAAAAATTTGTAAATAGTCCATTAGGCGGAAGGATATGACAATTGCAGTGTTGCCAACCACTCGTTGCCACTTAATTAATAAAGTTCGGTTATTTTTTGAACAGAACTCGTATATAGCTATAATAATCAATCAGGTTATTTTGCAAATAAGATAAATTATACAATTAGCCATTCAGGGAAATATAAAGCAGAAGCATCACATATAGTGATAAAAGAGATAATAACCAGTGAAATTATTTTGCAAGAATAAAAGCCAATGACTTATAATACTATTTAAGAAAGGATATGGTTAGCAAATTGTAACCAATCATTGACAGGCGTAGGGCCCAAGTCACTATTAAAAATTTCAAGTAGATTTTTTTTTGCAAATTTCCATGGGTACAAGAAAATAAAATTTTCGGCCCTTAACACCTATAAACCTATAAATAAAGGAAAAACAGAAAACACTACTCCACATGATAAAATTTTTACTGACTCAGATGTACATTTCGGATTTCAAAAATCCATCATCAGTGAGTCCGAAATATACATCTGATATGGCTCACTGATGATGGATTTTTGAAATCCGAAATGTACATCAGTTACATGAGTCAGTAAAATTTGTAACTATATGGAGTAGTGTTTTCTGTTTTTCCTTTATTTATATAAGGTATCCACAGTTTCGGCTAATTTCCTATTTATTACCTATAAACCTTTTTTTTCTCGTAAGATGATCGTAATCTTGAGAGCTCATAACCCTTCATATAGAAAAGTGTAGCTTTCCTGCATAGCCCTGAGGTCGCTAGTCACATTGCTATAACACAGGGCCGTCCAAATCGTGCACGTTGCCCGCGTGCAATATAAAATGCTTGCGGACAAAGCTCACGGGCAAAGCCCAGGAGATAGTACAAAACTCAGGAGGGAGTGGGTATAGTTTTTTCTATGCAGTGTTGCCAGATTTTAGGGGGCGATTGCATTAAATGAAGCATTATTTCTTTTGTTACTGATACTTGCTTGTTTTTCGTCTCGCATAACATGGCGCACTGTCCGAAAAAGCATAAAATTACTGAAGCAGTATTTAAACCGGAGTGGAAGAATATGGTGGTTTTTTTTCATTGTTCACAAATCGGATTCGAAATGCTTAATATGCAATCGTGTCCTATCGAGGAAAAAAAATACAATTCTACCTGACATCGAAAAAATTGTCATATTAAAACGAAGGAAATAAAATGGTAAGCTGCCTCGTTTTTTTTTTTTTGTTTTTCTTTTGTTTTTTGTTTGTTTTTTTTTTGTTTTTTTTACAATGTCGAATTGATAATTAGCAACTCGACTTTAAGGAACTGATCAACATAATGTGCAATAGGGGGGTAAGGAAGATTATCCGCGTGCACGAGCGCTGCCCGCGGACAGAAATCTTGGACAGCCCTGCTATAACAGGATACATAATAAAATCTTGTAAACATTCCAAGGTTAGCTGTGAAGCAGAAATACATTTTTACATTTATTAACAAGAAATTAATAACCCCGAGTAAAGTATAGGCAAAGAGCGGACCCTGCAGTCATCTATTTTTACCATTTTACCACTTTTTACCCCCTCCCCCCCAAAAGTTTTTTAATCAAAAGATTGACTTTCTCGAACTTAGTATGTAGAAAATGTAAAAGAGCTCTATTTTCTTTCCTTTATCAACATTTCCGATCGAATGATATGCCATATGTTGCTATAGTTCTAAAGACCAAGTGACTGCCATTCCCGAAACTCCGACCCAACTGGAACAATTTGGCCTAAACTTCAGAGTAATGTAGATCTTGCCTAGAGGAATCTGAATACTGAATTTCACTCCTTTACCTACCTAAATAGCACATAGATCTTTTGTCTCCTCTGACTCCCACCACCGTAATTCCGACCCCAGTGCACCAATCAAAACCAAACTAAAAAGAAAAAGTGGGCATGCCCTTAGTTAGCTACATTCCGAATTTTAACCTTCTACCTCGAAACTTGTAGACATTATGAAGGGAGAGACGGACAATGTAAAACCAATAAGTAAGCAGCTCCATTCTTCAGCTACTCATATAGATTATGAGCAATCGAGAAATCATCGATCGTTGCGTGCACACTTCAACAATACTTAAAAGATAAACAGAAAGTAACAGTGTATTCATTCTTGGAAAATCGATTGTTATGGCATTATCTTTACAGTCACTCTTTTAACATGTGAATTCGATTTGAAGGGGTCCACGTAAAATCTTGAAAAGTTGATACAGCCTTGATGGTTAATCCGTTTTTAAGTTTTCGTGCAAACGGCGGACGGCCAGATGGACGGCCGGAAAAACCTACAGACCAAGTAGCTTTTGTGCATTCTTATACGTAGCTTTTTGCTGATGCTCCTAATAAAGGAAAACTTAAAAGCGTAATTTTCCATTTTATATTTGTAACTAGCAAACCCGCGCCCGGCGTTGCCTGGGCTTTTTAAATCATGAAATAAAAATACAGTATAGGTAAATTTTAAAAAACCTTTATTTAATGTCAAAAAATTAATGGAAGTTTTTGGATTACACCTAAGTCTTGAGTACTTCCTTATAAACGACATTTAATGGTGTTGCATCTTTACTGTATAAATTTCTAGGGTCGCTAACTCTAGAACAGGCAACATACAGTTGTCCATGTGAGAAACAATCTTCTTGCAAATTTACTCCAGCTACTTTCAATGTTTGGCCTTGAGATTTGTTAATTGTTATGGCAAAGCAAAGTTTAACTGGAAATTGAATGCGTTTGAACTGAAAAGGTAAGTCTGTAGGTATTAAAGGGACTCTTGGAATTAAAACTGTTTCACCAAGACCACTTCCAGTAATAATTGAACCTTCTATCACATTATCTTTTAGTGATTTCACAATTAACCTTGTTCCATTACAAAGTGTTGGAGGATTTAAATTTCTAAGTAACATTATAGGAACGCCAATTTTAAGTTGTAATAAATGAAGTGGAAAACCACAAGGTTGTAATGAGTTTAAAAATTCCACAGAGTAATGTACTGCATTTTCAGTTTGTAAAAGTTTAACATTTCCTTCAACTTTGTTGATTTGGGTGACTTTCGGTGAAAATCATCAACGTTTGACAATAAGGTTGCACGAAACTGTAAATCCAGCCATTTGGGTGACTTTCGATAAAAATCATGAACGTTTGCCGAAAGTGTGTACGAAACTGAAAATCCAGTTCATTATTTTTAAGTTTATTAGGTTAGCAGAATCGTTACGTGGTGTTAATATAGTCCTCTCTTGGAACCATCCTAAAGACTTGGACTGAATATTAGAAATATCAGGGTACATTTTTTCAATCAAAGAATCTAGTGATTCGACATAATTGCACAATGAAGAATCAAGTTTTATCATACCATTTACTTCTGGTTCACTGCCACAACCAATTTTCAACAATTTTGTAGAAAATGCATCTGCCTGTTGATCATTATTTAAAAGGACCCTCATGTTTTTAGTGAGTGAAAGGTGAATAACATGCTCCCAAATAAAAGACTTTTTAAGCAAGCATTTACTTCGTCAGCAACTGTACCTTTTGTTATAACTGGTAGAGTTTGACGAAAGTCACCTGTGAATAAAAATGTCAAGCCACCCATTATTTGATTGGAGTTTCTAAGATCTTTCAGAGTGCGATGCAAAGCTTCAACAACAACCTTATTTGCCATAGTAGCTTCATCCCAAACTATCAAGGAAGATTGACGAAGTAATTTTGCAATAGCACTTTGTTTTTTTATTTGGCAGAAAGGAGTGTCCCCTGGTATAATTGTGAGGGGAAGTTTAAAAGTGGAGTGTGCAGTTCGTCCCCCCCAGTAACAATGTTGCTGCTATTCCTGAAGATGCAACGGCAATAGCTATCTTATTGAAACTTCTAATTTTGCATAGTATTAAGTTTGTTAAAAAAGTTTTTCCTGTGTCTCCAGGAGCATCTAAAAAGAATAGCTTTCCTTCACCATTTTGTACACTTGTAATAACCTTATCGTATGCGAAACGTTCGGTCTCGCTTCGCATGGTTTCTGTTTACACAGCTGTTAGAGGAGAAAAAAGCATGGCAGCCTATCGCAAAAATAGTACGTATTTCGTTGAGTTCTTTTGAATTTTTTTGTGTTATATATTTTTTATTTTTTTATTAAATTAGTTTATTGAAATATTAAGTGGTGGAGTTACAGTACAGGTAAATTTTAAAAAACCTTTATTTAATGTCAAAAAATTAATGGAAGTTTTTGGACTACAACTAAGT
The DNA here is from genome assembly GCA_023313115.1 of Rhysida immarginata. Classification (NCBI taxonomy): domain Eukaryota; kingdom Metazoa; phylum Arthropoda; class Chilopoda; order Scolopendromorpha; family Scolopendridae; genus Rhysida; species Rhysida immarginata. The sequence continues at coordinate 15,015,711 of JAHWFO010057280.1, forward strand.
CTTGAGTACTTCCTTATAAACGACATTTAATGTTGTTGCATCTTTACTGCAAATGTATAAATTTCTAGGATCGCTAACTCTAGAACAGGCAACATACAGTTGGCCATGTGAGAAACAATGTTCTTGCAAATTTACTCAGCTATTAAGATGAAGTAGAATTAGCTTATGTTTGTTTGTTTGCTCAAGAGATGGCGCTAAGCGTTTCGATCGCCGATCACCATATGATGAGCAGCCATGTTGACGCATTTTGAGAGCAATTAACGTAAATAATTTAATATAAAACCAATTTTTATGAATTAATACCTAGCCTACAAAGTTTCTACATAAATCCCCTAACAAACAAAACTTGTTTCATAAAAATCCATGCAGTAGTTCTTAAGGTTATCGAGCACATACACCGGGGAAGTGACTTAGATTTATACTATGTATAGATTTATAAGGCTGGTGAGCATTTATCAAATATTCGGGGTCTGTAAGCAAGATCGACTCAAAAGGGTTTCAAAATTAAATGTTGGCATATTGTCCATTTGAGAAAAATAGAAAGTTTATACTGAACAGATATATCTATCGTCAGAATCATATCTGGTGAAACCAATGTCTAGAGTTCTTAGTCTATTTTTTCGGCCATTCACTATTACCAATGACAGTATGGTCACTAATTACTTACTTTATATTATAGGTCCCTGGGATTAAATTTATCCAGGATGGAAGCATACAAGCTCTTTGGAGAGATGCAGAAAGGGTTATTTCCAAAACAGACTGTTGTGGGTTACTTACTGTCAAGAATTGCAGTTCGGCCATAACTTTTATGTTTATGAAACTTCTACGCTCTGTTCTGGTACAAATGGAATTACGCAGATGCAATCTCAACTCTGCAATTTCGATAAGTTAGCTATCTACTTAGCTTTCACAGCTTTTTAATGCTTCTCGGTTTTTTGATCAGCTTGTGTTTCAGTGCTCTTAAGAAGGAAATTTAGAAGAACATGTCAAAATCTTCAGTACATTAGTTTTCGGTATAAACCTCATAAACTGAAGTGCGTGTCAAGAACGGAAACCAACTTTTTGGAGGTTTGTAAGCTCGAACAAAGTACGCAATTACTTCTTAATAAACTACACAATACAGAGTACAGATCGTGTCGCGTATGATTTGGGAGAGAGGGCAATGTCATAAAACATCAGACGTGACTAACATGTCCATTCCCATATCCAGAGGTTTAAATTCTTTCGGCGCTTGTTGTTGACTGTTTTAAATTAAATAAATGAAATTTATATTGTCTGGAATTAAAACTTCAATGAAACTTGTTCTCGTAGATGAAGAAAATTTATTTAAAAGAATTTTCGGTCTTCAGGCAGAAATTTCAGGAGTCCTCTAAATTCCCAAGCCGGAAAACTATTGAGCCTCGATGATTGCTAAAATTAATTAGCAAGACATTTATGCACAAAATAGAATGAATAGAATGCAATCAGTATGACTATAATGTAAGCCGGTTGATTTTTGACGTAACACGATTTTTAATTATGCGTGGAGAATTAAAAAATAGCGAAACTAATCATTGATCGTCTTAAAGCGCAGAGAGACGACGATGACGGCTAGGCAGAAGAAGTGTTCCGTTGATGAAAGCAAAATAGTTTTACGGGCTCCTTCAGCGGTTTTGAACGACGGGGGTTGGCGGAGTGGGGAGTAGAAAGGGGTGGGAGTGAAACGACAGTGGCTGCAAAAGGGTAGAGAATGGAAGAAAGAAAGAAAAGCCATAGTTTCTGATCTCGGTTATTTGATCGGTTCGGGTGCTTGACGCTCGCGGCACGTACGCCGTTCAGAGGAAGAATGCGTTAATTGTTAATTGCTCGTGAGGTTCCTACGACCCGTTCGGGTGACAGATGCCAGCGACCGATTGTCGCACCAGTTGCCACTTGGCGTTCGTTCTGCCACATTCGATGACTCGCGCGCCGCTGATGTCTCGAAGCACGAGGAGGAGGAGGAGGAGGAGGATGGAGGGTGGGGAGCCCGCTTTGGCAACTCCTGTTCGGGCGCACGTGACGGTCATCTTATTTCTCTTCTTCCATCAATTAATCACCACCATTGTCGACAGCTCACGTTCCACGCACCGCACTTAATGAAATCTTTACGCGTGTAAGATAAATTTGGATTATCGTCATTAGCATTTGCCCACGGAAGAAAAGTTACAAATTGTCTTCTTATTAAACGCTTGGATTTCCTTTTGTTAAACATTTATGCAAAACTCAAAAATGGGACTGGTATCCATATCGCTTATTAAAACTAGATAACTTTTACATTGTAAAACCGTTTTAAAATTATTTTTCCAATTTATATGTTCCACTGTGTAAGTTAGGAAGACAAACACCAAGACTTAATTAATGTGACTCATTTAAAATTTAATTTTGATTTTCTCAAATACTTTGACATTCTAAGAATTATTTCGTACTTAAAAATTCAAAAATGAAAAGTTAAGTCTATAGAATTTCTTAATCGGATTGTGTGTGCACATAAATATAAACCATAAGAACTTCATAATTCTGTACTTTGTGAGAGTGTTTATAATTAATCCTTCTTTTTAATAATTTTTACTCACGTTATTGTACGTACAAGCTTGGTTATAACAATTAATTAGGAGATGTTTAGAGCTCTGAGTCCAAAAGACTATTGCAATGAAATTTAGTGTGCATACATTCCTAGTTACATAATTACATTCATGACTACTTCTAAGTCATAATGTTTACATAGAAGAGATGGTAATTAGCCGATCATTTCCTATAACATGGCCACCACAATAACATGAGGATACTTAAAAGTGATGTTCCCAACTAAGTGGTTTTAAAAGACAGAATTATGCTACATGTGCGAAAAATGAATCCAAATCAGTTACGTTCTGCCGTCGAGAGCGTTGTGTATCGAATGTACCCTTTACAGCAAAGAGATGGTTACTTAATGTATTGGTTACCTGCAAAAAGCATTAAATGCAATGCTTCTGCTTAACATTTCTTAAGTCACATGCAGTGTCACTGTAATCTATGGAATGTTAAACCTTACGGGATCTATTTTTGTCACACGAAATTGCAAATATATCTTTACGCTTTGTTTCTTCACTTTTGTTAAATGTCCGCATTTATTTGGTGACTTATCCAATATGCAAATTCAAGCGATATCAGCGCCAAATCTCAGACTCTCGGGAATTTTTGAACTAAAATGTTTTAAGAAGTCGAAAAAATTGATACACAAATGAGGTTGATACTACATACTTATAATTGATTTTGATTGCATGACGTTAAGATTGAAAATGACATTGTGATTGATTACCAGTGTTACAATCGAGGCTAACGAGAGACAGACCAGGGCACTCAATAGTCACCTGGCTATCGGTATGTAAGCAACCAGTCTTCATTGTAACCAAAAAAACACTGATTATTAAATTTCAGGATGGAGACAATGATCAGGTGATTTTTGAGTTTCCAGTTTTGTCTCTCGTTTGCCTCGGTTACAATACTTGTGATGTACGAGGCAATCATACTTGTACTAATCACTAATTACATAAATAAAAGCAATAATGTGGATAGTGTCAATGAATAATTTATAAATAAACTCTTTAACCACAACAGTATAATTACAAGAAAAATACAACCTGATCTTGCTGGAAGCACTTTTCGAAAGCCAAGCTTTCATTATTCAACAGCCGATGAGAACCTCGAGTAAAACTGAGAGAACTGAATAATGAAAGCTTGTTCTCTCAGTTTTACTCGAGGTTCTCATCGGCTGTTGAATAATGAAAGCTTGGCTTTCGAAAAGTGCTTCTAGCAAGATCAGGTTGTATTTTTCTTGTAATTATACTGTTGTGGTTAAAGAGTTTATTTATAAATTATTCATAATCACTAATTGCCTGTTTCCTTTCGAATTTCTTTATCCTATCATTTTACGATGAAGTTATTGAGTGTGAAAGCGATCTTTGAAATTTTCTCTAAATTATAAAAAAAAACCATGAAAGACACAATTTCCATTTTCTGTTACAATAACAGTTTTAATATCAGGTTGTTGCAAAAGTTTCTTCCGGTTCTAGAACCCGTGCGCAAGAAGGGCTCATTTTCCGAGAGATAGAAGAATGCTATATGTTTTGAAACAATAGAAGAATGGTATCGCCGGTTCAGACGCGGAGACAGCACTCTTCAAGATGCACCTCTCTGGTCGGCCAGTCATGATTTCAGATGGTGATCTACGCCAAGCAATTGATGAAGATCACAATGTAACAACGAGGGAACTCGCAGAACAGTTCAAGGTGGACTTTTCAACCATTGCCCGGCATCTGCATGAGCTGAATCTGTCATTCAAGTTCAATCGTTTTTGTGTTGGAATAAAAATCCGGAAAAAAGTTTTGCAACAACCTGATATTTTGTTGGATGGCCTCGTACTCTGGTTTTGTTCTTGATGTACTTCCACCGTATGGCTCCGTGCGGTTTACAAAAGCCTCGATTGGACAGCGCTTATTCATATTGGACCTATTATTTTACTTTACCTATATACAGGTATTGGACATTGAAACTGAAACACCTTCGCAAATAGCACTGGTCACCCCCAGGGCTGAATAGAACCTTCTGCTAGGTAATTAATCGTATGCATATCAATGAATCACGTGTCAGAGGTCTTGGTAGTCACTCCAGTAGAAAAGTTCGATAGTAAGCTTCACATTGTCTGTGCAGAGCGCTATAATGGGAGACATATCCAACTTCAAAAGAGGGCAGATTGTTGGGGCGCGTCTAGCAAGTGCATCTGTGTCCAAAACTGCCACACTTTGTGATGTCTCACGTGCTACAGTATCCAGGGTGATGTGTGCATATGAACAGGAAGGACGAACCACGTCCAGGAGGAGCAACTGCAGGGGAAAACGGAAGTTATCGGAAAGAGACGTCAGGACATTGACCAGGATTGTTGCACGAAAGCGGAAAACCACCGCAGCAGAAATCACCGCAGAAATGAATACACACCTCCAGGAACCTGTGTGCACGAAGACAATCCGTCGTTACCTGCATAAATCCAACATTCATGGCAGAGTTGCTATACCGAAGCCTTTCATCAGTAGTACAAATGCCTCCAAGCGGGTTCAGTGGTGCCGGACGCATAAAACCTGGACGTTGGATGACATCAAACGCGTCATATTCTCGGATGAGTCCAGCTATACTGTCTTCCAAACAACAGGGAGGGTATTCGTCTGGAGGAGCCCCTCTGATGCCTACAACCCAGACTGCTTGGCACCCACAATCAAACACGGAGGTGGATCAGTAATGGTCTGGGGTGCAAACTGTGCAGGACCTCTACCGATCCTTCCCAAGATGTGTTGCTGCTGTGCTGGCTGCCCACGGTGCCCCAACACCTTATTAAATAAAGATTTTGGATTTCTACCAGGTGTTTCAGTTTCAATGTCCAATACCTGCATTTTATAAATAAGATAATCAATGCATTTTATTCACCGTTTGAAAGTTAACATACAACCGAAAAACAACTTTGCATTTCAAGTAAACATGCAAAAAAAAAAAGGTTGTGGAAACTTATTATCAGGTCGTTGCATATCAAATGTCGGATTTCGAGGTGGAAGTTCCGGGCGGAAGTGACGGACTTGGCAAATGAGCCATGCGGCAGACCACCCAACCCACATGATCTGAAGCGATCTGTGGAAGAGGACCCGTCAAAAACTGTTCGGCACATTACAGGGGATCATGCTGTACCAGCGTCGACTGTCAGTAGACGACACCTTAGGACCATCGGCAAGGTGAAAAAGCAGGACAAATGGATCCCACATGAACTTACGGAAAACCAAAAACAGCGTCGGTTGGAGGTATGTACGGAATTGCTTTTGCGCCATGAAGAAGCGGGGATTCTTGATCGCATTGTCACCTGCGACGAGAAGTGGCTCCTATAGGACAATAGGATACGGTCAGCATAGTGGCTGGATGCTGATGAACCCCCGCGACAGTTCCCTAAACCCCCGTTGCACCCCGGGAAGCTCATGGTTGCGTTTGGTGGAACATCCGTACTGTAGTGCATTACAGTTTCCTGCAGCAGGGGGAGACGATCACCGCTGCGACCTACTGTCGTGAACTGCATCGTATGCACACAAATCTGTGTCAGCAAAACCTGCATCTCTGCATCGCAAAGGCGTCCTGCATGACAACGCGCCTCCGCACGTTGTACGAACGACCGTGCAGGCGCTACAGGGCTCTGGGCTACGAGGTGCTTCCACGCCCGCCCCCCCCCTACTCTCCGGACCTCTCCTACCGACTACCATCTTTTCCAGAGCCTAGACAATTTTCTCCGGAGGAAAACATTCCTAACGTCGAAAACGCATTCCGGGAGTTTATTGAGTCCCGTGACCATGGATTCTATCGGAGAGGGCTCGAGAAACTGCCAAATCGTTGGCAACAATGTTTGGATTGCAATGGGGGGTTATTTCGAATAGCACGTGTGAAGGTGTCCTTTATAGAGGGCCACCGATATGCAACGACCTGATACTTTTAACGATACTTATTATTAGGGTTTTAGCATCGTCTAAAACCCTATTAACGATGGTACAGATATATATAACATGTATGTCACACGCCATAACTTTTGAAAGGATTGACCTAGAGACTTGAAATTTCCTACTCACGTAGGCCCTATACAGAGGACGGTGCGAAAAATATAGCGAATCCTCTTGGGTGGCTCGGGGCCCCTCTGGGGCCATTTGTATGAATTTCATGGTTCCTTTTTTATCTTTTGAACAAAGAGGGCAAAGATTCTGAAATATCGTAAATTTTTAGTGCGGTTCTAAAAAAAATAAAACCAATATACAAGTAAAGTGATATAAGCCCCTAGGGCCCCGCCGGAGGTCCCGAGGCCCCAAATACATTTGAAGCTATAAAATTTGAACGGAACGACCTAGGAACCTGAAATTTTGTATATTTATAGTGTCGTACTAAAAAAATATTGCAAATATACAAAAAAAGTAATATAGGCCCCGGAAGAGCCCCACAGGACCCAAACGCAAGCAAAGCTACAACTTTTAAATGAAAAGGTCTAGAAATCTGAAATTTTGTTTACTTACAGAAAGCTACTTAAAAATTTAGCTAATATACACTAAAAACTGGTATAAGGCTCTTGGGTCTCGACAGGGGACCTGAGCCCCGAATCACAAATCAAGGTATAACCTTTGAACCGGAAGTCCAGAAATCTGAATTCTTGCTTATTTTCGTGTTACTTAAAATTTTAGCTCTTATACACAAAACTTATATAGTCCTCTGGGGCCCTGATAGGGGTCCTAAACACAAACAGCTATAATGTTTGAACGAAAAGGCTTAGAAATCTGAAAATTTGTATACTTATATCAGTTTTACGTGTATATTAGCTAAATATTTTAGTAAACTACTATAAGGCTCTTAAATCTCCACAGGCCTAAGAACTTGAAGTTTTGCATTTTTACAGTGCGTTACTTAAAAATTATAGACAATACACAAGTAGACTGGTATAGGCCTCGGGGCTCCTGGCGGCCTCAACTACAATTGAAGCTATAAAATTTGAACGGAAAGGCCTACGGTCCTGAAATTTTGTTTAATCATTGTGTGGTATTTAAAAATTTAGCTAATATATATTAAAAATTAAAAATTGTATAGTCTCTTGGCAGGGGCCATGCGGCCTCAATCTCAAATCAAGCTAGAAATTTAAAACCAGAAGTCCAGAAACCTGAAATGTTTTATATTTATAATGTGTTGCTTAAAATTTTAGCTATTACACACTAAAATTGACATAGTCCTCTGAGGCCTCGGCAGGGGGCCGCGAGGCTCCAAATACAAATCAAGCTATAACTTTTGTACGAAAAGGCCTAAGAACCTGAAAATTTTGTATTTGTACCCCTCCACTTATTATAATCACTACTGCTCGTAACACTTTGATGCCTTAACTATTTTTTTTTCTTCTTTTGTTATATGTTCTCGGGAATTCTTTTTTCTGGTTTTAATTCTTTAGAGATCGTCGCATATAGCATTTACTTCATTTATTTTTCGTCATGTAATAGCAGTCGTCGACTGTCGTTGCCTGGGCCTTCTAGCGTCCGTCGGAGGAGAACCCTTTCTGCTCTGCCCGCCAGCTCAAGTAATTGCGCCATAGTCGTTGCGCCCGCCACAAGGATAGAACGTTCGCGATCGATCCGCTGGATGAACGATTTCCATCATCTGCCATCGAACGTTGTTGCATCAGTTTAAAAAAAAGAGGGGAAGATTAGGAGTCTGGAAAAAATATACTGTTCTTTTGAAGATTTAGAGGGAGGAAAAAGAGCACAAAGAAAAAAAGTGGAGGAAAAGAAGTTTTAAAAAAATAAAAATTGAACGATCTGACATGTCTGAAAATTTGAAGATTATTCTCTTAGAAAATATACGCTCATTCAGTGACATCATAAACGAATACTCACAATATTAAATATTAAAAATGTTCGAAATAATAATATATCTAATAGTAAGGCCCATATTTTGCGCAAATTTGAATGGTCGGTCTTCAAATAAGTTTTAGATATGAATTAATTAATACTTTCGGGAATGAAATTATTAATATTTTTTGAGTAAAAATATTCAAGATGTTGGAGAAAATTGAATTGTGCAATTCTTTTACCAAAAAAAAAAAAAAAGAGAAAAGCGTAAATTAAAATTTTTTGTTTCTCCTCATTTTAATTTCATTTTCGTTTCTATTGAAAAAATCGTATGAAATCATTTATGAAATTTCATTTTCTTCAAATATCAAGCGCGGCTAACTTTCAAAAAAGTGCTAAATTTTTGATAAATTATTTTTTGATGCAATTTGTCTTACCTTAGAGCTTTCTTTAATAAATAACAAAATAATATTTTACGATTTCACGTTCGGGATTTTACAAATTAATTTCAAATATTGAAGATTTCTTGATGAGAAATTATTAATGTTACTCTCGGGCAAAGCTCTTGAAACTACATCACAAGATGCAACGAGCATATAAAAACGTGGATTTCTGTTGTTTTAGAAAGCCGCTCTTGCAGAGATCCATGTTGTATTGTCACTGAGCAACGGGCAGGCCGCTCGAAGGTGAGAAGCCTTCGAGAATTAATAAGTCTTCAAGACCTGTGCGACATCATAGCAGAAAATTTTGTTTCTGTTTAGTTAAGTCACTTAGATCTGTCATTTCAAGAAATCAATTAATTAACTTTGAAAGCGCTGAAATCTACAAATAAAGCCGAAAATGCTGACTGATTAATCTTAGAATCGATTCTATTTGATTTATTGAGTCTAAGGTTTTATTGACAGAGTTGGTTGGGTTTTGCTGGAATTCCTCTCCGACGGGTTCACGCAAGTAGTCACGCGTTGGCGCAATGCGTGGAAAGGGATGGGGACTATGTCAAAAAGTGAATAGTGCATTACATACAGGACAAATGTGAGTATAAGATACAAAAAGAATTTTGAAAATCGGTTAACAAATAAAAAAGTTACAGCCATGGAGGCATTACTTTTCAATACGCCCTCGTATATATACATATTTTTGGGAGGGGGAGTTAGCTAACTAGCCTCGGTTCGAGACCTGTGTTCCTGATTGGTTATCAGCGGGCTGGCTGTGAGATGCGGGAACGGGATAGGGAATGTGAACTTAAGTTTATAACATATGGGGCTGGACATATTGATGATACATGATTAGCTTTTTATATATTTTTTTTACAAAGTTTCGAGTTTGGGGAGTCAGGGTGGCGTAGAGCAAAGTAAAGCTTAAATTTTTTTTATTTCACTATGGTTGGGGGAGAGGAGATTGATGGCTGTCATTTAGGGGAAGTGATTCTGTTACATTTGTGGGAGAAGAGGATTGGAGGTGGGGGAGGGGGGGGTATGGTCATTTTGGTTGGAATGTAAACATTCGTTGTGATCCATTAAGTCGCTAGTGGGGAGGGATAGTTGGAAGCAAAGGATGCAATCGCCATATTACGCACAATATGCAAACAAAACTATGTCACATATAATAATCAATTCTACACCATGCCAACAGGCGTCCTTATGGGTTCACCAATACTAGCAGAGATATTTCTGCAACACATAGAAGAATTACACATCCACAAATTGCTAGACAAAGGGCAAATATCAAGCTACTATCGGTATGTAGATGACACCATAATAGTGTATAACAAAAACAATAACAGTGCTGATAGCATACTAAAAACTTTCAACAACCATCACCACAATATTACTTATACCATGGAGGAGGGGGTAAACGCCACGATAAACTTCATAACCAGGTCACAGGACAGCTGCCAATTCTCCTACAACATCTACAGGAAACCAATGACCACAACAAACAACATCAATTACACATCCAACCACCCACTCCAACATAAAACAGCTGCCTTAAAATTTTTTGTGAACAGGGCCTTCAATTACCCGCTCCAACATGAAGCACGACAAAAAGAATTGGAGCAAATCAATCAACTGGCATCAAAACTGTAATTCCCGGCGTATATGATCAACAGCATCATAAACGATGTACAACGCAAACACAACCATCCAAGCAATAAAACCACGGGGAAAATAAACAACAGAAGGTATGCCACCTTCACGTACACAGGTCCCCAAATTTACAGAATAACCAACATCTTCAAAGAAAACGGACTTAAAATTGCATTCCGTATTGGCTCTAAATGTGGCAGGTTGCTACATAAACCAGCTTCCTCGCTAAAAGCAAAATATGAAAGCAGCGGTGTATATAAGCTTAACTGTTATAGTTGTGATCAGTACTACATAGGTCTGACAACTAGGACATTCAAAGAGAGATACAAAGAACACAGAGCTTCTTTAACATATTACGACGGGAAATCAGCTTTCGCGGACCACCTCATCGCGCACAAACATAATGTAGGAAACATGGAAGCAGCAATGGAGGTGCCAGTATCCTGCAACGAGCACAGGAAAATACCAGCCTTGGAAGCCATCGAAATATACAGTAGCAAAAAGAAAGATAAACAAAATCTGTTAAATAATCAGTTAAACTTTGACTTTGATCCAATGACAGACATCCTATATAAATATTTATTTATAGTTATGTCACCAATTATTAGAGATTGTTTGACTACAATATCCACTTCCGCAAATTATTCAGAAGAATATCGATTGAACTATATTAACGAGGGATTTTGCTTTATTATTGTAAATGTGTATATTGTGTTTAAGATGATTATTCATGGGGAGTTCTCATAACATTACTTTTATACTTACTCAGTCCAATTCTGGTTGCTTAATTATTTATGATTTAATTAGTATGATATATATCCGAATTAATAGAACCAGTCAAGCAATAATATTAGAATTAACTCCGGATTTTGGTTTTATTTCATGTTACCCTTTTTATCATTTAATCCCATTATAAGTTCCATAGCATGTTATTTATTGGTATCTAATCATCTGATTTTATATATTATAATTTATTTTTAATTTGGTTCCATTCACATTCATTTCGTGACCAATTGTGGAAGGAGCAACGTAATAAGTTTACCGTTCCGAATGTTAACAAATTTTTTAAACTACATGTATTTCTAGTTCATTATTAATATCTAATGTTAGAAATTATAATAATTATTATTATTATTAACTTCTAAGGCCGATGTTAATGCGGTTATTATTAACCTCGTATTCTTCTACATCACAATCACGTAATTAATTTAACCTTATTTTTATCTATTTAATTATTACTAACCAAAAAGATGCACTCATAAACAATATTATTATGAACCAGACTCCCACATTGTTACCACACTCACCCCCCCTCCTCGCATATATAACTCATCGTCTATCCCGACTGCACTATCATATTCCCGGGATAACGTTTATGTACTTTTATCTTTTCTTTCGATAATTTTAGTTAGTTAATTTCTTCCAACTATCCCTCCCCACTAGCAACTTAATGGATCACAACGAATGTTTACATTCCAATCAAAATGACCATACCCCCCCCCTCCCCCACCTCCAACCCTCTTCTCCCACAAACGTAACAGAATCACTTTCCTTAAACGACAGCCATCAATCTCCTCTCCCCAAACCATGGTGAAAAAGAACTCTAAATTTAAAAATTTTTAAAACTTTACGTTATAAAACACGGCGCACTTATATACGTTGCTCTACGCCATCCTGGCTCCCGAAACTCGAAACTTTGTAAAAAAAAAAAAAAAAAAAAAAAAAAAAAACCTACTAATCATGTATTTCCTTATTACTTGTAAAATCTTGCTCTGATGATGGTGTAAACCGAAACGCGTAAGCAACATAGCAACATAATAAACAGTTATTGCATAACCGGACCAATCATTATTTCGCGTCTCAGGTTTTAGTTTACCTGTTCCATTCCTAGAATCATCTCTTGTTGTGTTCCATTGAATTTCTGATTGAATTCTTCTGTTGAACTGAACCAATAATGATCATTATTATCACTTACCTTGACCTTGCCTCTCTCTCGCCCCCTGTTATACAGGGTGACCCAAATTTATCCAGTATAATTGTGTAGGAACATTGTATGGTTCAAATGGAACAAAAAATTTCCTATAAACATTACATCTAGTTTCGATCATCTGTGAGATATCGACCTTTGTCTATTTTCTTGTAGAGTTGTTAAAGCAGATAAATAAAACACTTGAGAGTGCAGACCACTTTTATTCTGCATACTGACAAAACATCACATTGAACTACAAAACAAAACTAAAATGATACAAGGAATAAGAATAAGAAGAAAGTAACAAATCAATGTCGAGGAAGCCCCTCAAAATGGTTGTCCCCAGCTCCAATGCACTGGTTACATCTTCGGACAACTGAGCTGGTAGCTGCCACAATCTGATCGGGTGTAATTGCTCGACTACAAGCTAGAATGGATGCAATGAGCTCATCTCTGGTGGTGGGCGGATTGCTTAGACCTCCTTCAGTGTTCCCCACAGAAAAAAATCTAATGGGTTGAGGTCCGGTGACCTAGGAGGCCAAGCCACCGGACCACCTCTACTGATCCATCTGTCCGGATAATTGACATTCAACCAGTCTCGCACTCCTCTATCAAAGTGGGCCGAGCATCCGTCCAATTGCAATCGGAGGTTTCTTCGTACATCCAATGGCACGTCCTCCAAAAGGATGTAAAGATGATCTTGGAAAAAATCAAGAAAAACTGCGATGTTCACTCTGCCAGTTAGAAAATGGGGATCAATGAGCTGATTATTAAGTATGCCCATCCACACAATGACACTGAACTTGTGTTGGAAAGGGTCTTCAATATCGTATGAGGATTCTCTTGTGCCCAGATATGGCATTGTGAATATTAAATACACCTCTTCGAGTGAACGTAGCTTCATCCGTCCATAAAATCCATTGAGAGAAATGTCTATCCACCCTTTGAGCATTCACAGAACACTCATAGAATTCAACACGTTTACCTGCATCTTCAGCCCCCAATTCTTGTACACGGTGTACGTGAAAATTATGCCTACCCTCGGGTCTCAGTGTCCTTCGAATTGTCTCTGGGGATGGCTATTTCGGCAGAAGCTCTTCGCACATATGTGGAGGGATCGTTGTCAAAATGGTTGATACCTTCCACGACTGAACGATCCTGTCTTCCTTAGAACTTGGTGTACTCTCGAAAACACCTCCGGATGTGGATGGCCCCTATGAGGAAATGCATCCGCGTACAACATGCTGGCTTCTGCAGCGTTACCAGCAGCAAGCCCATAGTAAAAATGAATGTCCGCATATTCTTCATTTGTGAAAACAAATAACATAATGAACTTCGACGTTGTGTTGCACAATATGAGCCAACTGCTCAAATCAACCGCCAAGTCAATAAAATACCTTTCACACATGTTACAAGTACGACGAATCCTCTTCCTGTTAGGCATATACAAAACAGGAAGAGTACATTTAATAATAAACCATTGAGGAATGACATAACCAAGTACCGAAAGGTTAAACTAAACTGCCCTATGTTAAATATTGTAAGTTTCAAATGGCCCATAATGATACATTAACCACGTACCTTTGAACCAATTGCGACTATTATTAATTTTACGTTATATTCATTCATGACACATCATTTCAAGTCGTTTGATATATTACATCATTGAAAACATTTGAGGGTGTCATAAGGGTACCATTAGAGCACGTGCCATTGTTTCGATTTCAACCATTTTCTAAATGGTTCATTCCCGGAACCATATTTATTAATTGGCGAAAATAGTAATTTATATCTGCTTCTATCTCGCCATCACGATTTGTTTGATATACCGGGTGGGCAAGAAATAACGTGAGGTGTTCAGAGCTCGCTAGCAGGAATTCTATTAGGCCAAATGCAGTACATTTTGGTGTATATACTTAGTGGAACATGCAGTTTCGATTTCTGCAAAAAAAAAATAAAATAGTACCAAAAGTCGCCATAGGGGGCGCTTATTTCAAGAAAACAATGAATACATTTGCATAAGCGCGTTCCGTGTTGAGCAATCATGACAATAAAAGGCAAGGCTGAGGATTTCCCATCATTCACGAACGAATGGCCTGACGATGACGCTTACTCTGCCTGACCGCGTTATTAGTCAAGTTGTTTTATCAGAAGAGCGACAATGCAAGTGCTGCCCTTCGTGAATTCCGGCGATTGAAAACGTTACGAAGAGGACCGATGAGCATAACTAACTTACGGAAAATGATTGAACGATTTGAATCTACCGGAACTCTAGGAGTGCAACCAGGCCGGGGACGCAAACGAATTACGTTGAAGAAGTTGCAACTGCTGTTGTGGGACAGATGAGGACTACTGTGCAGGGTACCAGCAGTGCACACGCAATAGCACGCCAAACAGATATCCGATATTCGATGGTGAGGAAAATATTTCATAAGATATTGACATTTTATCCCTATAAACTCACACCTGTTCAACAATTGCTTCCTGGAGATGAACGTACCCGAACTGACTTTTCGTTGAGATTTTTAGAACGTATGGAAGTGGATGATACATGGCCATGGCAAATTTTATGGAGTGATGAGGCATGGCCATGTATCATCCACTCATCAATTCAAAACATTTTTATTTGAATTGTGATGTCAATACCCACAACTGCCGTATTTGGGCTGCATCAAGTCCACAAGTGTGTCTGCCCATTCCCCGTGGACCGGTGACTTATTCCGTCAATTCTTCCAGGTATGCCGATATGCTTCAGAATTTTGTGATACCACGATTGCAGGAAAAGGGTTGTCTGGATCTACCATTTTTATGCAGGATGGTGCGCCACCGCACATCGGACGTCAGGTGCAGCAGATCTTGCGAGAACGTTTTTCAGACAACAGAATAATTAGTCGTGCATTTCCCATGGTATGGCCACCCAGGTCGCCTGATCAACCCTTGTGATTTTTGGTTATGGGGATATTTGAAAAGCCTTGTGTATCAAGCACATGTTCCTAACCTCTCAACCTTAAAGGAGCAAATAACGTTACATATCAGACTAATTAATGCAGATATGCTGCGAGCTGCCGTAGAAAATGTCGTGTACCGCATGCAGCTATTGAAAGAGCACACTGGTGGTCATATTGAAACACATTTGTAATTAAAAATAAAACATTGGTTATTGTTGTTACTAAAGTTGGTTTGTACGGTATTTGTTCATTTGACAATTAGGTATTCATTGTTTTCTTGAAATAAGCGCCCCCTATGGCGACTTTTGGTACTTTTTTTTTGCAGAAATCGAAACTGCATGTTCCACTAAGTATATACACCAAAATGTACTGCATTTGGCCTAATAGAATTCCCACTAGCGAGCTCTGAACACCTCACGTTATTTCTTGCCCACCCGGTATTACTTAATACAGGGTGATTACAAAAGAACTTCACACTTTTAAAAATTTATTACATCAAAGCTATTCAGAATATAGACACACCACATACGGATTCTTAAAGAAAAACTCTTGAAGTTTATTGTGACACAGTTAAAGATGTTCAATATGCCCCCGTGTAGTCGAATTCGTCCCAAACCCGCATTAACATGTCTCCATCAATCCCACGTATCGCTACCGTAATGCATTCTTTCAGCTCGTCTAGGTCACGGGGAAGGGTGAAGACCTATTCCCAATTTACAGGCTATTCCCATCATAATTCCTTTTTTTTTAATTATTGAGAAACCTAGACTTGATTCAATTTTTTTGACTATTCAAACGTTTATCTGAAATTAGTAAGTAAGATCAAGTTACGTATCACGTTTATATTTTCTATATCTTAGAATTTTATTTTTTTCGTTTCTGTCCTTTCATTGGCAAAAGTGAAAGTCCTATCGTTCAGTGAAACACATTATGAGGAATTATAAAGTATATCCTGAAGTTAAATAATGCTACAGTATACTATTAATTTTGAAGGAAAGTACATCTCCATTAGACGTTTTCATACCTCATGGTCTTTTATGATCATCTGTTCCAACCACAATATTTCTTATGGCTGGACGTTTTCCAGTTTTGATCCTTCCTAGGCATGTCACATGCCACACGCGCAAAAAATCTAGCAAGAATTATGGTTCCTAAGAACTTGTTCAAATTCGTTAAAAGATCACTTCACTTGTCAATATAAAAATTAATCAAATCTATCTAAAGTTTAGAGGGAAGGAATAATAAAAAATTACCTAAATGGCAAATGGAGTATGATAATCCCTTTCTTAAAATGCATTTTTTCTGCTAACATCCATACAATTTTTGAATTACAGTGGTACCTTAGATAATGACGAGTGGATGTTAAGGAAAAAAATGTCTTGGATAACGACGCAGGCTTTGATTAACGATGTGTTTAACTTGATTAGTGTTTTAAACCTCTATTTTTAATACTATATCCGGCTTTGCACTCAGTCACGCGTGGGGAGGACTTTTTGAGGCCCTGTATAAATACAGGCTGCATTCACAAAGCTTCAAGACTGATTTTTCTCCTGAGTAGGGGAGGGCGCGCAGACCGGTTCCACGACAGGGTGAAGTAGTGGGGGGTGTCAGCTAACCGACAGCACCAGCGGCAGTTAGTTACTTCCGAGTCGCTAGAGTGAGCAGTTCGCTAGTGGCGTGAGTGCGTCAGTGACCCCCGTCGAAAACTCGGAGAGTAGAAAATGCAGGAGTGCTCCGGCGTTTGAAGGATCGAATCCGCCAGGAGATCAAAGACAATTGGGATCTTCACCACGACAATGCGCCCTCTCACATGTCGCTCGCCGCCGGCGAAGTTTTGGCCAAGTTCAACGTGGCAACACTGACCATCCTACAACCCCGACCTACAGGCCCAATTGGAAACAAAGTTCTTCCGATGGCTTGTTGCTATTCGTTTCCTCCTGCTCCGTCAGCCGATTTCGTCTCCTTTCGTCAGTAGGGGATCGGTAATGTTCTCTTTCGTCTCTCTTTCGAGCCTCCTCATTCCTGGCTTTTTACCTGCTTCGGAGACATTCTCATTATCCATGCATTTTTCCCCTCTAATCGTTGAAGCGGAATCCTTTTCGCTCTTAGGAGCCGTCGATTCCGATCTGGAGGGAACTCCGAAGCAGGCGCCGATGAGACGCGACGAGTTGGCTCACTGCCATACCATCGGAGTTATATAATTGAGAATTTCTATCACTCCGATGGCATGATATGACCCCAAAACTCGTCTTCATCTTTATGTTTATTACGTACGATTTCAGGAAGTTTATGACTGATAGGCTAACCAGCCCTTGGCTCGAGTTCATCTTCCGTACCCCATGATACGTCGTCGTTTCTGTGTACGCTCTTCCTGAGCTCGATAATACATTTTCTATGTCTCGCAAACTTTTATTTTCAGCAATCTCACGTAAGAGGCCCCAACTAAAAAAAAGCGCCTATATTAAAAAACGGCTTGATGTATGTTACAAACAATAAGCCACGGTGCAAAAATGCTCTTTATTCTGTCTATCACCAACAATATGTCAAGGAGCAACATTATTCCAAAGGATAAACAAAGCAACTTAATACAAAAATATTCAAAAATAGTTAAATTTAAATTTAAGGCTGACTGTGTCCGCTCTGATATTGTGTGATTGAAAAACAAAACTCACCAAAACAGAAAAGACGAAGGATACCAACATAGTAAACAAACAATGGAATCGAAGCAAGAAATCTCACAGGTAAACAAAAAGTAATTACAGAACGTAGAGTGGACCTGTATACCATAGACAAGTTGCTTGAAATTGATGTAGCCTTCCTTAGCTGTTGAGACTCCCCAGTTAAGCAACCAACGTTTAGTCCACGTAAAAGCTCTCATCGTGAGATCTAATTGAGCGTACTGTCGTATAAGAACAAGAAATCTCGCTATTCCAGTGATTTGCTAAAAGCTGACTTTTTTTTGTGAAGGACTCCAAACTCTTGAGATGTGACGGGATCGTCTCTTAGTCCGTATTTAGATCAATGTCTCCACGTTTGCTTCAATACTAATGTTCAGCAAAGAAAGACTTGATTTGGTCACCTATGGATGCTGACAGCTTATTGACTTGCTGTGCTTATTGAGAATTGTTTACGAGTATGCTGAGGAGTTGCGAACCGCTTTAGATTAGGTTGTTTCTCGCAGATAGCCAAAATTTAGCATCTAATTTGGCAAAACCACCCAGCGTAATTCGGGCGCTGTGGGATTCGAACTCATACTGAAAGCGTACACAACCCATTAATCCACATGAGTCCAAACAATTCGCTTGAGCCGTAGTAATAAGCGTTGTATTCATTCATGACTCATCAATACGAATCCATTGATACATCACATGCCATATCTTGGTATTCTTAACGGTCACTGTTAGAGCACATGTAATTTACCTGAAGGATTCTACAAAAATGCCTAAAAAGTTGATACAGTCGAGCTAAGACTTTGATGATCACATTGTTGTAATGCCGTGTTTTGCAACGAGCATTTTTATAAGCAGCTTTAAGCTAAAGCTCCTAACAACAGGCTCAAATAAGAAAATATTTGCAAATCACTTATTGTTTAGTGAATAAAACTGCTTATTTAGAAAATGTGTCATCTCTTTGCTGCAAATGTATGGAGTTTACATATTTTAACAAGTATTCTAACAAAGGGAGGGTATAAGTAAGCTTACTGATATAAAAGTAAACAAAAAGTCAGTGTGAAACATTTTAAAAATTTTATATGCTCACAAATTTTTAAAAGTTAAGCGTAACATTCACGAAAACAAGTGCGTTCATTTCAACTGAGTAAAAGTAAATTTCACAAGAGGAAGTGTGTAATTTCATTAATGAATAAATTTTGAATAGGTTTTAAAACACTTTACACCATTATATTTTCCATCTCCCAAATGGTGGAATGAATGCTAGAGACAAAGTAAATACGCTCTTTCCAAATTGCAAATCGCTTGATTTTATGTTTACTTTTCGTACAAGTAAACAAAAGTTTCGATTAACATTGCATTTTTAACTTTATCACAAGTGCAAACAGTTGATACCGCAGATTTTAATGGCATGAAGTTGAAAAAGGAAATAAAACAGTTGAGAATGCGTGTTACTGCATTTCCAGAACTATGTTAAAAAAGCCATACTCAAAGCCAATTAACTGAAAAATCGGTTAATTTATTATTAACCTCGTTATTTCTGCCGTAATTTCAGTTTAATCATATCCATCCTATGTCATTTCTGGCCATCCAATATAGGAAGTTAAGTAGGGTCTAAACAATGATGGTGTATAATTTGATCTTTGGCCTCGAATTTTGCATTTTGCAACTTTGTAACCGTTACAGATAGAGAAAAATTTCCAATTGTACTGCAAATCAAAACGCTGATTTTAACAAAAAAATACTATGTATAAGAAAATAAAAATAAGGTGTGGTCACCACAGGACTTTCTTATACGTAAATGTCCTGGTCCAAATACAGAAAAAAATTAAACAACTGTCTAAAATGGGTACTTCCGATAGAAATTTTGAAAAAGTTTATGAATAAAAGTTACTTCAAATTAGCTTCTAAACACTTTGGTATAGATTCCAAATTTTCCTATACCATCTTCTTTCGTCTATATAGCAAAAAGCTGGATTTTGATAAGAGTAAAACTGGTACTTCCGGTTGGAATTTTGAAAAATTTTCTTAACAAAAGTTGTTTAAAATTGTAATTGTAACACTTTTCAATCCCTTCAAAATTTTCAAAGAGCTATTTCAAAATATATATTTTGGCGCTGGAGTAAACTGATACTTCCGTTTCACCGATTCCACAGGAAAACTAATCAGACCTCCGGAGAAGGATTATAATCTTAAGTTTAAACTTTGGTCTCGATAGCTTTAGCCGTTTGGACGCTATCGTGGACACACACACAGACAGACATTTCCCAAAAATCACTTTTTCGTAGTCTAGATACCCTAAAACGTGAAGATCAGTGAAAATCTCGAGGTCGAAATTTTTCGTGATTACAATACTTCTTTATACTATGTATAAGAAGGTAAAAGATTAAAAATAAGTGTAAAATTAAACCCACTAAACAAAATGAAATTTCAGTACTCCAGTGTGTGTTGCGGACTATGGAATGGCTCTCTTGGTGGAACCTGTTTTCTACATTGACTGCCTCACAGGAGCCAGCTGTTTTGTTATTTCAGTTCAATTTGGATTGCATGTAAGTGTGATAAAGAGATCCTGGTAGTTTTGCTGTAATGCACATTTGCTCCCGGTAAATGACGTAGGTAGAACACAGGCCTTTCCTGCTTTCAAATTAAAGTTTTGAACAGCCTGGTTTTGAATAATCCATTAAGCCAAATGGTAAGCCTCCACTCTCAAAGTCTTCTGATTTTAGCCGGCCTCCTTCAACTTTTAAAATGCTGCCACAATACTGTATACTGCTGAGTGCGTTTTTCCACCTGCAACACCGGATTAAACAGGTATAGTTTGTAGGAATAGAAGGCTAACATGTTGAGTTTCGTCCCTTCAATTGCTCCTGAATTTTATCTTCCAGCCTTCTTCTCCAGAAGATACAGAGCAACGGGTAGGTCATTGGATCACAGTTCGGACTCAAAATCGACATTAAGATTTCCCCGTACATAGATCTCGCTTATGTGGTGGTTGGTTCTCCATCGTCGGCTTCAAACACTACTGCTACCGCATTGACAGTTGGCAAATTATATCGTCTGTGATGGCGCTGTATTATCGACATTTAAACGTTTCCTGGCATCATTCATCATCTTGTACGCACGTGCAAAAGGTTGATATTTCTGATGTTCCTGTGAAATTTCTGTTTTGAGGATCAGAACCGTATACGTTGAAAGTGCGAAGGCGACACAAATTCATGCACTGGTATATCCACTTCTGTCGAATGATAACAAAAAGGAATTGGTATAACTACAAAGGCATTGAAGATATGACCATTAGATTAGGCTTACTTTATTCTTACTCAAAGCAAAAATGTTGTGTAGTGTATTTTTACATTTGAGCGCCATTAGCCTTAGAAATGTACATCAGTGTTAATTTACAAATATGCTAAATGTACATGCTAAATATCTTACAAAATTTCACAGAATACAGAGTTATAAATATAACTATTAGGATAATTGGAACATGATCAAAACTGAAATCAAAAAGTCTTTGTTTACTCGAGGCATGTAAACAAAGCAGAGTGAACCATTGTTGTCAGCTTCGCTTCCGCAGTGGCACGCGAGGAGTAAACAATTGTTGTCAGCTCCTAGACAATAGGCATGATAACGGAACATAATACATTGTTGGTAAGGCATGTTAACAAAGCAGAGTGAACAATTGTTGTCAGTTCCGTCTCGTGTACCCCTTCAGACTTTAGAGTAAGAAAGAATATGCAATCGCCCATTATGGTTATCAGGTAAGTTCAACAAGACGATAAATAGCTGCTATCGCTTTAATAAATTCTGACGAGGCCAATATCATTACTTAAAAATAATATTGGTCTCAATCCGCCGGGGAAAAAGAAACTAAATCTAAATATTCTATGAGTTCACAATCTGTGAAAACTATCGTCCTCTTCATATCTTGAAGACGATAGCACTATTTGACAATGTGTTAACCATATGGTTGGAGAGGAAGAAGGCAGGAAATAATTTAGTGAAAATGTTCCATTCGAAATTATCTCTTCTTTTGCAGCGTGGACACTTTTAATTTTATTTTTAACTTTAGAGTCGCTATCTAATTTCTTCGCACTATTTAGAGCTTTTTCATAACAAGTTTCACTAACTTTGTTGCTTTGACTGTTTCAAAATTCCACACATCCCTTCGCTGCATTAATACTTTTCGTGACGGGACAAGAACTTATTTCTTTTCCTTTCTCATTCTCTTTCTTCTTTATATTTCAGGTCGATTTTTAAGATAAAGAAAACTGCAAGTTGTTAGTTATGTTTCGGAAATCAATACTTTGTGCTCAACCTATATTACTCATCGAAGTATATATATATAATACAAATTTAAGACCGAATATTAAAAACTTTGAAAACGCAGATTGTTAGTCACCATATTATAGATGTTTTATTGAACGCGCTGTACCTACATCACAGGGAAAAGGTTAATGAGATCGATTTAATCTCTGCTTAATAAGATTATCCCTAATCGCCCATAATACTAGCGTCCACTGTTTCGCACACAGTAATTGCGTTTAGTTAAAATCATCACTCCCAATTACAAATACAGTGCGCGTCTTCCTGATATGGTCATAAACAGAATTAGATTAACACTAAGACAATAATCACAAATAAAGCTTAAACCTCACTCACTCCATTCAAATGGCATTCTGCAAAGGACGGTACACGTTATGTGCGTTAATTGCTAGCTGAATTGCTCGATTTTGTTAGGTTATCGTTCGCTAAATCGAACTGGTTTGTGTAGTAATCCTCCTGTGATCAATACTGTTTAAATAGTCGTGTTCCCTTTTCATTTATTCTTTGTCTCTGAGGGCAGCTGAAGAGCAATATGCGTAATTCTGTCTTGTCCGCTGGGCCCAGGACCGACTATAATAGAGAGCCATTTCCATCACAGAGATTTATTTTTAAAAAATGAAACACTAGATGAACTGAATAATAAAATAATCTTGAAAAACTAAGAATTTTCTGTTTGAAGTAGATATAATATTACAAACATTACAAGCGCCTGTAATTGCATAACAAATGTTACTCAATGAATTGTAATTGCAAAACGGACTATAATTACAAAATGAATTCTAATAATTAAATTATTTTTATGTATGAAGCACATATTTAGAAAGGTGTCTAAACAGAAAAGTTTTAAAGCATATTGTAATTGCACCGGTTTCACCTTAATCACTAATGTATCCGTAATCATCATTTTCTCTTGAATATCTTCTACAGTAGCGAATCTGTCCCTTTTTTTAATTTTTATTCCAGGGAAGAGGAAAAAGTTGCAGATTGCCAAGTCAGGAGAATAAGGAGGGCGTGATTTGCTGCACGCATTTTGTTCAAGTTTTACGTTGATTTTCAGCGACTCGTCACCGCTGTGCCCTACAAGGTAAATCCCGCTTATTATACAGGCTCTTAGAACTAGAGTTTCTAAATATACAGGGTATTTTTGAATGGTCTGTACAGACATTTAGGATATGTTCCAGAGACCAAAACCAGCAGAAAATGTCATATGAACATGGGATTAAAAATGCTTCTTTCCAGATTTATAACTGTTTGAATTCTGAAGTAGATGAAATTAACATTAAAGAGTATAGGAGTTGCAAACTGTGTGTTTTTTTATTTCTACGGTATAACAAGACAATATGCTTGCTATAGCAAATGTTCAAAATGGCCTCAGTTAGGTTCCAAGGAAGCCTGTGCACGTTGACGCATGGATTGGCGAACCCGATGGAAAATACCAGTTGTTTGACAGACGAGCCGTCCAGGATCTGTTGACGAAGAGTTGCAACAAGAGTTTTCTAATATCCTCAGAAGAAGTTCAATGGTTTTATGTCAGGCTCTTCTACTATAGAACACCTTCAAACCGTTATTACTGCAGAAAGAAGCGTTTTCCAACTCATGTTCATATGACATTTTCTGCTTCTTGGTCCTTGGAACATCCTGGAAGTTTGTAAAGCCCATTCAGAAACACCCAGTATAACAGTTTATATAATAGGCACTCTACTTCGAACTAAAGCACTATATAAAGAAAGTATAGAGTGTGAGGAGTTGTGCAGAACGCCAACTGGTGGCGTTTTTTGATCAGAATGTACGGGAAAGCATTCTCAGCGTAGACGCAGGAATGCATTCTCGGGAAGGGTTGAATCCGTTTCTATCATCTGTTTCAAATGTTTCATTCCCCGGAAAAACACTTGAAAGGGAAATCTATTTAATTCTCTGAGAATCTACTTAAATTTTCTGCGAAGCTCATATTCCAGATAATTACCGAATTTAGTTGAAATGGCTTCGTCTAGTCATTCTCACAAACAGTTGTTGTGTGTATGGTTGCAGCTCATAAAATCTTAAAAAGGGCTTCTAATAATCATTTTTTAAATTTAATCTGTAAAAAAAAAAGAAATCGTGGATTTTTACATCTAATAGGGGGGCTCTAGAAAATACACATTTTATGTCCTTGACAACATCTAAAAAAAAATTCTTCAGCAGTGAGAGTTCCTCTAGTGTGTTCTCTTTATTTTTAGATAAATGAATTAGAATCTTATTTTTCATTTACTTGTAAGTTAAAATATCAGATAATAAACTTCCTTCCTCTCTGTACTTTCTTTTTGATGAATTTTTCCATTAAAGGGGAAAATTAATCCTCTTTCTTTATTAATGAAGTGGATACTGCACAGATGAGTTTACCTAAAATTTCCAATTTTAAATTTACAAACACCAGAAATATAATTTCTAGCTATTGAGATCTTTAATAGAATTTTGATTTAATTTTTAATATAAAATTTTTTAATCCTTTTCTAAATAAACTCCTGTAATTGCTTTTTTTTAACCTTTGTTTCTATTTCATTTGATGGTTGAGTAACATTAAATTAAAATCTTGATATTCTCCTTTTAATGTGAAAAAACATAAACTAACATATATTAAAAAAAAATAAAATAAATAAATATAAAGTCACCAATCTTGAAAAACCGTCTTGTGGATAGAAGGAAATAAACTTGATGAAAACGATGCAGTCTTTTGAAGATTATGGCAGAAGATGGTGATAATAGTAATACAATAAAACTTGAAAAAGGTCGAAGATGATCAAAAATGATGGTAACAAAATTCAATTAATAAATCTTGAAGGTGATCCAAATAATAGAAGTAAATTGAAGAAAAAATTTACACAGAACAGGAAAATAAAGAACAAGAATAAACAAGAATTAACGATTTCGAGAAAATTTCTCATCATCAGATTAAACATTTTTTTGAATAGGTAACAGTTGAAGCGAAAAAGAGCTAACATTGATTAACATTAGTTTTACGTTAAAAGAAGCTAATATTTTAAATCCTTCTTATCTTTCGCGAAAATCAAATACATTTTCAAATATAAATCCTTTCCTTTACTCAAATTACTCAGTATAAAGAAATCATTTTCTTTTATTTTCCCAAATCCAAGTCGAATTTCATTTCAATACCTGTTAATGATTAAACTTGATTCCGCAAGTGTTTTCGCGCATTTGTCGCTAGGTGGCAACCTTGTTGTTTTTCGAGCAAACTTCTCACACTCTATGGACTGGTGGTTGCAGACATGCAGATTGAACACTTCCTTTTTGACTAACTTTAGAGGTTTGAATTTGTTGCAAAAAAGAAGCAATCATCATATGAAATAGGAATCAAAATGGTTGCCTGCAACCACCTGTTCATACTTTCTTTATATAGTGCTTTACTTAGAACAATCCTACAACGCCATCCGGCGGCACAATATTGTACTGTTCTCCGTTTTAAAGTGTTTAAAATGAACAATATGGCAATGCTAGCAGGGGATAGGGTATGCGCTACCTTTTCGGACAGTTTTGGAGTTTGGCCGCCATCTTGAAATCCGCCAATTTGGGTCAAGGTTCATTTTCTGAAATGGGAAGGGAGTGTTGTGGCATATAAAACACACCATTTTTTCCCTCAGTGGTTCATTCTTTAATCGGATTCCAGTTATCTGTTGTGGTTCACAAGTTATTAACAAAAACATTGACACTTTCCAAATAGTGGATTGGACAGAAACCTTTGTTTCCAATGGTTACCCTTTGTACCTTGTCCCCGAAAACTGGCTTGCAGCAGCTAAAGGATGTGTGGAATGTGTTGTCCCTGCTGTTGGACACAGTTCAAGGCGTTTTGTTCATTCATTATGCACGCGCACAAGAATGTCGGGAATAATGCTATCACAGGCCTGTTGCTGATAGTGACGTTTGCTTTGGATTTAAACATCATACACAAGTTCTTTCAAGTGACCCCACAGGTAAAAAATCTAGAGGCGTGAGGTCAGGGGAACGTAGTGACCACTTCACAGAACCCCGCCTATTCATCAATTGACGGACATTGAAGTCCGTAGTGTGATGCTGGAAAACTGGGAAACTGGCATTTTCAGTCAAAGTAACGTTCTGTAACATTCGCAGGAACCCATCTTCAAAATTTCGTCCAATTAACCTGGTGCCACATATCCTAAACCACACAATAACTTTGACATCACCAACGACTTTGGATGGATCTGTCCAATGAGGGTTCGTATCGTTCCAATATCTCATGTTCTGGCGGTTCACCTCGCCATGGACATAACAATTTGTCTAATCACTGAACACAATGTTATGTGCAAATGAAGGATCCAATCGATAGCTATCCAAAGCCCAAATATAGAACTCCTCACGTCTGTCCGTATCATCCTCGGATAGTTTTTGCTGCAACTGAACTTGGAATGGATGCCACTTGTTTGTATGCAGAATTCGTGCTATGGCTGATTGGCTGAGTTCACACGCAGCTACAAGTCTTCTTGTTCCGCGTTGTGGATTCTTTGGAAATGCTACCAACACCATTATTGAGTTTGCCTCATCGGTTTGACGGTTTTGGCCGGCCTGTGCGAGCTTTATGTTTAACAGTCACAATATCTCTGAAATGGATATCACACACGCGACGGTACTGACTCTCTATCGGGGAGTCAATGTTTTGTTAATAACTTGTGAACCACAACAGATAACTGAAACCCAATTGCATCGTTTATTCCCTTATAGTATCGTTCATTTTACACATCAATGTATTTTTTGATTCGCCCTATATTTATCACAACATGTTGCATAAACTAAAACAAAAAATACGAGTATATTGATTTGGCAAGAGCATTAAAAGTAGAAAATCCCTTTTACTAAATCTTTTTTTCCAGATGCGCCCGATACATCTGATGGTATTTAGATTCTAAACCATGAGAACTCGATAGAAATGTAATTTTCCCCTGTCACTAGTCAGATCCAATTTCCTCTTTAAGGGCAAAAGATTTTGGGCAAAAAAAAACCTTTCGGGCAGTGAATACAAGCTGCAAGTCACGTCCATCAAAAAGATTCTAAGAAAACATCTGAAGACTGGGATAAAAAAGATGGACGGAGAAAAATAACTGCGTCCCAGACAGATAACTTATTATAACTGACGATGTTTTTATCTTCTTCTAACGACTGGTCTTGATATGAGGTCAAATGTAACGAATAACTGCTATCTTGTAAGAGAGAATAAGTTATTAATATTAATGATCTTAGCTCCAAGGCTCTCACAAAGAAAGAAAGGGCGAGACCGATTACGAAAATAAAAGTGTAAAACATTTGCTCTTTTAAAGACATATTAAAAAAATTTAATAACATACACTATATTTTAAAAATGGTTCTTTACTCAATTGTAAAAAATGTTAACGTCATATTAAAAAAAATTATAATCAATACACGATTATGATAGAAGCGACTAATGAAATTATATTTTTTTGCATAAATTCTAATTTGAGTTTTAATTAGTTTCCACTTTATGCTGAAGAGAATGGGCTTTAATTGAAAAGAGAGTAACTCAATGTTTTCAATTTTCAACTTTTTTTTTTCATTCATGATTATAAAATCACTTTAATGAGGATTTTTTTTCTTTCCCTCTTTCCCTTATAATTATTGGCAATTATTAAAATAGTAGTTGCAATAAATAAAACCTCTCGCGAATTTACTTTAGTGGAACGCAATTTGTTAATACATCCAAGTTATTCTAGAAGATTATTCAAAATTTGTTATAATTACGAAGGTTAAGGCATAAATCATGATAGCTATTGTTTTGTGTGAAAAGACAAGGAATGAACGAAATGTACGGACATTTAGCAACACGCCAACATTTTGACATAGCATTACAGGTATCATGTTCCAGAATCTTTACAACAGACATACCCGTTCTAAAGGGCCTCAAAGTAGTCCTGTGCAACGTTCACAACACGCTGCCGACGATGTGGGAGGCGCCGAATACCATCTACTTCACCATTTCCATCACCATGTATGAATCTGGTCATCTTATGTTGCACAGTATTTACAATGGTTCCTTTACCTTCCGTATAAACTTTAGCGATTTTACCTACCTTTACAGTATAGTAGGCTTGATGGTAAATTGGGTTTATTACCTTCTTCTAGAAGTAAGTCAAGTTGACTTTAACTTTAGTAGTCACCTTGTGCAATCTGAATTTACCACGAGTACAATATGCAATTGGAGCCATAAACCCTTTGGAAAATTCTTCTTAAAATGGTTGATGAAAGTAGCCCGTTCTTTGCCATCTTTGCCATTAAAAGATGGCAAACGGTAATGAATAGCTTGCGACTTATTAGTATCATTGAAGTATACCCAACCGTCATCTGCCGTTTGCGAGATACCGTTTGTAAAGTTTTCTTGCGTTGGTGAAGCATTCACGGATTCTATGCCGTTCTATCAAACGATAACCACGAGCCTTATGCCGAGATTGCAGTTTCAGGTTTACTCGATACTTCTTTGAGATACTTTCAATTTCTTGGCCATGTTGCGCTATGTGTGTGAGTTTTCTAGAATGCCATAGGTCGAACTCTATTCTCGTTCGCTGCATTAGGGTAGGCGAGTTCTTTTTCTGGTTCGGTTTTCATTACAACTCCTTACACTTACCAATTATTAAAGAATAAACCATAAATGTGTTCAGTTTTGTCACTATTTTAAGCTTAACCTTGTCAGCTAATAGCGTAAACATATTGTACAGGATATCTGCTTTGCAATCGTCATACATGATATAATCAGGAGGAACAGGCAAAATAGTCAAAATCGTTCAATATTAACTCAGCCATTATAGACTGTCAAGAAAAGGACAGTGTATGGCTACAAATAAAGTAGACGAATTAAAACAATCTGAAGTTGTTGCTGATGAAGATTTCATATCATTGGGTGATGAAGCAAATACATCAGAAAAAGAAAATAACTTGTAATTGAGAAAATACATCCCAGGAAACCAAAACAAATGGTAGACAATGCTGTGCTTTGGAAATATTTGACAATTTCTGACCATTTCACTCGAATGACGTGCATTAGGGATAAACAATTGAAAGAATATGAGCGCCATATCGAATTTCTAAATAGTTGGAGTTTGTATTGTTGCAACGGCACTGCATGAAAATCGTATTGTTGAAAAATGGCGCCCGCTTTATCAACAGAGCAGAAATGCAAGGTTGTCGAATGGTATTTCGAGACAAAATCACCTGTAACCGTGCAAAGAAAGTTCCGGAAGGAGTATAAGTGTCGAGACGCACCAGACAGTCAAGCAATCATGGATTTTGTCAAGCAATTTCGTGCCACTGGATGTGTTAAAGGCAAGAAAAAAGGCGGGAGCGAAGCTCGTGTTCGAACGGCCGAAGTTGTCGAAAATGTTCGCACAAGGTTGGTCGATTCCCCTACCAAAAAATCTGTTCGCCGCCTATCCATTGAAGAAGGACTTACACCTGTGTATACCACGACGAATTTTGAGAAAGGATTTACACCTGTTCCCGTATAAGATCCATGTTTATCAGGAGTTAACAGACACTGGAACACAGAAGCGACAACAATTTGCGATGGAGTTTGGAGCAGAAATGGAAGCCAATCAGGACATTGTAGACAACCTGTGGGTGTCAGATGAGGTGACGTTAATAAACACAACGTTATTTTTTGGGGTTCCCAGCACCCTCATGAGATCCATTAGTCACCTCTTCATCCACAAAAGGTTATGGCTTGGTGCGCGATTTCCAAAAGAGGCATCATTGGTCCGTTCTTTTTTGAGGGCACCGTAACGTCACAGGCTTACCTTAACATGTTGGAAACCTTCTTCATCCCCGAGCTGCGAAGGAGGCGTATATCGCTTCGACATCAATGGTTTCAACTGGATGGGGCAAGGCCTCACATCACTAATGAAGTGCTAGACTTTCTCAATCAGAAATTCGGAAATCGTGTCATTTCAAACAGGCTTCCAGATCTATTCGGGGGTGGCTTTCTTTGGCCCTCTACGAGTCCTGACCTAAACCCATGTGATTTTTATCTCTGGGGGTTCCTTAAAGACAGTGTGTTCACTACAGCACCAAGAACCCTAGATCAAACAAACATCTTACTGATGATTAAGGCAGAAGTTGTTCGATATGCTCTCCGCCTTGTTCCGCTATTAATTGGAAGCGCAAAATGGCATGCCCCACAACAGATCGGAGGGCGTCTGTACTGATGCAATGGATGTGGTGTGTGATGCTTGCCTTCAAGTCTGCTAGATTCTCAATCCGCCCGCTGTAAACAACATTCTTCAGGTACCCTCAAAGCCAGAAATCACACGGGTTTAAGTCGGGGGAACGTGGTGGCCACGTTGTTGGAAAATGGCGGCTTATGATCCTAGCATCTCCGAAATGAGCACTCAGCAGCTGCTTTACCGGATTAGCAATGTGCTGAGGAGCGCCATCTTCCATGAATATTGTGCGATCCACATACTGACGCTGCTGAAGCGCCAGAAGGACATGTTTACGCAAAAGTGCTTCATACCGCTTGCTAGTAACGATGCATGTAACGGAACCCGCAGGTGTGATCTCCTTGAAGAAAAACGGACCGACGATAAACTGTGCTGTTATTCCGCACCACACAGTGACCTTTTCAGAGTGAAGAGGTAATGGCTATCGCTGGAACGGATTCTCGGTCACCCATATCCTGCAATTTTGCGTATTTACAGAACCTTGCAAATGGAAGTGGGCTTCATCAGACCACAGAATGTTCCATGGCCATTCGTTGTCCACTTCCATCCGAGCAAGAAATCGTAGTGCAAAAGATTCACGTGCTTCCAGGTCAGCAGGTAGCAACTGCTGCACATGAGTTATCTTGTACGGGTAACAGCGCAAGATGTTCCGTAGGACTTTACGCACTGTGCTGCTCGGCATATCCAGCATTCGGCCAATTCCCCGTGCACTGCTGATTCCAGCATCACTGTCCGTCTGTTCTTGTAATGCTGTAGCCACATCTTCCACTGCCGCAGCCGAAACTGGTTTCCTTCCTCTACCCCGTTTCACGTCAAATGAACCGGTCTCTTCGAATTTAGCAATCATTTATCGCAGACCATTTGTGGTTATTGGACCCGATTTTATGGATTTTAATGTCTGAAACTTCCTAATAGCTGTTAGTGCACTTTCATCGTTCTTATAAAAAAGCTTCAAGAGCAGAGCGCGATCCTTCATAGTCAGTCATGATGAAGCATTCAAGCAAAGAAGCTTATAAAAAAAGCTGGTGCTCTGCATTTTTATGGCAGCTATGTCTGCGGTGCGCATGTCACGTATTAGTAATTTGCATATCTCCAGAAAAATGTTAACCCTGCCAGCGCCATCTATCGGCAGATTTTGGAACTATTTTTTTCCTTCGCTAAACAAAATTCCATTGCCTCACGATTGTTCTGCGAAAATATCAGGTCATTCTGACGAATAGTTTTCAAATTATCGATTTTTAAAATCGTAACTTTAATTATAATCACCCTGTATTTTATTGCCAACGGCTGCATCTGAGAGTTCCGTCTGGTCTGGCTTGTTTTTACCATGATGGTTATTCAGTTATAGTTTTCAATAATTCATGATGTCTTGGAACTTTTTGTTATATTAAAATAAAATAAAAGGATTTACAAAGAAGAAACGATACTACCATAGTTGATATTTTCTGTAATTACTAGGATCTTTTCCCCTTTGTAAATATTTTTATTTCATTTTAATGTAAAAAAAATAAAGTTCCAAGAATGGATGGAAAACGTCATGAATTATTGAAAACTAAATAACCATCATGGTAAAAACAAGCCAGATCAGACGGAATTCTCAGACGCAGCAGTTGGTAATCAAATATAAAATACAGGAGCACAAGCAAGGGGCGATGCGGCATTAAACTTTTTTTTTAAGCACGGATCTAGACAAAATGTTCAGCTTGACATTTTCATAACAGAAACTTCCCAGATCGTATGTTTAAAGAGGATCTTCTTTATAGCCACTTCGATATCCATTAGATTTAATAGTTACTTAATATCTGCACCCGAAAACCATCATTTTCGTATTATAACAAAATTAGAAATAATGAGGAATATTTGTCACTTTATTCTAGCACATTCAAAGTCTTTTCCGCGAGTAATTTATCGCCATAAGGCTCTATTCCATGTTTAGGGTTCTCTCGCTTTTCTGCTTCAAAATTATATACGCTGAGTTTATTTTCAAACATTAAAAGAGATTAGTTCATTGCAGTCTCATTATAAGAATAAATAATTATACCCACTCTCTATGCATATGTGACGCATTCAGCATCCACGACATTTTAAAATGATTTAAACACTTGGCCGCTCTCAAACTGACTGTTTGAACAACGAGATACACATATGTTGGCGTTTCCAACACTACTGAGCCCCTAATCAGATTTTCTGTGGCGATTAAATAAATAATTACACTATTTAAATTAATTACAACTTAAAACTCCGTTTCATAATGCTTTTTTTATACAAATAATCATTTAAAATTAACGCTTAAAAGAATCGTTAATAAATGTACTTTATAAGCAATTTTTAAAAATTAATTAACCATTTGTGAATAGCTAATGTTTTCTGCGTAATATTAGTTTAGTTCGAAAGTCCTAAATATTTAGAAAAATATTTCACTTTTACAAAAACAAAAAATATTTAACGATTTTCCATTTAAAATAATTTTTAAACTTATCATTGGAATGTTTACTCTT
Organism: Rhysida immarginata; assembly: GCA_023313115.1. NCBI lineage: Eukaryota > Metazoa > Arthropoda > Chilopoda > Scolopendromorpha > Scolopendridae > Rhysida > Rhysida immarginata. Next base: position 15,048,835 of record JAHWFO010057280.1, read on the forward strand.
TAATTAGGATCAAATGAATGCCATTGGTTTATGAAAGAGAAGCTTTTGATATTTATCGATAATACTTTAGTGGCTGTAAATGTAAAAGGCAAAATCTTCTCGTGATGGTTCTTTTATCCGAATACAATGGACGATATACAGCTCATTATTATAAAATGCCTACCCAATTAGAGAAAGGACGTTTTGGTACGGTTCATTATAGATCCCCATTTTATATAAGTGGTCCCCGAGAGAAATACTTCGACTGCTCCTTTTTAGTGGTTTATGAAAGGCTTTTCCATACTGGCTTCATGAGCTTATCAAGAGGAAATAACATTGAAAAGCTATAGCCAATTGCTTTGCCATTAGGGATTACCGTATAAGTTTAAACTATTAGTGAAAAGCTTCCGTTGGTATACTTTTCTGTCTAATGAGATCGTTAAATGCTAAAAAATTGCTTTATCATGTATTACTCAAGCTATAGAACCCTAATAACCTATTTGTAGTTTTAAGTAAATACTAAACTGTTCTAGTCATTAGTATCAATCAAAACGCTTTGTGTATTTATTAATTATAGGATTATTATTCGCATCATTATAATTGTGCATCATTATAATCACCAATTTAAAAGGCCTAGAAAGTTTGTAAAAACGATTGGATTAGTTCGTATTTCTGACAAAGTTATATTAAGTCTAATTAATAATTGCTTGCACTGCTAGTAGAACTACGAGCAATATTAACAAATTAAAAAACCATTATTAGCTCGAACAAATATCTAATCTATAAAAAAAGTGAGAACCTCTAATCCCCAAGACACGTCATTTTCTTTAGCTCATTCCATTCTACAGTTTTCGATATCCAATCTGTACACGACGTAAAACTGCAATGGCTGGAATAATATTGCTCTTTTAATTGAGGAAAGAAGTGAATTCGAGTATAGCAATATGAAATAGAGGGTGTCCATAAAAGATTACGATCATAACAATATTTAATAACTTTGTAACTTAAAAAAAAATTTCAAAAAACACGTGAACTTGAGGGATATATACACAATGAAAAGTACACCGAACGACCAATTTATTAGGGAGACCTCTTACTGAAAATGGATCGGCCTTCCAGTGATACCAAACAATGGAATAGGCCGAAGCGGTGTATAAAAGGGATGCATTGGATCACAAGTTGCAGTCAGCAGCAGAAGTGGACTGAATATGGGTAACTCCAAGGATTTGACCGACTTTGAACGAAACATGATCGTTGGAGCTCGACGGGCGTAGTTGAGCATTTCGCACACCGCGAACCTCCTCGGGTTTTCCCGTGCAACAGTGTCAAGGGTATTCCGTGAATGGCAGTTATGCCAAAAAAACAACCTCCAACAAACATAACTCCGGATGAAACAGGGCCTTGGATGAAAGAGGCCAACGGTGACTGGCACGGGAACAGCCCAACAAACTGCAGCGCAGTTCAATGAGGGAGCATCCCAACTCATTTCGGAGCACACGGTGCGGCGCACCTTGCACCGAGCTGGGTTTAACAACAGGCGGGCAGTACGGGTACCGTCGTTGTCACCGCAAAATAGGAAAGCGCGCCTGGACACTGGATGAGTGGAAGAAGGTCGCCTGGTCCGAATAATCGCGGTTCCTACTTCATCATGCGCACGGCAGACTGCGCATCTGGCGCAGACAGCACGAGGCCATAGACCCATCCTGTCAGCAGACAACCGTACAGGCGGGTGGAGGAGGAGTGCTGGCCTGGGACATACTGGGTCCTCTGATATCCCTGAATGAGACATTGTTGCCGATTACAAACCCAAATATTGTTGGGAGTTGGTTTTCGGCATAATGCAGATTTTTGAAATCTTAAAATATCCAAATCTCAAAATAAGCGGATTGGCGGCTATTAAGTCTTCAAAAATAGGCCTAATTGTTTTGGGACTATTAAAAATTATTCAGGAGGCAGAAAATGAAAAATTAAATAAAATTCATAAAAATATAAATAAGAGATTAATATAAAAATGCAAAATATATATCTAAAGTTTGAAATGATTTGTATTAAAATTATTATATGAATTTGTATGCATTTTTAGAAAGTGTCTACAATAATTAAATGTATTTTGTCTTCTTCCACTTAGCTTTTTATATTAACAACTTTAAAACATCAGGATTGGATAGTATTTGTTCTTAGTATATTGCCAAAATAGATTTAATAAAATGAAAACATTATAATTTTTAAAAAGACCTCAGTTTAATAAAAAGGATTTTTTAAATAAGTCTTTAAATTGCTTTAAAATATTCAGTGAATATCCGATTCTAAACTTATATTGCAAAAACAGAGGAGAGTGATTCTTTTTGATAAAAGCCCTTTTTATCCTTCTTATTGCCTCCTTCATTGCTTTAGCCTGGATGTTTCAGGCTTTGGCACCACTTTTTCTTTCTTAAGTTATTGGGGCATTTTTATCAGGAAGGAGTCTCGTCTAGCAGCAGTTCTCGTTGTTTGACTCGGTCCGCTCCCAAGTGAAACATTTGCCTCCCGTTTCATTATTCTTCCTTGCTTGTTAGTTGCCTGTGAAATATCAGTGGCAGGAGAGCTATCGATTCTTACTGGCTGCCTTCTGATTCACGGGACCCGAGGTGGAGATTGGAACTCTGACCTGGGGACGTTGGGTCGGCGCAAAAGTCCACCTCCGTGTGACGGATCACGGGACTAACGACTCCTCCGAGGAATATCCCGGCATCCCCTGCGGCACACCCGCCAGACGCAAATATACCCTTCGTACACTTTGCCTTCACCATCCCCAATGAAAAGCAAATTACGCCGTTCAATTTCGTGTCTTCTGCGCTGGTGCCCTTCGGTCAATAGTCCTGGTACACAAAGGAAAAAAAATATTCTTTCATAAGTCAAGAATATTAAGCCATTGTTCACTTATATATAACAATTTTTATCATTTCCATTTTATTATATAAAAATGCTTCTTAAAGCTAAAGATGTTTTTCTATTTCATGTTAGAATAAAAGCTTTTATTTTTTTAATCTATACATAAGACAAAAATACAATACATTAAAGTTACACTGTGTTCACCTAAAAAAGCTGTGTTTTATAAAGTCTTAAACACCAACAAAGAGAAAAAAAGGAAAGAAAAAAGGTATTAAGACTTGGACCTTTACAACATACAGATGACTCTTATTAAAATGTTGCTTTTCTTTTCTTGAAAACCTAAAAAAATCTTCGTGGTTTTAAAGATGTCTAACCAGACGAAGAAACGGTGTAGGAATTCTGATGACTTCCCATCACCAGGTTTTAAAGAGTGCTATCATTCAAACAGGATTTCCACCACTACCATCTGATTAGACGGTTTTCGATAAGAATAATTGGTCTGTATAATTTGGATTATAGTACTTGAAAATTCGATTGCACTTTTCATTACTTTTTTGTTATGGAATAAAATATATGGCAATTCTTATTATTGTTCAAAAATTGATTTCAAAAGTGTATATTGAATATGGAAGAGATTTTGAAAGTTGACGGTGTGTTTACTACTGTGTTGCATATTCACATCCTCCCTCAAAATAGTCGCCACTGGCTGCTATGCACGTCTGCCAAAGATGGCATAGCTGCTGGAAACATCTCTGAAAGGTATTGGCAGGAATATCCCGCATGACTGCTAAGCAGCGACGATTTGCTCAACCGATTAAAATCTATGCCCACGTATCTTTATGGTTCGTGGCAAAGAGAAGGAAAGCGCATGGTGAGAGATCAGGTGTGTATAGAAGGTGTGGCAAAACGAGGACGCTTACAGCGATGCTATGCGCCGAGTCTACGAACTTAATCGATTATACTTTATTACCCATATTTAGAAGCTTGCTATTTTTTGCTACGGTGTACACCGACAATGAATGAATTACAGGGTGTTTAAAATAAAGTATAACGGCCAAATATCCTAAAAACTGTTATTCTAATTAAAATACTGGTAGCGCCGTTGTATAGCAACTGGCACGTGCCGAATTTCATGGTATTGTTAAAATTGATGATCGACGCCAATTAAAGAGTCACATGATTTTTATCTCGGAAACCAAATGCCAATGATTTTTTATCTCGGAGATAGAGTAAAAATGTCAATGAGAAATTTTCGTGCAGCTGCAAGAACCTTTAATGCTAGGCTTCCAAATGCAAGAAGAGTCAATCAAAATACCATTCGTAGAGCAATCACAACATTTAATGTGCTTCGTAATAGAGTTGGAAATAGAGGGGTAACAGATGCAGATGTCAAAGCCTATTTCATTGAAATCCCACATAGTAGTATCTGTGATGCTGCATTATCTTCAGTGTGGATTATCTGTCACCACTGTATGGCGAAATGTTCATAAGAATAGATTTCATCCATTCTATTTAACACCTGTTCAAGCATTGGAAGGGCCAGAAGATTACACGGCCAACAATGAAAAATCATCTTGAATAAATTTGTGCTGAATCCGAATCTGCTTTTAGATTTTTCCTATCACGTCACGTTTCCAAGTTATACACATAGAGACTGCAATGTTAAAGTAATGGATGTGAAGAGATGCAGCTGCAATATTAAAGTATCCATATTTTTTGGGCCACTGAACGACCAATTTATTAGAGACACCCTGCTAATAGCGTGTTGCGCCTCCTTTAGCGACGAGAACTACCTGAATACGTGCTGGCATGGTATCGACCACCCCAAGTGCTTTATAATGTTGACGGTTTTTCTTTCTGGGGCAAGTATCTACATGGTTCACATTTTTTCTGCAGGTCGAGTCAATCGTTTTACAGTATTTTCATTACTTTAATTCTGAACTCTGCAATGAAATCTGTCCAGCACTCAAAGTATAGGCCGTTGTGTTGCACTGTCTTTAACTATTTTTCTTCAGCTAGTCATTCGATCTCACGGTTTTACCAATTCTAGTCCTTCTAAACAAAGAACTCCTTCACTCCGACTTCCAGCTTGCCCACGAAGAAAATGAGTCGTAGATTAAACATGCTAAATTAGACCAGACTATTTACTGTGTGTTACATCAGTTAGATTACTTCCAAAATCTGGAGATTTTCCCGGGTTCGTTCGAATGATATATGGCCTCGCGTTCTCATGCTGTAGGTGAGCGTATCTTCTGTTCACAAAACGGCATACATCCACACCAGCTGTTCAGAGTATAGTTAATTGTTCGGCCATCTGGAACAAATTTACAACATTTGATAACAGGTTCAGGAAGCTGGCCCACGCTTTTGTGCATTAGGATTACGGAAATAGGCCCACAAAACAATTCTCTTAATAAGTTTTATAGAAGAGCCTTACTCTGCGATTTGTTTGACCTGGCATCTTTTCGTGAGGGACATTGCGGCAACTCTGTTGACCTTGCCAGTATTGTGAAGGTGACGAACAATAGCGGTCAGTGATAAACACAGTTCGAGCGCTAGTTGTTGAATTTGCCTCTTATTATCTGGCGCACGGCTTCGGATTCCACGGTTCACGGCTGATCGTCGTGGTTACTGTCGCCTGAGTGAAATTTCTTGACCCAGAATCTTCCTTTCTCCAAGACAAATGCTTCTGTTGATTCATCAGCGTTATGGCCAAGTCCAATATTGTATAGCAAATTTTACATAATTAGGTTTTTTGGTTGTTCCTCTTTTGGACGTTCAAACCACGAACAGAGCGACGAAATAAAATACACTGAGTGACCAGTTTATTAGGAACATGCCCCTAATACTGTGTTGCGCCACCCCTAGCAGCTTTAACAGCACGAATTCGCCGCGACAAGGATTCAATTAGCCACTGGAAGCATTGTTCCGTGATGTTTGTCCATGCGGATGCAACAGATGCTGGTCCAGTTGATGCTTATTGGATGATCCATACCACGAATAACCCGTTCCAGCTCATTCCAAAGATGTTCGATTGGGTTCAAATTCGGAGATTGTGATGGCTAGAAGAGTAAGTTGAATTCATTATCGTGCTCCTGGAAACATTCCATGACGATACGAGCCTTGTGACACGAAGCATTGTCCTGCTGGAAGTATCCTTCCGATGGGGGTAACACAGTAACCATGAAAAGATGAACGTGATCGGCAACAATGTTCAGGTAGCCCTGACATTAAGGCGGTGTTATACAGGTATCAGCGGATAAAGAGTACGCAAAGAAACATTCCTCAGACCATTACAAAGACTCCACCAGCCTGAACAGTGGAAACCAGACAGGAGGGGTCCATCGCTTCGTACTGTTGTCTCCAAATTCTGCATCGGCCATCTGCATGGTGCAACAGGAAACGGGATTCATCCGACCAGCACACCATCTTCCAGTCATCGACCGTCCAGTGTTGGTGATCACGGGCAAGTTGGAGACGTTTTTTGCGTTTTGGGTGGAGATCAAAGGTACCCGGACTGGCCGTCGGCTGTTGTAGCCCATCCTTGCCAATGTACGGCGTGTAGTGCATTCAGAGATGTTATTCTGCGGTCCAGTGTTGTACTCCACGGTTAGTTGATGAGTCGTGACGTTTCTATCCGCACGAACAAGCATTCCCATCCTACACTCACCCCTTGAATCGCCGAGTCGTTTGCGACCACAGGCTTGTCTCTGGCTTGGCTTTTTATTTGTTTTGCGACCACAGTCCTGGTAAACCTTTGAAATGATTGTTCGGGAAAAGCCTAGAAGACGTGCGGTTTCGGAAATACTCAGTCCACTTCACCGGGCACCCACTATCATCTCTCATTCGAAGTCGCACAGATCCTCTGTTTTCCCCTTGGTGACGGTCAAACCATTTGCACGGGTGTGTTCTCGCTTTATATTGATACCGACTGTCATGGTTATTTGCACATCCATGGGTGTTCCTAATAAACTGGCCACTCAGTGTATCTTGAATAATGTTTGGCGCGTGGTATACTCGCCGCAGCAAATGTATTTATGCAAAAATTACTCACTTTCTATATTGCAGAGTTTTAGTCGTCAAGGCTAATTATACCTAATACCAAAGTAGCTGTGAAGTACGGCATCTCTTTGACAAAGACTGGACAAATAAGGAAATGTCTCGAACGAACCACGTTTTCGAGTTGGCATTCGACGAAATCAGACACGACGTTCTTGCATTAAGAATGCATTGAGATATTCAAAGGTTTTGTTGGTATAGAAATTAGAAATGCAGGATGCATTTTAATGAACCGAAGATACTGAATAATAGTAACTAATTTACTTGTTCGACCCGAGATCGCAGTGTTTTATTTTCATTTGTTAATTTCTTTCTTTAATGTCTCTGTACGAAAGCTCTGAGATGTGTGTCCGGATAAATGGCATTAAGTCAAGACCGTTCACCGTGGGTGTTGGACTCCGCCAAGGGTGCGTACTGTCGCCCCTCTTGTTCATTATCTTTATGGACTGGATAGACAGGGGCAGCCGAGGCGATGAGCGTGTTTGTGTGGGCGACTGCCTGGTGGAGAGGTTGCTCTTTGCTGACGACCTTGTCCTCCTGGGGTCTTCTCGCACGAACCTTCAGCATGCACTAGACCGGTTTGCAGCCAAATGTGAAGAAGCTGGGATGAAGATCAGTGTGGCTAAAACCGAAGTTCTGGTTCTTTCAAGACAGCCTGCTCAGTGCGCTCTCCATGTTAGGGGAGCCTCATTGAGACAGGTGGAGAAGTTCAAGTATCTCGGGATTGCATTCACGAGTGATGGACGGCAGGAGAAAGAATTGGATGCTCGGATCGGTGCAGCAAGCTGTGTCAGACGTGAACTGTGGCGATCCGTGGTAACGAAACGCGAGCTGGGTAACAAAGCCAGGCTCTCCGTCTTCAAATCTATCTTTTTCCCCATTCTCACCTATGGTCATGAGGCTTGGGTAATGACCGAAAGAGTGCGATCGCGGGTACAAGCGGCCGAAATGAGATTTCTGAGAGGTGTGGCAGGTGTTACCCTACTAGATAGAGTGTACAGCAGCACAATAAGGGAATCTTTAGGTGTTGAGCCGCTACTTCTCCGCATTGAGAGAACTCAGTTGCGCTGGTATGGCTACGTGATACGGATGCCGCAAACTAATCTTCCTAGGCAGTTGTTATTTTCCAAGCCGGTGGGTAAGAGACCAAGGGGTCGGCCTAGAACCAG
>JAHWFO010057280.1:15056922-15162143 GCA_023313115.1 Rhysida immarginata
CCAATGCAGCATTGCCCTGTAGAACAACACTTACTCATTCACGAAATAATTCAAGAATACGGTTAATTAATGTTAACATAAATATTCAATTGTTAATTATGAAATGTTAATTAATTAGCCTTACCTTAATAAATCATCACTGAGCTCGAAAGCCAACATTACGGAAGAGAAGAAAGGTCAGACACGCTCTGAACTTTTTTTTTTTTCCCCGCTGCCTCTTGTTATATTGCTGGCCGGAGATGCTTGAAAGGCTTCAACCGGCGACAGTCTTATCGTGAATGGTAATAAGGTGCAGCAGATAAATGGCTCTTCGTTTACAAATTCATCTACAAATATTGCAATGGAAATTAATTTCAAACAGATAATACGTTATCGGCCAAATGCCAGTCGCGACAAAACTGTAATTTTAAGCAGAATTAATAAACCGCCAGATGGAAGAGGCCGATAGGGGGGCAAAGCAGCGGCGGGGCGGCCCTTCTGCCGACAACGGGTGCCGAAATAGTAGCGCGAACGTACGCACATGCACGGCAAGCGCCGCACACTGCTTGTTCCGGAAATTACAAGCATTCTTATCTGCCATCGTTTACAAATAAGTCAACTTATTTTCAAGCGAAAATAACTAATGGGCTGATTTGCTACCACTATTTGGGAAATTAGGATTTTAATTTAAATTGACTTGGTTGATCGTATTGACAGTCGGATCATTTAAAATTTTAGCGAATTTTTAAAATTTTTCAAAAGCTATTAGGTATAACCATTAAAATGACAAGTGATTTAAATTAGCAGCTTAGATGTGAACGCCTTATCGCTATTCCACTTTGAAGCTTGTCAAGGTGCTCGATAATGCCTTTGTAGACGGAAATATAAAGTTAAGCCGTGTTAAAAGCAAAACAAACTACAAGTAAATAAAGATCTGATTTCTAAACAGGGATGTGGAGTCAACGAAGTGATAACTGAAAAATATGTACGCGTATAAGCACACACATTAATGTGCCGATAATACGCTTATAATGTTTTAGTAGGACGATTTCTGATCAATACACCGTCTTGTTTTTGAATGTTTAGAAATGAAGTTTATAGATGACATTAGTACTAAAAATTCTACGCGTATCTACTATCAGATTATATTTATAATTATAATGTTGTAGTTGGGCCCAATATATGCTGCACGTCGCGATGAAACCGAACGGTTTGTTTCAAGAAGGGAAGCAAACCGACTCGGAATAGCGAGTAATGGAGAAACTCGACTGGAATAGCGAGTAATGGAGGAGCGACGGGAAGTAACGCCGTAGCGTCGGAAAACAGCGGACGGGAGCGAGTGAAGGAAAAACCTCGGCCACGCCGTAAACGCTACAAAGAAATTCCCTTGAATTGGAGGCAGGAGATTCCGCCACAGCCTTCGCCAGCAGCCTCATTAAATTTCTTGATCCGTTTGGAAGTGGATTATTGGCGTCAGATATTCGTGGACAAGGATGCTTCTCGAGTATTCGTTATACAACGCCAGCGTTGGACCGGAGCATTTCCACGAGGGCTATCTGCATTCACAATAGATAGCGTGGGGTATCTGCGTGTACGCCATTGAAATCTCGTTGGTAAAACTGTGAGTACTGAATACGTTTCCTATTAATAAATTCTACTTATTCTCTTATTCTACATTGAGTGCTAGTTAAAATTAAGAGCGTTGAAGAGAAGCTCATGAATAAGCTAGTTCAACGAATGATAGTGTTTCGTTTCTAGTGCTAAACGTAAATGCTTTTGACGGCTGTTTATTGAAGTGGCAGTTCCGTTTTAGAGTGAAGTTTGATTTTGTCTACAGAAAGTTTTCTCAGTGCTTTGAGAAATAGCGTGTGGTTTCAACTTATAGGTGATAATAGTGAAGTGTTAAGTTTGAGTGAATTTAAGGTGTTAAAATATAGTCTTAGATAACGAGCCCGAGTATATTAGTTTTAATAGTTATTTTGGCAGAAGCAAGCATTTACCGTTATGGTTAATTTAAAATTTAAAGCTTTGTAAGCGTATTAATTGCAATTGTGCATGCCAGTGTTAATAGTGACTTTATCGACACGAACTGTTGAACTTTATTTACTGATATGCGTTATGCCAAATTGTAAGCTAAGAGTTTCAGTAGTGAACGAAAAGAATTATAAGAATGATTGTCATGAATGTATATGAATTATTTATTTGAGTATGGAAGCATGTAATAATACGATTATTTTGACTAGCAATTAGAAGAGGTATGCTATTATTATTAGCTGAATTATAGTATTTTAGTTGTTGGACTGTGGACTCTTAACTATTGTAAATTTAAAGCCAAGTTTAAATTTGAAAGACTTTTTTTTTGGTGGTTTATGACTGAGTTAGGCTGGTGAGCCTTTGACAAATTAAAGTATGCTTTATGTTTTGTAATCGCAGAGGAATTGCGAACGGTTGAGAATATTTCATGCAGTGCTAGTATAGCAAATTGTTTAATTTGGCATAAAGTTTATTGGTGACTTTAAGTTTATTGGTGACTTGGTTGTTATATCTTGCTATAGTGTGGAGTTATAGTGAGGACAATTATTGTTGTTTAATACATGGAATTATTTATGTGTTACAGAGATATAGATTTATTTTGATAGTAACTTGGATGTTATTAAGATTATTAATTATTGAATGCTGTTTTGATTTTCAGCAGTAAGATTGATTTTGCTTAGATGTAAGCTAATGTTATTAGATAAGTGGGTTTCTTTACAAGAAACGTTTTTCTGGTTTAATTAATACATTTATTTATCTCAATAAAATATTCAATTGGTTCCCTGACTAAAACTGTTGGCTTATGTCATTAGTTTACCCAGCATTTTCCGCATTTTCCACTGCGCATTCAATTGGAACGTGACATCTGATGTGTGGCGATCGCGTGCGGGCGGGCGTTATCGTGCTGCAGAAGAAGATCCAAAGCTGCCATTCAATCCTGGTGTCGACAATAACCCCGGAATTCCTCTCCGACGGGTTCACCCGACTAATCACGCGTTGGCGCAATACGGGGGGGGGCGGGCCGCCAAAGGGACCTACTTGGACAGTAGAAAGATGATGAAAACCGACCCATGACTAATTTTCACTTTTTCCATTATAAACTCGATTGTGATACGCCGGTCTTTGAGCACCAGGACCTCCACTTCTTTTTAATTCCCGGTTCTTCAAGCAGAGATGGTCTGCCACTTCGTTGTTCGTCATTCAGACTTGTTTGTGCACGCAGGAAGCGTCTACACCACCTAACCACTGTGTCATATGATGGTACATTGTTGCCGTACACTTTCACCTACTCAGCATGGGTTGTTGCAGCGTTGTTCCCCTTTAAATGGAGAAAGCACGATACTCCACTTTATCAATGGGCTATGCCATTTTGTTTTGATCCCTCTAGTAGCGTGCTTACGGTACGTGGAGATTTAGTAGCGTGGGGATTTCTACGTGACCAGGATCGCAGACATGTACGTAACTTTAATTTTTTCGAGATGATAATTAAAACTTTATGACTACCCCTCGTATTGCGATTAAAAATATCTAAATGGTAAAAGCAAAAACGGTATTGATGAATATTTTATTTACTAATTGCATTCACAGGCCTTTTCGTTTCTGGAGCGCGCCTTGTATTATCATTATTATTCAACGACAATTTAAATTGTAACTGTGTGTGAAATGCACATACACTGCCCTGCCAAAGTACACGTTTTGTCGAATATCCAGAAAAATACTTGACGAATTATGCTTAAACTTCAGGGGTCTAAAGAGTATGTTACATTGTCCCGAAGGCAAATAGGGGACCAGCAACATATAGAACAAAAAAAATAATATTTGGGATCACCCTGTAAAAAATAATGCTTGAAATGCTTTGTAGCTGCAGCATATAATTATGAGGCTTCTTTTACTTATCTGTTTATTTGTATGAGAATAGCACGTATATTCATGAAGCTACTAGGTAACCACAAAAGTTCTTGCAGTTTTTTTGTTGCCATAAAAGGAAGTGATAGAAGATATACAAATGAGTGTACAGTATGGTCCAAAATCTGTCCGGGGGGAGCAGGAAGGTTAGCCTGTATACATACAGGGCTGCTGGGCATTCACATCAATCACATCTCGTTTAGAAGTGAAGACAAATGGAATATCGAAGGAGATGGTGATGCGTTGTTTGCTTTATGACTTAAAGGTTGGCTTATCAGCAACAGCATCAAGTCACCGAATGTATCTTGCGTTTGGGGATGATGCTGTGAATGAACGCACCGCAAGGCATTGGTTCCAGAAATTCAGATCGGGAGAAATTTACCTTTTCTGATGAACCCAGAACGCACCGCAGTCTAGTGTGTCTAGTGGATTAGGTGCCAAATGGCTCACTACAAGCTGCTATCAACTGGCCAAACCATCACTGGGGACCATGTGCAACAGGCATTGCAGCAGAAGGAGCCAACATTGGTGAATCGCAAAGGGATACTCTTCCTTCATGACAAGCCTGGCCACATGTGGCGCAGGTGGCCAGGGAAACTATAGAGCGGCTTGGCTGGGAAACTTTGTGTCATCCACCTTATCCATTCTCTGAATAACCATCTTCGTGGAAAATCCTACACCAATGATACAGACCTGCGAAAGGCACTCACGGACTTCTTTGAGTCCAAGACCGGCAAGTTTTACAGCCAGGGGGATTCATCAACTGGAGACACGTTGCAGATGGTGCTAGATGCCAATGGGGATTACTTTGGGGACTAGCGATACGCTACTTTTTGTGTACATCATTTTGTTTTTGGGAATTAAAAACGGCAAGAACTTTTGTGGTTTCTTTAAAAAATCGAAATTTTTTGTTTAGACCATGCAGGGTTTTCAACCCAAGGCAATGCCATTTTCAGGACACTTGACAAACTGCAGTAGAGACAACACCCTGTAACCAGAATGTAAAAATATTAAATATTTGATGAAATATGAGCATTTTTACTAAATGATATTTAACTGCGCATGCGCAAGAGTTATTAAAATGCATTTTGTATAATTTATTAGCCAAATGTATAGAGCTACTTTTATAAAAAGCCCAAGCAAATATCGTGGAAATTCAGAGAAATATCGCCGATAGAATGAGTTGAATTTCAGTTCCTCTCAAAAATAAACAAAACGATAAGGGGTTTTCTCCAAATTTTTGTTTTTATACCAGACATCAGTATCAGCGTAAGGAGAAGAAGTTGATACTTGTGTCCGGTCTAAAAATAAAAGTTTGGAGAAATTTACCACGACATACATCTGGTCTTTAACTATAATATTCATCTTTAAATTACCTTATACTAGAAACTATAAAACTGGCATCTTAAGTTAAAAAAATTAAATTCGCGCAATTATAAATTAGCCTATTAATAAAGAAAACAGTAATTTGTTAGCGGATGGAACTCATTTACTTGCATATCGAAGCGTAAAAGGCGTTTAACGTTCGGGACGCTAAATTATCAGAGAGAATGTAATTAGCATCGACTTTAACTTTTATCATTTAAAGCTCCAGAAATTAACTCGAAAATTTACGACAGTTATAAAATGTTTAAGATGACCACCAGATGGTAATATTCAGCAGCCTCTACATAATTTAACAGACTTGAGGGATATTTCATCCCCGTTATAAAGTTGCCATTATGCATTTTATGCAGACAATTTCGCCTTAAATTACGTTACGCTCTACTCTCATTATAAACTAATCAACAGTGTTGAACTGCTCTCATACACTGTTCTTTTAATTAGAATACCTCGTTAAGCTTCTGGACATATAAGGGAAGATTTCCAGATCGCAGATTCTTTCACGCAAACCAGCTGTTTTCCCGCCCATTTCATTGTTTCGGATACCTTTCACGAACTCGTATAACTAGACGTATCATAGTTGGCTTTACTCATCGGAAATTTATTGTGATGCTGTAATTGTGAACGAAAGAATGAGGAATGTGATAAGGGGTTAATTAAAGAACTGTAGAAATATTCTATATACTGAAATTCCATAGTCGAGCCACTAATTACGACCACATCCTACTTTGCCATCAGCAACACGTTGCCCATAAAAAAAAATAATAAAGAGACACGTGGCGCAAGCTCGCTTGGTAGATTATAAAAGGTGTGACGTCTGTAATATGTGCACGTAACAGTTGTTGCTGCAAAAGAGAACGGTCATAATGGTAGCATTTCCGAAATTGTGCAGTTTGTGATTTGTTGCATCCTGGAGACGAAACAGATTAATAACGCTGGAGGCCTTCCGACACGCAACATTGAAATGCGAATCAGGGAAAATGCCAGACTAGGGCTCAGAAGCAGACAGATGGTTACTGAGTCCATGGTGATAAACGTGTATCGGCAGAAACGGCTGTAATTTGTACAGGAATTGGACCTTTCATGGTTGCCAAAGGATTGTTTCTCCGATGAGACACGGTTTCTTTCCATTGAACGTTGTCGTATTCGGCGGGAAACCTCTGAAAAGAATCACTTTGCAATAATTGTTGGCAGAACAAAAGCTGGTAGTGACCATGGTCTGGGGTATGTTTTCCTGGTGTTGTCTTGATCCACTGCTACCCTTAGAAGATCCTCTCATCCGATTTAGTTATTTACTCATCTTTGCGGATCAGATACTTCCTTACAAGTAAACTGTCTTCCCTAGGGCGGATGGTATATTTCAGCAGGACATTGCAACATTACAGCAAGATTGTTCGGGAATAGTTGAAGGAGCACGACCAAGACTTACTTCCCTGGCTCAGGACTAAATCCAATCGAGCAATTTTGGATCATGTCGATCTGTATGGATGCTCCACCACTCATTCTTTAGAAGCATTGCACTACACATGGCTCCAAATACTAGAGGAAATCTTCCATCGGATCAGCAACTCTCTACAGTAGAACTCCTTAATACGAAATAATTGAAACGTAGGTCTCTTTGAATTGGCGAAAATTCGGATTAGATATGTTAAAGCAAACTAGATGTGTTATAACTTATGTAAACTGTACGTATATTAAACAGATGCTCCAATCTTGGTTTCCGTAAGTTTTTAAACGATTAGGCATTTACCGATTTGACCTGTTTAAATCAGCTTTAGAAATAGAATTGATAACATCTGCATATCATGAATCATATTTATAACATTGAAACTTATTAAAGGCTATACAAACAAGCGGTACATAAGATTATTGTATAAAGAGAATACGTATGCGCATATTCAAGAATAACCATATAATGTTATGATTCACAACTGAATGCGCAATTCGATAATAAAAAGAAATACGAAGAGAAATACATCTCGCACTGGGGGAGATTACATTCCCAATTTCCATTCGTAGCGAGGAAAGAAAGACAAACGTGGGGTAATGATAAAAAGAAACAGAAAATGAAATTTTTTTGAAGAAGGTGGAACTTTACCCCTTTGGCTCCCTATCGCTTTCATACAGAGTCCACCTCAACAATTTTCCGTGCGCAAATACCACGAACTCGGAATCGTTTGTCAAATTAAAATAGCACCTATGTCAAATAAACTTTCTAGCCACCAATAAATTTAGGAAATTCAGAAACAGCAGAAACTTTTGGTTGTTTATTATTTTTTATTTGCCAAAAGTGTAGAAAACGGGAAAAGGAGTTAGACATTTCTTCGCCTGGAGGCCTCGCGCCCTTGTCTCGAAAGTGCAATTTCAAAGATATAAAGAAGGACGTGAAAATCCATTTCCCCTTCAAGAGTTTCCTAATTTTAACGTACGAGGCATTTCTTATAAACTTTTACAGCTTTCGGAAATTTACTGGTTCCATTGAGGGATGTATGAAGTTGGCTTGGACACAACATTTCCTTTTTTTCGTTTCACTCCAAAACTGAATTCATGTTTAAAAACGAAAACAGACATAAATGACTCTAATTGATCGCATTATTTATTTAATTAAATACCTTTCTGGATTGTTATTTCGAAATTGTATTTATTATTTATGTGCCATTATTAAAAGTGTGACATTCCATGTCAGTATTAACATATAGCCCGGCGGAAGGCTTGCATAACCTCCTTGCTATTCCCGGTTCTTATTGCGAAGTTTGTTACGTTTTTTTCCTTACATACAGGGTCTTTATAATTAAAGTTCCATTTTGACATGACCATAAAAAAAAAAACTACTGGACCGAAAGCTATAATACTTGGTAATATTATGGGAAGTTCGTACCCACCAAAAAAAAAATATTAGTTTACAGCTTTGTCAAAAAATAAACTTGGTTACGGAGGAGTTTTTCTGTCGGGGTTGTTTTGTTAAGTCATGTACTAGAAAACACGGAGCTGGAGCTCTCTTGAGCGTTTTTTTTTTTTAATGGCGGAGAGTGACAAAAAGAACTGCGTGAGCGTGCTCACATAGGGATGTTTTAATTTACACGTTTGTTCCGTGATGTCAATCCCAATTAATATTTAATCAAAGCATCCTCCGGAATCATGCTTTTATATTACGTTTAGTTGGGTTAATTTAGTTTTGTGGTTCTTTTAACGTGTGTTCGTTCTAATGTACGTCGGGTGAGACGTGGGATTCGAAAGCTGCCGCGGCTGGGCCGCCGGGCTTCTGGATGGACGGTAAAAAGCCTTATGTTTTTGAAGACATCGTGTGGTGAGTACTTTTGTTATGTTTCTTTGACGCGACGTGAGAAGGATCAACAGTTGACATTTGATGCTGTGGTGTAGTGACCTTTGAATCTGGGAACTATTTTCTCAGTGTTGCTTTAAGCGCTAGTGAGGGAGCCTCTAAGTAGGCTTTGTAAAAATGACTCTTGTTGCATTTAAGTGGATATATCATGAGAAGAATTAATGTAGCTATTTTCCTTAGTTAATATTAAGAGCACGATAATTTTTTTTGTAGGCCCTAGAGGGATGTATATGTTTCCTAGAGTCGATACAGGTGGGGCTGTTAAGTGCCATTGTGCTGCATAGACCGTTCCGCGGTGTAGGGTTCCTTGCTTCATCGCCGGCGCTCTAAAAGGCTCACGCCGAGGCCCGCGAGCAGGATACCAATTGAGAGTCAGTGCGAACCGCGGTGAATGCGTGTCACCCGAGAGGGTTTCAGTGGTTCCCCCTCGCATGTATAGGTGTTTTTAAAGGAACCACGTGACGTCTACCTGGACGTTAAACTGGCTTCTGGCGGGTGGCACCATTCACCCATTAAGTTTGCAGCTGTTTCCGCTACGCAAGACAGTCTGCTCAAGGTGGCAATAGCCCAGTCTCCTCCCTCTTTATTGGGTATTACTTGATTAGCATATGCATTCGGTAAATTTGGTGGCATAGAAACATAAGTTGTGTTATGATAATTTAATTCATGAGTATTCGAGGGGCCCCTCACTTTGTCGAGCATCGCCATCGCCAATGATGCGGGCATCGCTCTGAGTTCTGGTTCATTTTGTATTTATGATTGGTCATATGTTTTGAGTATTAAAGTGGTTGTTACTTTTAGCTAATTTTGAGCTTGTTGTTTTCTAACATTGCACTTTTGGGCACTCCAGAACCCTGACAAGCCTGCCTCTCACGATTTCTATCATTTTCAGGTTGATAAATAAGAGTCTCGAGGGGGGTTCGTCACATAAGAATATTTCCTTTCATCATGTAACGCATTAATTAAACTG
Organism: Rhysida immarginata; assembly: GCA_023313115.1. Classification (NCBI taxonomy): domain Eukaryota; kingdom Metazoa; phylum Arthropoda; class Chilopoda; order Scolopendromorpha; family Scolopendridae; genus Rhysida; species Rhysida immarginata. The sequence continues at coordinate 15,066,537 of JAHWFO010057280.1, forward strand.
TTCTTTGCAATTGTGGCTTACGAAAGTGAGAAGTCGAAATAGCTCCAGCAAAGTTTGAAGTTGAAACAAGTCGCCAAAGCCCGTTTAATATAAGGTGCGTTGCAAAAGTATAAACCCACCTACATTTTCTTAACTATTAATAAACAGTGAATGCAAGAAAAAATAAACATTTTGAAAAGCTTTATTAATACTTAGTATCTCCTTTCTAAACAGTACAAACACGTGCAACTTTAATTTTGAAATTTAATAAAAAAAATTCTGTGCATTAATTAAAATTGTGACACTTTGAAACTTTTTCTTCTATATATTTAAAAATGACATACTATTTACGTTGATTTAAAACCTTTTGCAGAAATTTTCACTTAAATTAACCATGCCGCGTGGGACAGTACTCACAGATTTCAAAAAAGAAAAAAAAAAAAAAGAAAAGGCCAGGTGGCCGAGAGGGCAAGGGCGTAGGCTTTCTACTTCTCCAGTCCGCCTGGTCGTGGGTTCGAATCCCGCCGTGGGCACGGATGTTTGTGTTTGTCCTGGGCTGCGTACAGATATAACTTGTGTAAAAGGCGCAAAATGACCTTAGTAGTTGACGCCAAAAATTCTAATAAACCAACCAATCAAAAAGGCTAAATGTCTTTTTAGCATGAAGAAGGTGTATCTAACAGAGAAATTGCCCGTCGAATTGGTAAAAGTCATGGAGTTGTGAATAGTTTCCTCAAGCTGGGTGAAAAATATCCGTGAAGTAAGCACATCCTTAGCGTCACTTGGAGAAATTGCAAAGAGAGAGAACTCTTCAGGTTGCTCAGACATGAATCCCATCTAGCATACAGGAAGAAGAAGGTAGCTTCCGCTCTGAAACCTCAGCATAAAGAAAAACGTCTTGAATTTGCCACAGAACACGTTACTTGGAAGACGGAATGGCAGAAGGTGGTCTTCAGTGACGAGAAAAAATTTAATTTAGATGGGTCGGATGGTTAGCAGTATTATTGGAGTGATTTACGACATGAGAAAGCCATATTTTCCAAAAGATAGCAAGGAGACGGATCTGTGATGGCGTGGGGCGGATTTGGATGGTAGGGTAGTGATCAATACACGAATAAAAGCAAAAGACTGCCAAGAACTCCTAGAAGAACATCGGAGTCTCAGCACGACAGAATTTCCCTTTCCCCTGCCCGATCTCCCCACTTTCTTTTCTTAAACCCCTCTGCTCATCGGTCGGTTTTTGAGGAGGAGACTGGATGATCGAACTGGAGAAGTATGGTGTATACCTGGTGGAGAGACAATTGGAGGACCTTTTTGGGAATTCCAACAGGGAATGCGAAGTCAACATATGAATGGTTCCTTTCAAACAGTGTTCAAGTTATGGACTGGCCTGCCTGTTCTCCAGATTTCAACCCAATTGAAAACTCAAAGGTCTGTTTACGCAAAAGGTAAACAGTATGTAAGCACTGAAGAGCTCATCGTCATCCTTTTCACTAAACTTATCATCCATCACTGGCAAGCAATTCCACAGGAATCACTGCAGCAGCTTATCAATTCCATGTCAAACCGAATGATTAAAGTGCTAAGAAAGAATAATGGAAGAATAATGGTTATCAAGTTACAAGAATTCCAAGTGTTTTTGATTCGCAAACGTTGGGTTTATACTTCTGCAACACAGAGAAACAGTAATTTTTTGGGTTTTTTCCCAAATTAAAGTTGCAAATGTATTAAGTATTAATAAAGCTTTTCAAAATATTGATTTTTTTTCTTGCATTCATTGTTTATTAATAGTTAAGAAAATGTATTTATACTTTTGCAAACCACCTTAGAGGAAATGTTGCTGTCATCAATGCAAATTCAATGTAAAGAATTAAATATTGAATAAGTTGATTTTCCTGGAAAAGCTTTTCCTACAAAAGTTCTTTGAAAATGGATTATTCCATCAATATTCTCAAATATTTGGTTCACAGTCGGAAATTTACCCTTTCATCTATATTTAATAATTTAATTAAAGAACAGCTTTAGTACGTAATCGTCAATTTATAGTTAATTTTCATTGGCATGCTGATGGCTTTGAAAGGGGAAACTTTGACTGCTTAGCATTCTTTAGGAAACTTGGTAAATCATTTGGTAGAGGCGACGAGCTTAGATACTCATGGTCCCTGATTCGAATCCAGGTCGCGGAATTTTCCTTTCGTGTTTCTTGTACAGTCGAACCCCGTTAATATGTAACCGCTGAATACGTGTTTTTCCTTTGGCCCCATCTCCTTGAAAGCTATTTCCTTGTAAATTCAACCTGTTATACGTGTTGTTTTTTTTTCTCTGAAAACGGATAATACGTAACTTTTGTATATTTATTATTTAATCTTGAATCAGAGTTTCAGTATGCAATCATCAATTTATACAAGGTGATTGATATTCCAACTTTGTAAAGCTATATCTCTGCAAGTTAGAGCATCATTCCACAAATCGTTGTAAAAAAAGAAGTACTGGAGTTTTATTTGGATGTCGAGAGATGTCGCTAGAAGCGCCTTCGTCACGAAAATAAGAGTCGTTTTTTTCTTCTAAGTTTGCGTAAATATAGCGATCGCATAGCAGAAGGCATTCTCTGTTAGTTATTGAGTTTGGTTACAAACTGAATTGCTAACAACTGTTCAACGTGCGTTTCGCCGCAAGAAGCTCTAACCCCCTGCGATTATTTTCTGTGGGGGTACATAAAAAAATCAAGTGAGTTTTCTACCACTGCTAGCCGACATTGACGAACTTAAAACCAGAATAACTGCAGCCATCCAAATGGTAACACCGGACATGCTGCAATGAGTGTGGGATGGAGTTTGATTACCAAGTAGATATAGTCGGCTTTCTCGTGGCGATCACACTGAACATTTATGAACTTATGTTATTCAAAATGAAACTTTTGAATGTAGTCTTTGAAATGATTAATCAATCAAGGTTGTAAGTTTTTTTATTTTGTAAATATCGCTTTTCAAAGTTGGGATATTCTTTTGTAATCACTCTGTATATCAGTAATAGCCAAACAGTCGATCGCGATATATTACTCGAACTCATAGCTGAAACTGACAGATCGTGACATTTCTGAAATATTGTGTAAAATGAACGATTTGACCGTGCTAGCAAGGAATAGGGTAGGTGTTCCATCTTTTGAGATGGTTTTTGAGTTTGGACGCCATCTCGAAATGCGCCATTTTGGGTCACGGTTCATTTTCTTAAAATGACGCCATTTTGGGTCATGTGGCATATCAAATAACACCAGTTTTTTTTTTCCCCAGGAATTCATTACTGCAATCGGATTTCAGTTACTGTTGTGGTTCGCAAGTAATTAACAGAAACATTAACACTGTATCATTCTCTGTTGCAAGTAATTGGAGATGGCACTAAAGAAAGAGGAGAGTATTGAGCTGATCCTGATGTCCGGGAACAATTTTACCGTACCATTGCTGCTGATTTCGAACCCCCCCCCCCCGCAAGAGAACCAATCGCGCCAACCGATAAGTAACCTCAACAATGGTGTTGGAAGCATTTGCAAAGAATCCACAACGCAGCACAAGATGGCTTTCAGGTGAGTGTGGACTCAGCCAATCATTCATAGCATGGACTTGATCCTTCATTTGTACATAACATTGTATCAGTGATGAGACAAATTTTTATGTCCATGTTGAGGTGAACCGTCAGAACATGTGATATTGGAGCGATGCGAGCCCTCATTGGACAGATCCTTCCAAAGTCGATGGTGATGTCGAAGTTTTGGTGTGGTGTGGAATATGGGGTACCAGTTTAATTGGACCAATTTTCATAGACGGTATCCTAAATGTTGATGAGTACCTGCGAACACCGTGTTCCCGTCATTGTTGACTGAAGATGGCAATTTCCCAAGTTTTTTCCAGCAGGATGGTGCGCCACCACACCATGGACGTAATATCCGTCAATGGGTGGATGAGCAGATACCCGATCAATGTATTGTCCGGCGAGGTCCTGTAGCGTGGCCACCACGTTCCCCAGAACTCACACCACTATATTTCTACCTCTGGGGACACTTGAAACAACTTGTGTATAATGTGAAAATGCAAAGCAAACGTTACCTTCAGCAACGCATCCTACAGGCCTGTGAATTATCGACGTTCTTGTATGCGTGCATAATGAATGGGTAAAGCACCTTGATTTCTGTATCCAGCAGAAGGGACAACACATTGAACATATCCTCTAGCTGCTGCAGTACAGTTTTAGGTGTGTGCGTTTTTGTTTGGAAAGTGACAATGATTTTGTTAATAACTTGCGAACCACAACAGATAACTGAAATGCAATTGCAAGAGAAAAAAAACTGGTGTTTGAAGAATCAGGAGGCACAAAATCTACTTCACCACAAAAATTGACATTTATTAGCACAAATATACATTTTGATCAGAAGGTGATCATCAATCAGTATGCACAGATTTTCCAATTCAAACAGAATTTATACAGGTGAGTAGTCAATCAGAGAAAACAGTGAAATAATATCTATGATTGGTTACACAAAGAAGAGGAATGGTTAAAGATCAAGTAAATTACAGCTATGTCCAGTGACTTTTGACTGATATACGGTGCCTACGTTGCGGAGAATATGATGCGAAACTTTTATTCAATAGGACAAGTTTGCAAAATTTATAAGCTCAGAATTCAAATCTCATTGTTTTCTGGTTAGTTCAATACAGGTATTAATAAAGAGAATGATTTCTGCAATGATGAAGCAATTGTTGTTACTAGAAATTGCCCGAGAGTATAGGTTTCTATGGAAATGGTGTTATCGGTGAAACTCAAACGCTGAACACCGTAACAGAAATCTGTCTCTGTTATTACATAACTTTTTCCTTCGGCGGCACATTCCCTTACAGCTGTAACAATAATTTTCTTGGTCAATTTTGAAAGTTGTGACGCATTCAAAAATATATTATTGTTTTAGACTACAACTCGAGCAAGTTTCGTGTCTCTTTCTATGCTAACTTCCAAAGCTGATAATGGAGAACTTGAATTAATTAACAAGATTTCACATTTTAAGAAGCTTATATGAAATTCATACAATAAGCTTGTTTGTGGGCGTCTTTCAGGTTTCAAGTGGTGAAAATACCTCCAACATATCAACTTAAATTAGAATTTCGTATCGCTTAATTTTAAAAAAAAAAGTCTCATGAGCAAAGCAAAACTTCTTAATCATTTTCTTAGTTGCGAGTGCCGCACAACATAACCCGAAATTTTCCTTTTCTTTTATTACTTGCAACAAATTCAATTCTTTTGGAATTAATGTTTTCGTGCTCCACGGTGTCGGAGCTAGTGGGTTCTACAAAACTTAATCCCAGGGATAAGGGGCTTGAGATATGACTGGAACAGCGTGATGGCGGCGGAGGGGACCGAGACCGTCGACCTACGCCGGTATCTCATTAGGAGCTCTCCTTACGTCTGCCCGGTTAATTAATAATGAAGGAGGGAGAATGGCGAGGGTTTCACTGGCAATGGGGATACGAGAAGGTCTATCGCAGCAATTAGCCAGGTCCAGGCCCCGGTGAAGCACCGAAGGTAGCTGCCGTTGTTTCCCCTTTAGCGGACCACACGGAACACAGCGAGTGCTCACAACATAAGTCGTGATCCCTATTATGGCAGAATTAACGAAGGAAATGTTAGGTAACCAACATAGTGATGAGGAGGGGGAGAAATAGGTTACGTCTTTAGCATTTAAAGGTGATGTTGAAAAGGTGGCAAAACTTGAAGTTTGCTCGTGCTTGCCCATAATCATCACATCGGTCTCGTGATGGCTGAAGATTACATTAGTGCCCTCTTGAACTTCAAGGAGTCGGACGAAACATTTAGACCGAGCTACTGAAAATTACTCGAATAAGTTGGGGGTTTTTTGTTTTTGTTTTTTTATCTTAACAAAAACGTCAGAATCCCAAAGCTTTTCTTTTGTCCTTAATGTTCCTCTAGCACTCTAATGAATAATCCAAACTTTATACATCCTACATCCATTAATTACATTAAAACTTGCCGTCATTATATTGATAAGAATTTCCATAAAATTCCTCTTCAAATGTTTGTGAACAATTTCTTTAAAATTCTTAAACAAACATTGTCAATTTGATATGACAGTCGATTTGAGTCTCCATTATTTTGGCAAATCAAATAACGGAGAGGAACGCATCGAAAGATTTCATATAAATCTGCTGACACTCTAGACGTCCATTATTTTTATGGTATTTGAATGCTTATCTTCTCATTTGCATAGTCATTCAAGAAGGAACAAGTGATAAATATTTAAAGAGATTATTTTTAATCAATCATATGCAGAAATTTGAAAAGTGTCCTTCCTTTATCGCAGAGCGCGATTATCCAATTCGTTGACAAGGGAAGACCATTTTAAAACGTTCTCGCAGGCGTATTACGATGGATATCAGAAAATGAATGAAAACGTAGCAGGATTGGGCTTTCCTCTTTCCAACGGTGTAACTTGATATAGCCATACGGTGTAACGTATAAGTAGTGTCTGAGATGTTTCGTGCACTTTAGAAGTAGTAACCTTGTCGTCTATGGCGAACAGCTCGACACTATCAGCCGAATATTTTTTTTCTCTTTAATGAAAACGCAGCGTCAAAATATGACTTCGTTAGGGTCAAAACATGCAGAGCGACTTTTTTTAGCGAGTATTTTAGCGAGCGAAAAATTTCTCCTACTTCCTTGCGTACCAGTACACATGCAGAGCGAGAAATTTACATGCTCATGCAATGGCTGCTATCGAAACAACCGACATGGCGGACTTGCATCACATAATGTAAAATTGCCACTTGTTAAAGACTGTTATCTTCGCTTCGAGTAATTAATATAGAATAATTAATGGGGCAAAGTGGATAACTGATGAAGGGGAAAAATGGACCAGGAAAGATGTGAGACCGTTGCCTACCAAGACTGTTGGAGAAGTGCGTAAACGAAGTGTCAGGAGGAAACGTTCTGAAACATTGACTAGAAACGGGAAAAATCGTCCAATTCTGCAGCTAGAAGCTCGAGAGGCAAAGGTTCGAAGAAATGCGTGAAGAAACTTGAATTTTCAAAAGCTCCGGCGTCATTGGCATCCTATGAAGGACAACTTGATTTTGTCTGTGATCACTTTACCTCTTAGGCTATTCTGTGTGTATGATCCAGTTTGCCCCTGTCCACTGATTCACTTTGACCACATAGTGGGGAAATGGATAATTTGCACATATTTGTAAAAAAAGATTAATATTAAAAAAATGCTGGAGTATATAACTGTGATTGCTTCAGATTATTGTTTGAGGTATTAGATGTGTGTGAATCTGAAAAAACTAACTCAATGATCCACTAGAATCTTAACCTAGAATTAAATGATCCATTTTGCCCTACTCTCCCCTAAATGTATTATCATTAATCGATTTTGACGCTTAATGATTATGTCTAGTTTAGTTATAATGGAAATATTTACGGATCTGCTATGCAAACGTTCTAACGTTAGAACTGCGTTGAAATGGTTACATGTTTGTCGACAACATCGACTGAACACCATGTAAATCTTAAAATATTGTGCATTGTATTTAATTAGCTTTCGTACGCGCATTACTAAGAAAATACAAGCCGTAGTTCGTGATTTGTTGCCTGGATGGTGACATCAACTTATGCCTCCTCTATATGTACAATTATTGCGATTAATAAATGAATACGTATTTCTTAACTAACTTAGGCATAAAAATCAATTTTTTTCCTCTTAGATTGCTATAGATTCCTCGTTGCAGATCCCTCCCCTTCCTTTAGAACTTTTATGGGTTGCCAAAAAGCGATCGAAGGAAAGAGAAGAAAAGTTGACGACGACGACTAGTGTTTCCAATTTATTCCACTGATGGAGTGAGGGAATCGAGTAAGTGGAGAAGCTCTTTCGTCTTTCTTCGTTTCCACTCCGTAACTTTTATCGAAAGAAGGAAGGTGGGTTTAGGGAGGGGGTGAATGGTGAAAGGTGGCGATTGAAATTCGAAGAAGGTCAATTGGGCGAGTGCCATAGTCACATGATCGTTGCGTTTCTCACATGGCTTCACGGGAAATGATGTCACTTGAGTGTGAAGACAACCATAGTTTTGCGGGGCACTGTTTGCTCTCCGACCGTTGTCGTAAAATCATGTTCTACCCACGGAACAAGCCTCAAAAAGTTGGCCAAAATTTATTTGTATGGCATTTGCAATGAAAGACTTAATCCCTCTCTACTATGGAAGCCAAAAATGAGAAAGAAATGAAAGCCTTTTTTTTTTTTTTACTCCTTTTTTATATGAGTAATTTTTAAAGTATTTTTTATTGGTCGCTTCAAAATTATTTCGCAATTTTACTTTATAAAATTTCAACGTCTTTCAAATGAAAAAAAAAAAGTTGTTATTAATAACACGAGAGCCGTTAGTAGGACCAGATTAATCATAATGCTATGGGCCTCACGTTTTCGTAAGCTCCGTATTAATGCTTTTCGAGGCCTCATCAAATCCCACATTTCACCGTCTTTATAACATAACACCCCACTAGCTTATCCCATCTCTGGGCGTTCATCGCACCATCCTTGTGAATAAATCTAGCATAATCAAGTCAACCGTTTGTTCCTCGTGTAAATTTCATCGCGCTTCAAGTGTTTGTGTTGTTTCTGTGGCATGTTTATAATAACATGAAAATTGGAAATCTCAGCACGTGTTACATATCTGCGATTTGTATTTGAACACAATAAATATGCGGTCGTGAGGTTTATCGATTCAGAATAAGAGAAGAGGATAACGCCTTATCATTCTCTTTCAGAACACCAACGACCACTTTGCACAGAAAAAAAAAACACGTCAGAAGTTTCAACTGCAGCTTTGGAACATTCACCCTACAGCCTAGATCTGGCACTCAATGAATTCCACCTTTTCACGAAACCGAAAGATTTTTTAAGAAAAGCATGAAGAATGCAGTCACTATGTTTCTGAATAAACTGATGGCGAAACTGTAAGACGATGGAATCCAAAAGCTTATCTTACGTGTCTAGGAGACGATACTGCCCGGCACGAAGAAAAAGGAACTCGCACTGCATAAATGATTAAAATCCTATCAGCCAGTCATAAACGTACAAAAATGGAATATTAATTATACCTGCCATCTCCTTAAGTAAAATTGCAGCTAAAACGAACCGAAATGATTCTGGCACAGTTCGATTGATTGACAAGTTAAATGCAATACTCCTGTTGCCTTGCTGGTCTCTTTTATTATCGCATCATTACTATCTCCAGCTCATTCTCCCTTAAATGGTTAAAAACATTGTAAATTAAGGGTATAGTTTGGTTGTTTATAGTTTTTCCTTGAAAAAACGGGTGAGATGGAAGCCATATTCGGATGAATCCAAAAAAAAAAAAAAGCTTACAAGCAGCAGCATTTGAAAGTAATTATTGTGGAGAAAATATTTTTCCCCAGAGTGAAGACAGATGGCGCTTGTTGTCTTACAGCGGTTGCGCCAGAACAAATGAAAGTAAGAGACTGGCAGTGCCCTATTCATTTTGCTGAGCGCTACTGGTGCCACCGGAAGTGCAGCGATCGCCATTAAGAGAATGGCAGAAACCTAAGGTGGCGTATGTTCTCAATGTTATTTCAGCTATTTTTGTAGATGACTTCAAGAGGTATTAGTAAGCGTAACCTGTTTTCTAATTTTTTTAAAAAAACTTTATTGCATTAACTAACGATAACGTATACTTTTAATGACTTTCAATAGCTGATTCAATGCCTTACGAATTTTTAAAAGAGCGCCTACAACTCGCAACTCCTATCGTTATTGTAATAATGGCTTAGCCAGAGACAAGTGAAAGCATAGATGAAGAAAACTGAAGAAGCAAAGTTATTTCTTCATCCATGGTGAAAGTAAATGAATCTAGAGGAAGGATGAATTTATTTTTTCAGTCTTAACTGATTTTTATTATTAATAAAGTTGATTCTTATAACTTAATCAGTCTTAATACCTAATAAATATTTCCATTTGTATTGCTAAATAAAAAGTAAATTTGAAGCCTCTTCATACAGTATTACCAATGGAGTTTCGAAAATAGCTTCAGTTACATAAAAAAATTTAAATTGATTTATTCTTTATTGATTTTTAAATATAATAAGTCGTGATAAGACACTGCGTATATTTTCTCCACTTATTTTTTCTGTCAGTCGCTTGGTTTCATGGTGATATCGAATATTACAGTATGTGATTACAATAAGTCTAATAAGTCGAAGCACATGATCGTCAGAAGGACTCATTTCAAATGAATGGTGAGCTAAATTAGTGAAAATATTAATTTTGTTTTCGGTTATAAAATGTAATGTGTTTGCTAGAATTTTGATAGGCATATTCAATTTAATTGCTCTTTGCTCTCCTAGATTATAAAATTCACTCCTAATGATTTTTTTTCTGAAATTTTGCACAGGTATACTACATCTTTCGATGGTGTGATAAGGCCTCCTTATTTTTTTTTCTCAATGAAATTAAGGCTGTGGTAGCTCTGATATTGCTCTTTCAACGCTTCTTTACATTGAATGCAGTTTATAGATTTAATTACAAACCTAGAAACGAATCCTACCGAATCACAATATTTTGACAAGATTTTAATATCGGGGATTGGATAATATTGAGACGCGTCATCTGATATGGATTCATGATTATATTCATCAGAGTTAATATACATGAATTAATGTTTTGTGCCCTGCACTCAATTTTAACCTGGTAAATTTAATGCCAATCCATTTGTCATTAATTTAATGTTTAATAAAAAATGCTGTATAATTTTGTTGCCGAAATAAAAGATTTATTCACTTTTTACGAAGAATGTCATCCTTTGGAAATCTACAGCGCAAATGCTTCGTTTTCTAATTTTTTTGTTTAGCTTTGAAATAGCTATTATACACGGGTGTAAGAGCTTGGTGCTTATTTCTTGCGTGATAGATTTTTTTAATGTATTCATCACAATAAAAACGTTTATACCTATGTTTACTGAAATATCAGATGCTTATACTACATGTATAAAAAAATTTAAAAACTGCGTCACAAAATTGTTTTAAGATAATAAAAAAATGCAATTTTAATTTTTGTTAATCTGATAATAATGGAATATTTGTAAAGGCAGGACATTTAAACTGGAAGGATATTTAAAAGTTTAATTGCTATCAATAAACAAACCTAACATACTTTATCAAATATTAACTAATTGATTTTAAAATTTTAAATTAAAAGAAAACCTGGTAACCTAAAATATTTTTGAAAAGGTACTTAAATTGTTTTTTTTTTTTTTTTTTTTTTTAAAAAAAAAAAAAAAAAAAAAAAAAATTTTAAGTTCAATTAAATAATCAGTTTATTAATCCAATTATTGTAATAAGCAATTAACTACTAATATAATTACTTGTGAACTGAAGTATTGGATCTTTTTTAAAAAAACGATTTGACCAATATCTGAGAATTTCGTCCAGTTAGTTATAAGAAGGGGGGATTATAATTTGTATATCTCGTACTAATCAACAATAATTTGGATTATAATTAGTGAACTGTATATTTTATTTTATTAACTTTCAAATTATAATTTATAAAGGAGAATTTTCCTTGTTAATTGTTTAATATAATATCTTCCTCCTTTTCCTTTTAAAGTTTTTTTTTTAATTTATGTTTAAGAATAACTTTATTTATCACCAAATAACTTTTTATCGTATGGGCCGATTTGGGTGATTATTTTTTGTTTAATAGAGCAAGTTTTTCTGGTAGTCCCATAATAAATTTATCAAGATATCTTGGGTAGATCTTATAAAAAATAATTGTTTGCGATTGATTCACATGCATTGCCTCCGGCGATCAGCGTTTCTTGCCCATCCCGTAATGGCGGCGCGAAGGCACCACTAGAGGGGAGGTCACTGCCAGTCTCTTTCTTCATTTGTCTCTGGGTTGCGCGGTTAGATAGTATCAGTTCGCAGGCGAGTCAGAGCGATTGAAATGGCAAGACGGTTAGAAAAGTGATCTCGCTTGGAGGTGCGAGCCATGATTCGTTTTTTATGAGTGCAAACACCCTGGCATGTTGAATGATGGTGTCATCCTCCTGCACGACAATGCCAGGCCCCATCCTGCTCGCCAAACACAAGAACTGCTGCAAAAGTTCAAGTGGGAAGTCTGGAGCCACCTCCCTACACAGCCCAGATTTGGCACCCAGTAACTATTTCATTTTTCCGAAATTGAAACATATCTTCTCGAATCATGAGTTTTTAAGTCGATGTCAGAGAAAAAAAAGTTTTTGAGTTGAGCTGGACGAAAACACAAGCCACCGGTGGTGGGTCGGCCAATAAAACTATAAACGTTTTTCGGTTCCTTGATTTTATGTTCAAAATGATAGCAGCAGGAGAAAATCTGAAGATCTTATCGGTTGAAGTGTAAGTTTTTACCTATAACGAGAATACATTTTGAAGTCAAAGAAAAATAAACAGAACGAAGGACGAGTGGGGGAAAGAAATTAATTTATCCAAAAAAAAGTTATCTTTTAAGAATATTACGTAGTCGCCTATAGCTACTTAACGATTGTATGGCGATTTTATTTTTAAGTAAATAATCTAAGCGTCACGCTTTGTAACATTGAAATAAATAATTTTCTTTAAGAAAACAACTTACTCAATGAATGTCGATATTAATTGTAATATCATGAAACTGTAACATGTATACTTAACCTCACAATCAATCGATTAATAGGCTTTCTAATCATAAAATACGCATGAAAGAGAGAATGCTGCAAGAGTGAGGACTTTGTATGTGCTTATCTACCGGGTGATTCAGTCAATTTCTGACAATTTCACTCGAATGACGTGCATTAGGGATAAACAATTGAAATAATACGAGCGCCATATCGAATTTCTAAATAGTTGGAGTTTGTATTGTTGCAACGGCGCTGCATGAAAATCGTATTGTTGAAAAATGGCGCCCGCTTTATCAACAGAGCAGAAATTCAAGGTTGTCGAATGGTATTTCGAGACAAAATCACCTGTAACCGTGCAAAGAAAGTTCCGGAAGGAGTATAAGTGTCGAGACGCACCAGGCAGGCAAGAAATCATGGATTTTGTTAAACAATTTCGTGCCACTGGATGTGTTAAAGGCAAGAAAAAAGGCGGGAGCGAAGCTCCTGATCGAACGGCCGAAGTTGTCAAAAATGTTCGCACAAGGTTGGTCGATTCCCCTACCAAAAAATCTGTTCGCCGCCTATCCATTGAAGAAGGGCTGTCGTATACCACGACGTGGCGAATTTCGAGAAATGATTTACATCTGTTTCCGTAAAAGATCCATGTTTATCAGGAGTTAACAGACACTGGAAGACAGAAGCGACAACAATTTGCGATGGAGTTTGGAGCAGAAATGGAAGCCAATCAGGACATTGTGGACAACCTGTGGGTGTCAGATGAGGCCTTCTTCCATCTGTCAGGTGACGTTAATAAACACAACGTTCGTTTTTGGGGTACCCAGCACCCTCATGAGATCCATAAGTCACCTCTTCATCCACGAAAGGTTATGGCTTGGTGCGCGATTTCCAAAAGAGGCATCATTGGTCCGTTCTTTTTTGAGGGCACCGTAACGTCACAGGCTTACCTTAACATGTTGGAAACCGTCATCCCCGAGCTGCGAAAGAGGCGTATACCGCTTCGACATCAACGGTTTCAACAGGATGGGGCTAGGTCTCACACCATTAATTTAGTGCTAGACTTTCTCAATCAGAAATTCGGAAATCGTGTCATTTCAAACAGGTTTCCAGATCGACTCCGGGGTGGCTTTCTTTGGCCCCCTACGAGTCCTGACCTAAACCCATGTGATTTTTATCTCTGGGGGTTCCTTAAAGACAGTGTGTTCACTATAGCACCAAGAACCCTAGAAGAGCTGCGACAAAGCATTGTCGACTGCTGCACCCTTGTGGATGCAGAAATCCTGGATAGAGTTATGAACAACTTCACCATTCGGCTGCCAGCAGTTCAAAACGTTCGTGGTGGCCACATTGAGCATATCATCAAGACTTTTCCACGGGAATAAAAACTCCGAACTACCTAAAATATCATACTAAATGCTAAGTTTGTAAACATTAATGGGGTCAATAAATCATATTACTGAAATGGTCAAAAATTGACTGAATCACCCTGTAGAAATTTTCTGTATCATTCAATTAAAAAGAAATGAACAAAAAATTATGTGACAAGATAATTTAAAAAACTTATCCGTTACTAGCTAGTACCCCGAAACCATAATCCTCCCTATCCCAGACATGGTTTATACCCTTCTTAGAAAATATAGTCAACAAGTAATATTATCCACTGCAGAGTCGTGTATTTTTAAAGAATGTTTAATGTTTACCTCGACTTTCCAGGAAAAGTGGATATTTTATTGTCATGGCAACCGTAAAGGATTATGAATAATACTATTTGTTGGTTGCAAATAGAGAGAGAGGCTTTTTTTCTACTCAAATTATTATCTGCTGAAAAGCATATATTCATTAAATATTCATTCACTTTGTGTGCATGTGCTAAGATTTCTCGGAACGCTTTAACATTTTCAAGTTCTATGTTCGCTATTCGATAAATGCTCTTCTCGAGCGTGACTGATTAAATTGTCTTTAAAATTGATATAACGAACAAATTAGAAACCATTAGAATATTTCAAGAGGAAACATATGAAATGTTAGATCCCATCCGATCGGGAGTAACGAATAACAAAAGAATATAACCGCATTCATTTCGATTTTCGAAATAGCACTTTCTAGAAATACGAATTTTTCGAGCTTTTTCCTAAAAAAATATAACTTTCATCCGTTTTGGTCAATAAACAAACGTTTTAGCTATAATCCTTTGCAGGAATCATTTTCATCTGCCTTTTGAGGCACCATGGTAATATCGGTGAGAATTACCGAATCTTCCTAGCAGTGGTTGCCGTTGGTTGAATCATCTATGCATACGCGGGTGAGTTAATTATGTAAGTTAGAATGAAGTCGGTCCCGGATAAGAAAAAAAAATATAATTCATTTAATAAATGTTCCGCAGGTTTTCTTGATCCTAGTTTTCTTGATTCTTGAGTATTGCATTGTCTTTTCTACCAGTTTTATCTTCTTCTCTCATCTAGATTAAGTGTTTTATTATCATTACCTGAAGTTCAGTCAATAACAAAATTAAGTCACTTAGAACATCAAACCGAAGACGAAGTTATATTTCAGTAAAGCTTTCTTACTATACGAATCAAACTATTTTCTTATTATGACTAAATAAGGTTCTTATTTAATTAATTAATTCATTAATCAGAATAGTTTCTGTTCATTTTCACAAAGTATAATAAGTCGTTCCACGTTAACTCGTAATCCCATTACTTTATCTTCACAAGTTAAGTTTCTTAGAGGTCTTATTCCTCAATTAATCATCTTTTTCTTGAACATACCGTGTTCTTTTAACCTTTTTTGTTTTATGGTTTAAGTCTAAAGGTCTTTCTTTTTCTTCATTAGGTTTTCAACGAAGGACTAATCTAAGATGCTAAGGAAGTCTGACGATTGGAAAACGTTAGTCAAAGTTAGTAAAGGTCGCCCCTGTTAATCCTTAAAATGAACTTTTTTCCCACTTTTGACTTCTTGTTGAAAGCGGGTATGCCTGAAACCTCGAATATGGAAAAGTTGTCTCGTATCGAATAAACGAGCTCAGGATCCTCTATAGTCTAGTAACAGCCTGCCAAAAAACGTAAATACCGGTAGAGCAATATCAAAATACGAGGGTGATTTGATGAGTAACTTGTGTCGCATGCCAAAAGATGACGTCATCCATGGGGATCATGCATGAAAATTTTAAATTGTTTTCAATAGTATTCGTTATCAATATCAAGGAATAGTGATTCGTTTTTTCGAAAAATTTATAGTTATTTTTAAAAAAAAAAATATTAAATTTGACAGTATGTCTTAGCTCTAAGTCGAGGACAACGAGAGGCAGGCTTGGGCCAACAATCGCCTAAAGAAAAGACCTGCGCACAGAAATTGTTACGTCATCATACCTAGTCATAATTTAGGGCTTATTATTGGTAGAAATGCGATTAAAGATGACTACTTATGACGTTATAACAATGTATGACATTTCTGCGCTCAGGCCTTATCTTTAGGTGGTGTTGTCTGGGCACTTAAATAAGCCCTAAATTTGGCCAACTTATGATGATGTAACAATGCATAACGTTTCAGCTGTGAGGCTTTCTTTCTACGATATTGGCCAAGAAGTTCAATGTTTCCAACCTTCTTTATGATCAACTTCAACCTTCTTTATGACCAACATTATTCTTTATGACCAACCTTCAATGTTTCCAACAAATGAAAAAACACGGATTGCTAAAATCCAAGATGGGAGCAATGAAGATTGGATTGCTGCTCAGACTGCTATGGTCAGGTGCTTTTGAGTGTCCAGACTTTTTTTCGTCGGCTGCGCGATGACTACGCATGATGTTTTAACAATGTATGACGTTTCTGCGCTCAGCCCTTATCTTTAGGTGGTGTTGGTCAGGACCTGTTTATCTAGCTTGCTTTTGTTTGCTGGAAAGTGACGTCAGACATGCTTTTGTTGAGAGGCGTGGTTTCACGTTTCTAACGCTGATTTTATGAGTTGTTTTTTTATTATTTCCAATATATTTTACAACGATTTTGTGTTCAGCGTAACTCAATTTGTATAAAACAGAGCTTTAATTTGTAAAGAAAATTTCATGCAACATCCCTGAGTATGGCACTACATGAGCATTTAGTGCCCATCAGTACAACAACAGGAGAGGATATTGCAATGGATAATTAATTAATCATAGCGATTGGCGCTACATGCTCACGTAGGAACTAAATAGATATCTATCTATCGAGCTGGTGGCGTCATCTTTTGGCACGCGAAACAAGTTATTCATCAAACCACACTCGTGGCACTTCCTACCATAAAATTATTGTTTGTGGCAACAATTCAGCGATGGCCCTTTCCTGTTTCAACAAAGCAAGGGTCTTACAGGTGGCTCCATGAAATAATGGACTGGCCTGCTCAGAGCTCGGATTTGGGAAGAATTGGAACGACGATGATTACGGAACAGATCGACCTCGCCAACGTACTGGTTGCAGAATGGAACAGAATTCCACCAGGTACGTATCAAAACCTAATGGAAAGCCTTCACAGAAGAGTGGAGACTGTTATTGCTGCGAAAGGCGGACCTATCGGGATACTAATTTATGAAATAAAACATTGTTTTCTCTCTCCATACATGTGTCCGGATACTTTTGTCCACGTAGGGTAAATTAATAGAAATATTACTATGCAGTTTTTGCCATTCGACATATTACTATGTCAAATATGATGACAAAATTCTTATGACTTTCAGTAATTTTGAATGTCGTCTTATGACTTGCTCAAACGTAAACTTTGGATTTTCCACCGGGATTAAAATGCATAAAAAAAGATAGCACTAAATCGACAATAATGAAAGTTTCTCATCTTGTTAGAAAATCATAAAAGGCCATTAGAAATTTGTTAAACACTCACATCAAGATTACGACCATTAAAATGAATCGCTATCCTTTGTTTATCTTCCAACGCCATAAACTGCATTACTCTATCTTAATTCGTATTTAGGAGTATTCCCAAGAATGAAACTGAAGAGACTTAAAACTTTCGTGATCCTTAATAACTGTATACGTGATTTAAAGACTTCACATTATCATCAATTTTGCTCCTAAATTAAATTTTTAACTTGTCTCACGAAATCTAGCTTGTTCTAATAAAGACCACGCTAACAATCTTAAAAAATTTAGCTCTATTAAAACAAATTCAATTACGTGCTCCTTATTCAGCTACTTTAATCAGAATGCGTTCCAATAAAGAATGTTAAAAGATAAACTTAATAAAATTAACGCATCCTAATTAATTCTGGAAATTGCCATGCAACTATAGGCTTACGACTTCTTTTAAAACACTCTATGATAGCCTGTTTCATTAAAGAAATTTGGCTCTTATAAGGATTAGCCGGGTTACTCTAAAAACTGTCATACGTTTTCATCTGCAATAGTATTATATACATAATTTATAACTTAACTCTTTCTTAATTTTAATTGAATCTTCCCAAATCTACTTTGCAATTAAACGGTGGAGACATTTCTAAATTTATTTATGTTTTCCTAGGTTTTAGTCTCCTTACCCTCTCATTCTCTAATTTAAGTCTTCATTTCCGGAAAGCCTCTAATTTTGCGGCGTTGCTGGTCCTCTTATCAGCTTTAGTTTCGCTTCGCCATAAAATATGTTATTATTTAAAAAAAAAAAAAGAAGAAAAGAAAGGAAAGAGGAAACGAGAGAGATGGGGGGGGGGGGGGGTTGTGTTTGTGTGTGTATGTATGTGTGGAAGGAAGCCCACCTTAAAACGCCCCCAACCTTTCTTAACTCGCCCCCAACGCTTTCAAGAGGCTTTTAATGTACTGTCTGATCACTTTTCTTGGCTTCAACCGTATAACTTTGGGGAGGCGATACGTTGTATTAAAGGTAACGGGAACGGAGCCATTAGAAGGCAACGTTCGCTCCCTCTTCCTCCATCACTCAAGTGTGCCGACGCCGTTTGACGTGCGTCTCAAGCCTGCAATTTTTAATGACTATTAGCATAATGTCTCTGGCGACGGAGTTCAACATCCAATATTTAATATTTGCGGTGGGCTCACCATTGGGGAACGATATTTTCATGTCGCATTGAAGGTCAAAGGGGGCTCAATGATAAATGAACCCGATGGAAAAGGAAGAAATCAATAATTTGTGGTCGACGAGTTGACGAAAGAGACCCTAATAATTTATGTAGCTTTTGCTGTTGATAAGCAAAATCGTCGTGTTTATGTTAAGGGGACGATTTCGGGGTTGGCAGTGCCAGTTGCCTCCGCCGTGATAACGGCCACTGTCGGCCGCTTCGCCACCCCTACCCCACCCCCTGTTAAGTCGCTTTTCATTGCCTTAACCCTTTCTCTCCGGTTATAAATCTGCACTTGGACTAAATTGCTCATTGCCACCGGGCTTAAAAATGACTCACTTGTGTTTCGAATGGAAAATTTAATCGCATTAAAACTATTTTTTTCATTTCTTCGAATCAGCCAGCATTCGGTTATTTAGCTTTAATAGGAAAAATTGACATAAATTTAATTATTTAAGCCTATCAGCTGAAATAGTATCAGTTATTTTTATCAATTAAAAAGTGATCATAGAAATACATTACTTTAACATTAAACTCGCCACATCATACTGGATGTGATTAAATAAAAATATTTAAAAATAAAATTAAAAAATTTCTTTTGTTCACACAGATGCCTCTTAAAATATAAACAAACATTTTAAAACTGATCTGTTTGCAAAGAAATAAAAGAAACGATAAACAAAAGTTAGAATAGTGAAAGACAGAGAGAGAGATCTCGCGAACAACAGTGAGTGATGTTGTGATGTTGCCTGTGACGGCTAATGTCGATGTGCACTGCAGATAACTGGGTTCGAGGGCCGCAACTTGTCTGTCAGTTGGATAGGAGATGAAGATACAAACGCTTCTGACAAACCCTTGGCCTTAATTAGGTTTGAACTTTTATCAGAGCTTTCGTGTAATTAAATCTGCACATTAAATCTCCTTTTTAGATTTTTAAAACCCAGCATGGTTGTCTAATCAAATAATGAATCAGATAACTCAGATTACACACTAATATTCTGCAAAGCAAATTTCAATAGGAGCAAACAATATTTCTTTCAAGGTGTGTTCCAGGGACCAAAACAAGCAGAAAATGCCATATGAGCATGAAGTCGAAAACGCTTTTTTTTTTAGAAGTATGACAATTCAAAGAACCACCAGGTACAAAATGTTGAATATTCTGTCCCAGTACCAGATGTTGCAACTCTTCGTCAGCGGATCCTGGTTGGCTACGACATCATCCGTCATACACCTGGTATGGTGCAGATGCACTGGAAAACTGGCCAAAATAGGAAGTTGTTTCGATTTCCATGAAACTTGATATACGAGGCATGTTTTTTAAGTAAGTACCGTTTTGGAATTAAAAAAAGACGTGCAAAGATATCGCAATAATTTTATTTTTACATGAAAGCCTGTACCTTAATCTACTTTTCTACATAATTTCCGTGAATATTGAGGCACTTGTCATAACGTGGCACCAGTTTTTGAATACCCTCCTCATAAAATTCTGCCGCCTGACTTGTTAACCACTGTATCACAAATGTTTTGACTTC
Source organism: Rhysida immarginata (assembly GCA_023313115.1). Taxonomy (NCBI): domain Eukaryota; kingdom Metazoa; phylum Arthropoda; class Chilopoda; order Scolopendromorpha; family Scolopendridae; genus Rhysida; species Rhysida immarginata. Next base: position 15,086,805 of record JAHWFO010057280.1, read on the forward strand.
GTTATCGTCTTGAAGACGCTGACCACCCAGGTGTTTCTTCAAGTGCAGGAACAAATGGTAGTCGCTGGGCGCCAGATCAGGGCTGTATGGAGGATGATCTAGAGTTTCCCATTTAAAAGATTTGATGAGATCTTTGGTCCGATTAGCCACATGTGGACGGGGATTGTCATGCAGCAAAACGATACCCTTACTCAACTTGCCACGTCTTTTGTTCTGGACTGCACGACGCAGATTGTTCAATGTCTCACAATAAGACGCTGCATTGATTGTCTCATTACGAGGCAGAAACTCCACTAGCAATACTCCTTTTCTGTCCCAAAAAACTGTGCACATGATTTTCCGGACAGAAATTGTTTGCTTAAACTTCACTTTTTTGGGTGATGATGAATGTCGCCATTCCATGGATTGTTGTTTCGATTCTGGTGTGACGTAGGCCACCCATGTTTCGTCACCAGTAACAATTTGGTCTAAAAAATCTTCACCTTCATTGTGGTACCGCTCAATGGAAAGTCAATGCACTTCCTAAACGTTGGGTTTTGTGCAAATCCGTCAACATTTTTGGAACCCAACGTGAACACAATTTCCGGTAATTCGTGTTCTCGGTCACAATGCGATACAAAACACTACGAGAATATTGAGGAAAGCAGTCGCACAATGATGAAATTGTAAAGCGTCTGTTTTCTCTCACCTTTTCGTCCACTTTCTGTACCAAATCTTCATTAACGACCGAAGGACGCCCACTCCGTTCTTCATCATGCACATTTGTGCGGCCATCTTTAAATGCTCTCACCCATTTCCTTACCATTCCATCACTCATAATGTTTTGTCCGTACGCTTCACAGATCTCACGATGAATATCGATCGGTTTTACGCCTTTAGCACTAAGAAATCGTATAACAGCCCGTACTTCACAATCGGCGGGACTCACGATTGTCGGAGGCATCTTAAACACTCAGTAAACAACGTATACAATGAAGAATCAGACTGTAATGGCGTCAGTGCGTAAACAAGAGATGTAGTTAACCAGCGCGCATGCGCGGAACGCCGACCGTAGCGCTGCGGCGGCGGAATCGCAAAACGGTACTTACTTAAAAAACATGCCTCGTATAAATGTTTTTGAGGTCGCTGAGTACGAATCTGATATCCAAATATTAAAAATATCAACATGACTGAATCCAACATGTAAGTTTTTTTGCACTACTTCTCAGCAACTGGTACTGGTGACGAGTTAGATTTGCTTCCAGTAACAAAGCTAGGGCCTCCTCTTCAGTAAAACCTTTGCTTATTTCCTTTCGGGAATCTTCCCAGGACTTCTTAATTCTGGCAGCCCTAGTGAGTGACTTTTCAAATTCCTTAATAAGTTTTGATTTCTCATATTGTCCCTCCTCTCTCAATTTCATAGCAACAGCATACACTAAGGAACAACCACTCTCTGATGATCGTAATGTCTCTGTCTTTCTCCTCTTTGAGCGGTTTCTACTATGCACGAAAACCTCTTGAAGCCGTCCACGTTTAAGTGCTGACCAAAGGTTTGCCAAGAGAACATTTCCCACGCTGATGGAACGCCTGTAAGGTTTTCGCTGCACACCAGAGGTCCAAGTCCATCGTTTCATGCTGTTAGCACTATATCTTGACACTTCCATCCACGTTTCAATGGAAGAATCGACATTCATCGGGCCATCCAATGGTCTTCCATTCGTCGACAATAAGATGACTACGCTCTTAGGCACACTGGAAGAGAACTTTCCAGTTTTGACAGAATAAAGCGGACAGAATAATGAACCAATGGTGATCATAGAAATGCTCCCTTCGATGATGATCACCATGGGGAAAAGAAGGACTTTACTGATTTCGAAACTGGACTCACTGTTAGTGCTTGTCTAGTTGGAGTCATGATTGAAACAACAAAGCATCTGATTAAATTCTCGAAAGTCCGATATCCAGATTATTCAACTACAAGTACTGGAAAAATGATCTACAGTCTTTAACTGAAAGGGGTAACTATAGCTGAAAAACCAGGAATTGAGGCGGGTCCAAATCGGCATTCGCTTACCTTATAGGAAGACCCTGATTTCTGAAAATAACAGGAAAATTCGCTTCTAGTAGTGTCAGGAACATCGTCACGTCGTTATGTAGTCTGACGAATTACGTTGCTTTGTATCGACGATAGCAGAATATTTGGCGGGAGTCCCATGAAGCAATAAATCCAGCATATCCTTATCAAGATACAGCTCAAGGTTCTTATGGTATGGAGCTTCTATTGCTTTGGAACTTGTTCCCTGATATTCATGGAAGGTCGGATGCGCTCCACGGACTACGTGAACATAGTGCTGCAATTTTAGCCTGACTTCTACGGTTCTGTTTATCGCACACAGTTGAGTTCAGCAGTGGTTTAGCGAGCATGAAGATTACTTCCCTCACTAAGTCTGGCTACTCCTTAGCCCAGATCTCAACCACACAGAGAAAGTTTAGGATATGTTGGAAACGATATATCGCGAATAAAATCCTCTTCCGACAAATCTGATCTAATATCTGGTCTTTCATTTACTTAGTGCTTCAACATCTTATTGACTCTATGCCAGTCTATAAAAATATTAATGCATAGATGTCAATAATATAAATAAAATAAAATACTATCTCCATAGTATACAACATACAGGGGCGCTACTTTAATAACAAGAAACATCCACAGATAAACGTTTTACTATAACAGCGACTCACCTTGAATAAATTCGTGATTCAGAGTTCACGTAGTTATCATAGCTAACTATCATTTTTAATACCTTCTAAAAAAATGAAAGCACGAAAGCCAATATCATTGGCGGGTCATGCTTTACTCTTTCACCACTGCTTTATTAATATCTTTCGCATGAAAAGCGCAGTTCGATGATGTAGAGAAAATTTTAACTCGTTCAAATTCATCATCAACTTGAAAACGAGCATACTCGTTCAAATTTCCTCTCGTTGAAGTGAAGTCAAGTGGATATTAAAAAGTGATAAAAGATTTATTACTTTTATTGAAAAGAGACAGAGACCAAAAAATTTGTTTTTCAATGGCATTTTAATTGCTCGTTTCGGTGACCGTAAAAATGAACTCGGCGGTTAATGAAGACACTTCTAATTGATGGCTCTTGAATAGAACACCATTTTATATCGTCAATGGAATAGAAAGGACTAATTGAACCATTTTATTGAGCTTTCTACTCAAAGCTATTATGGAACTAATTATATTTTGTTGTTTTTTTCTAGAATTCTTATTAGCTCATTTATAATTTCTGACGTTGTTTTTATTTTATATATAAATTTTCAATTTCCTGCTGAGGCGGTTTTATACAAATCTCCTTTATACTTAAGAAAGGTTCACATTTTATGAGATGTTCTTCTTGAATTCTTATTTAACTTTCCAAAAAAACTATCCTGTTTACTCAAGCTGAGTTTTTATTTTGTTTGATTTTTTTTACCGGAATTTGTTTATAATATATTAATATTATTCCTGAAGGAATACGTGCCAGCACGCATCAAATTTTCCCCTTGCTTATCAAACTTTCATTCATATTAAAATTCCATCTGTTGCAAATGCGGTTTAATTTTAATGATGCCATTAACCACATCTGGCTATTATGTTGAACCCGAAATTAGAATTTTTAATATAGGTTAAGTTTAATAATTACTCGTTTTTTTTAAAAAAAATTTTTTTTAACTATCTTACGTCCTCGTTTTTTCTTATGTCTTTTAGTTTGTGTCGAGATCTACATTAATAGCGAATCAAATTAACAAGTAACCTATGCCCAACCTTATGGCCTCTTATTTAAAGATGATGCCACTTCGTTCTGAACGTTGCTGCTTTGTAAATTTCAGATTATCTGAAGTGTTGCTCTTTTATCAGATTGATTTCTGTATCATCTTTAACGGAGCTTTAAGCAAAGTGCGTTTTTTTTCGTGTCCTACAGATATTAAAACAACTTCAGTGCAAAGCGCTTGTAACCACTTACTGGTAAAAGGCTTCGTTTTTAAATTTACACCGCACTTAAAGTCGAAAGGTACGTCTTAAACGGAGGAAAATGCTACAGGATCAAACATTCGAAGAAAAGCTCAAGCAAAGTAAAGAAGGAACGTTTCAGTAAATGGTTGAGTTTTATTAATTCCGATTAAATTGTATTTCCCCGAGGATATGTTCGTTGTCGAAATTGATTTGCTGTTTTAAAGTGAAACAATTCATTTCGAATTAACATTCCGAGGTGCAAACAAACCCTCTTTCCCCCAGCCCGCCTCGACTCTTCTGATCTCGACTGAACGGTTTCATTACACGTGAACAAAAGACAAACGATATACCTCATCGCGGAAAACAAACGAGATCGTCACATTAAACACTTAGAATAGGCACTTGGCCCGAAATCATGGCTCCAATCAACGAGATTAACTGGCGGTTTTTCAAAATGAAAAAGTCGTGAATTGGCGAGGAACCGCATGCCTTTGCAATGGAATTTATAATGATTCTTGCAAGAATTAATTGCAATTCCAACATCCTGATTAACTAACATAACTCTACAGTGATGTATATATAATATAAAATTAAAATGAAGAGAAGCTAAGCGAGACATGCCTCAAAAATATACTATTTAGCAATTTTCCGATTGGTTGCCCGAAAAGAATGAATAGAAATAAATGTAATATCACTTTAATAAATGGAACGGCCATGACATCGTTTAAAGTTTCTTTTCCTTTTCGACTTCCGAGACAGGATAAGATTTGACGATGCGGATGCGTTTGTCCTTCCACTGGCTCTGAGATAAAGACTTTGAATTGGATATTCATTTAACGAGCAGAGGTCTCTCCACCCGTCTCGCATTACTTCATGTTCGTGTCCTCCCTCCCTCCCCACCCACTCACTCTACCCCCATTCATCCCTCCCTGTCGTTTCTCTGGAACCATCTACACCGAGAACTCGGGCCTCCCGTTTCTTTCCCGTTGACTCTTCGCAGCCGAGGACATCACTCATTGTCGTTTTCCGTTTGCAGCGCTGCGCCGGAGTTCGCTTGAGTAATGGACTCCTCCACAGTTTCCGACCAGACGACTTGGAATACGTTCAATTTTCTTATTTTAATTTTTTTTTGCCTTATTACACCCAGCAAAGCATTCATTTAAATGAAACGCAGTGTAAGCCTAAGCATTTGTAGAATAATCTTTGAAATCATTTTGCAAATGAATTTTTTTTTTCCTCAACCAAAAATTTATTATTAGAACAAGAGGACCAGTTTTATAAAAGTACCTGGATAAGAAAATGCATATAATATTTTCGAATGTAATGGCAATCTTTGACAAATAACCTCTGTAACCTTTAGTTCATTTAGAAGCCTTTCGGCTTTCCTAAGAGCCAATCTCATCTCCTATTAAACAGTTAAATTCAAACACACCGATTGTAACTGTTAAATAATTATTATTAATTAGACGTATCAGGTGGTCATTAGACGTATCTGATCCCAACAGACCAAGGTCCAAAGCGGGAAAGAATGATTTTACCACCAAAACGGATAAAGGAAGCACATTTTCTTGTTACAGCATCATACATGGATATATAGAATTAACCTACATTTTAAAACACTTTAGAGAAAATAAATAAATATGAAAATTAAATTGTAAATTACTATTTAAGTAAACTAATGTAAAGAGAGAATTTAAACTAATAAACCTGAAGAACTGAAAGGTTAAATGGAGTGTAGTTATTCTTTATATATTTGAACAAATAAAAGTTCTTTAATTTAATTCATATTCTATTACTAAAGTATTTCTACGTTATCATCTATCATTGAAGCAAGCGATTAACTACTACTAATTAGCAATATGTCTTACAGTTTTGGATAACATTAGACCTAACAGCAATATGCTCTTGATACCAATAAGCTATGGGTAACAATAGGTCTAACAACTCGTAAGGAGTTGGTTGATATACAGGGTGTCCTTAAAAGGGCTGACACATTTTATCTGTGTATTACCAAAATACTAATAAAGATAAACAGAAATGGATTTCAATATATGAAACTGTAACTGAAAAAGTTTTATTGTGTTTCACAAAGTTAAGAACATTATGGATTTGAAACTGTTGCTATTAACAAGGTGGATGCCGATATGCTCAAAAGAACATGGCAAGAAATTGATTATCGGCTGGATATCCTTTCTGCGACCCAAGTAGCACACGTTGGGATCTACTAACTTGGTTTAATAAAACTTGGTTTCATATATTGAAATCCTTTTCTGTTTATCTTTATTAATATCTATGTTTTTTGGTAATACACAGATAAAATGTGTCAGACCTTTTATGGGCACCTTGTATTACACGCCATAGCGTAGGATTGAAAGTTTCCAAAGGTAACATATAGTACCATTAAAACATGTACTACTAATCAATTCCGACTACCATTAATTACTCATTATATTCATTCATGAGACGTCCTTACAAGTTGTTTGATATATTACATGCCATATCTTAGCACTGAAAATTCCAACGGTACCATATGGTACCATTAAAATATGTACCACAAAACAATTTCCCACTATCATTGTTTACGTGTTATATTCATTCATGAGATGCCCTGACACGTACACGTGCCACTAGACCAATATCTGCTATCACTAGTTAGTCTTACTAGTTCATGACACGTCGTGACGATTTGTTTGATATATTACATGCCATATCTGGTTAATGGAGATTTTAAGGGAGTATCATAATGGTACCATTAGAGCAGGTGATGTTATACCTATTCGTGCTCTGTCCCATATTAATGTATTGGTGAAAACAGAGTGTGAAAAAGTTCAATCGTTTTCAAGTCATCGTAATAAATAATAAGCTCCCTATGAATAAAAAAAATTCTATTGATTTAGAGACCGATGTCCCCTTTCAATAGTCGTCAATCACGTGCATCCTGCACGCGCACCATTTCAGCAACGTTTAGAGCACGCGCAGAGCCGAACCGATGTGCTTCGCCAATGTCAGCGTTTTCCCCAATGTAAGGATAATTCGTTTCTTCCAGCAATTCATAATTTGATGAAGGTTAAAAAAATGAATGTGAGAAGAATTTCTAGCGATGTTGTTAAAATTACGATTTATAAAAGAAATAAAATTGCGTAGTTTGGTCTCCAAATACTCAAATAGTTAAGTACGTGTATTGTAGGAGTACCAAATCCAGGAAGCATAAAAATTTTTTGGTATTACTATATTCTTATAGAGAAGTAAAAATGTATTCTTATTTGTAAAAAAAATTGGCGAGTCGTTTCATTATCCCTATTCCCCTATTAATTCCCATTAATACATTTTCGAGATGATTGGTAAAATTTAATTTTTTGTTAAAAGTGTCTCCTAAGTCTTTTATCATATCTTGGCGTTTAATTTGGTTATCGTTTATTCTGTAATTATATTCAAAATTTGTTACTTTACGAGAGTAGGTTACATAAGTTTTTACGGGATTCAACAGCACCCCGTTTTTCGCCGACCAAGAAGAAATAACATCTATAGCTTGCGATAATTTCAAACAATCTTCCCAATTTTGGATGACTGAATAAAATTTCAGGTCATCCATTTAAAGAAGGTAATCACTTGCTTAATTCTCTTATTCCTTACGTTGTTCCATTTGATTTACTAAATAAATAAAATCTTGTAAACATTCCAAAGAGGAGCTTTAGCAGTGAAGCAGAAATACATTTCTACATTTATTAAAAAAGAAATTAATCCCCCCCCCCCTCCCCCCGCCGAGTAGGGTAAGGCAAGTAGCAGATCCTGTGGTCATCTATTTTTACCCCTTTATCTGCACTTTTTACCTCTCTCCAAGTTTTTTATTCAAAAAACTAATTTCTCGAACGTAATATGTATAAAATGTAAAAAACCTCGTACATGTATCTTCTTTCCTTTCTCATCATTTCCGAACGTATGAAATATCACATGCCATGGGTATGTATGAGCAAGAAATAGACACAGCCATCATCTCATTTTACCTCTTTATCTGCACTTTTTATCATCCCCCATCTCAAGGTTTTTAATCAAACGTACTATGTAGAAAATGTAAGAGAGCTCTATTCTCTTTTCTTTCTCATCATTTCGGAACGAATGACATATCACATGCCATATTTGCCATAGTTCTAAGGATCAAGTGATTGCCACCACCGCAAATCCGGCCCCATTAGAACAATTGAGCCTAAACTTCATATTAATATAGATTTAGCCTAGAGGAATCTGGATGCTGAATTTTACGCCTTTACGTACCTAAACAGCACATGGATATGTTGCCCTCTCTGAATCCCACCTACGAAATTCTGACTCCAGTGTACCAATCAAAACCAAATTAAATAGTACAGATGGACATGCCCATAGTAAGCTACATTCCGAATTTCAACCTTCTACCTCAAAAAATGTAGAAATTATGAAGGGGACGGACTGACATTATAAAATCAATAAATAGCTCCATTCTTCCGCTACTTAATAATAGAGGGTTTAAGTTACACGTAAACGCGAACGTGACGCGAACGCGTGTGACGTTTTCCATCTGAAATGACGTAGCTACATCATTTCAGATCGGAAACGTCACACGCGTTCGCGTCACGTTCACGTTTACGTGTAACTTAAACTCTCTAATATAGATTATGAGCACTTGAGCAATCGTGCGTCGACAAAGCGATTTCACGTGTGCGCGCCGATGTCAGTAATGCTTAAAAGATGAACAGAAAGTAACAATACATTCCTTCTTGACAAATCGATTGTTATATGACATGCCATTACCTTTCTGTTCTTCACACTCACTGTTTTAGCACGTGAAGTCGACTTGAAGGGGGTCCACGAAAAATTCTAAAAAGTTGATACGGCCGAGCTAAGACTTTGATGGTCATATTTTTGAAAACAGAATTTGAAAAAGTTAATCCGTTTTCAAGTTATCGTGCAAACGGTGACGGCCGGATAAAGGTACAGACCAAGGGCGCATTCTTATAAGTAGCTTTTATGCTAGAGCTCCTAATAATGCATCAGACAAGCCAAATTGGTAACTGTCGATCTGTATTTTCTGAAGCCATGTTGTTCTTCCGGTAAGTATGGGTCTATACGTGCTGCTAAATACCTTGCAACTCAAGATTCTAAAATTTTAGCAGAGTAAGCTAAGACAGTGATAGGTCTAAGATCTTTAGGTGAATGTGGCTTTCTGATCTTCGAATAGGAATTATACGTATTAACCGATTTCCATTCGGCGGGATAAACTCCTGATTAAAGTGATAAATTAAATAATATTTGTATGGGATGCAAGATTGCTGGTAAGCATCCCTTAAAAATATAATCGGGGATCCCGTTGGGGTTTTGACGCAGAAATCTGCTTTGTTAAGTTTGTAATTTCCGCTTTAGAGATTGGAGGTACAATTAATTTCTCGTGAATTTGATTCCAAAAAGATTTTATAATATTATCAGGATTTGGCAAAAGCGAATCTCATGGTAATTTCGCAATGGAATACCACTTCGTCTTTTTTAATGTGGTTTTCTCAGCTCATTTTAGAGTTGAGATCTTTTTCTAATGAATTATAATAATCACAAAAATTTCGACTATATGCTATCTTAAATTTTTTCTTGCGATTTTAAATTCATTAAAGTCTTCAAGTTGCTTAGAGCGCTTGTAAATTCAATCATGCGATGGTTTTAATAAAACCAATTTAATATTTAATTGGATATTTTTCTCAATATGTTTCGCCTGACGAGATTATCAACGGATTTATCGATGGTTAATTAGGAACATATTTTGAAAATTTGACATTTTTGAAAATATGCAATAGATATGAATTAACCAAAATCTCAAATATTTTGTTCCTAATTAACCATTGATAATCTCTTGATAATGCCGTCAGTGGAAACATGTTGAGAAAGATCTCTAATTGACTATTGAATATTGAATTATTGTTATTATTATCAAAACCATCGCATAATTATTTAATAACGAGTATTTTATCCGTGAGAAAATCACGGGACCAAAAGAAAATTGATTCCGATGCACTAAATTCAAGTGTACTAACTTCAACTAGTTATGTGCACTCCCTCCATATCAAATTGATCATCCGATTTAGAAAATCTTATTTACACTGCTGGCAAAAAATGCAACCTCTTCGATTTATTTGAAATTTTTCACACATGTAGCATTGGTGGCCCAAATTGCAAGACAATATGTCCAGAAGAACGTTGTACAGGGTGACTCTCATACCCAAATAAACCACATTAGTAGGTCGTATAAAAGCCGCGAGCTTGAATGCAGGCCTCGACTCTTGCATGCATGTGGTCATAAAAATGCTGGATGTCGTCTTGGGGTAATTTGTTCCAAGTCTCCTGAACATGCTGGCGCAATGTGGAATTTTTGCAGCTGGTGCCCAGCGACGATGAACGTTACGTCCCATCATGTCCCACACATGCTTAATTAACGGAAAGTAGTGTCATATACTGTAAGACCTGCAAGCTAAGAAGGGCAGTATGTGGACGGGCGTCATCTTGCTGGAAAAACATGTTATCCCTCCTGTTGCAAGAAGGGCAGAAGAACAGGTTCCACAATCTGCTCGTTTTGATTTATTTCATAAGGTAACCATTGCGCGGCATTCGTTTCCATAGGGTTCCCGACATTCATGACATCAACAGATCTGGGGCTGCTGACGGAATTATGAAATAGCAAGACGATGGAAATACTCATGTTTAATGCTGGGGACTATATTGAAGGACTCTAAAAGAGAATCCGTAATACGCTTCCCCTGCTAATCTGTGTAAGTGTGATCATTATTAAATTTCCAACCCTCCTACTTTTATATGGGCTATTTTCAGTTTTTACGTAGCCTACATCTTTAAAATTTACATAACCGATGTAAAATAAAGAATGCAAGTTTAGTAATCGTTTTGGTTTTCCAGTATTGATCTTGGGGTCTCTTTTTTTTGAAAGACCTGGTCTTCTTTAGTTTACAGATATGCATGACGAAAAATTAGCAGCTTCACGTGGAATTTATTTGGAATGTAATGAACTCTGGTAAAATGGCATAAAATGAAGTAAGAATAATAAATTTTTAATTCACTTAATCCTGTAACAACTTGTGGAACATAGAATGATCAAAACACCTCTAGGAAAAGCGGAAGGCAGGGGTAGTAAAAGTGGATAAAGAAAGCTTAATGATGCTTTCATAAACTAACAAAATTTGGTTTAGAATTTCTTCAAATAACGCGAATCACTTTAATGCCACTTCGAGAAGATTGCTGAACTCATAAAAGATTACTCTTTTTGCCAAGATTGCCAATTGCTGAGGTTAGACAACACTAACGAAGCGGGGGGTCGGGTTGGAGGATAAAAGCGACGATTCTGGAAATTTGACCTTTGAGAAGAAGAAATAAGAACGCGTTTGTCTCTGAATGATAAACTCAAGCTGATTTTCGATTTCCATTTGAAAAGAAATAAACAAATCGAAATCAATAAAGAAAACATTTCAATACGCAAATACTCTTTGTACACTAAAGCATATTAAAACTTCTTAAACGCAATCACAACAAGCAAGAATTGAATACTTAATAAGCATTTGTTCATTTTTTTAATATGTATTTTTGTTCAACTAGCGCTTTTTATTGCGCGATTGCATTGACATTTTACAGATATTCTCAGGATCATTACTTTTCATTATGCATCAATAGATGGCGACATCAAATAGAGTTTTTATTAATTCTGTTGAAGCAGTCTCCTAACTCCCCGGACCTGCCCCGCCAGATTTTTTTCTGTGGGGTCATATCAAGGGCATTGTCTACGGCCAAAGACCGACGGACCTGGACGATTTAAAGTCTGTCGTCTGTAGACACAATTCTAATGCGGAGAGTGGGATAGTAGATTGTTGAAAGAGACAAATCATCTCGCACGGTGGAAAACGCGTGCTGTTTCGGCTCCGCGAATGCTCTATGCATTGCTAGGATGGTGCGCGTGATAGACAATTATAGAAAGGCTACATTAAACCAAAAGGATTTCTTTATTAGCAGGAAAGCTTATTATTTAGTAAAATAACTTGAAAACGAACTAACCTTTTCACATTCAGTTTTCGCCAATCGATAAATATGGGACAGAGCACGAACAAATTCGAAGGCGAGATAGGTATCTAATGCTACCATTATGATACCCCCTTAATAATTTTCAATGCTAACATATGGCATTTAATACATCAAACAACTCGTAACGACGTGTCATGAATGAGTACAGGGTCTGCATAAAAAGTATCGGGAACAATTTTTTCCTGACGTGACTGTAGTTCGCAGTGCGCTCGCTTAGAGCGTGCTCGGTGGTGTGGGATCTGACCTTCAAGACGCTCCAAGCGTCAGTCGCCTGTTCAGGCTAGATCGAAGTTTTAGTGGACCCTGTCGAGTGACTCGGTGCAAGCTCAAAATGCAGCGAACGATTGTACGCCATCAAATTTTGTGTTGGACTGGGGAAATCAACCGTTGGGCACGATTCGCCAAGTGTTCAAGGATGAAAGCATGTCACAAACTGCAGTTTTTAAGCGGCATAAGCTCTTCAAAGATGGATGAGACAACGTGCAACGTGTGCGTGAAGTGCTGAATTCAGACCGTCGGTTAAGTGTACGCAAGATCGTAGATCGAATTGGCATTGATAAGATGACAGTGCACACCATTATCACTGCAAATTTGGCGATGCGTAAAATCTGTGCCAAACTTGTCCCGAAGATCTTGACGGACGATCAACAGCAGAGGCGCAAAACGGCGTCGCGTCGATTCCCCAACCCCCTTACAGTCCCGACTTTTTACTATTCTCAAAAGTGAAATCCTCTCTCAAAGGACATCAACAAGGGACAAAGTGCCGTCAAAGAAGCTTGCACGCGTACCCTTAAGGACCTTCCGGAATCCGCCTATCAGGGAGCCTTCGAGTCGTGGAAAAGGCGCTGGCAAAAGTGTGTCGACGTTCAAGGGATGTATTTTGAAGAATTTTAAGGTTTTGTAGCAATATCTGAAATAAATCTATTTTTTCGAAACTCTTCCCGATACTTTTTATGCACACCGAAACTCTTCCCGAATTTTTAAGGTTTTGTAACGAGTAATTAATGATACTCGCAATTGGTTTAGTAGTACGTGTTCTATTGGTACCATATGGTAGCATTGGAAACGTTCAATGCTAAGACAACTCGTAATGATGTTGCATTAATGAATATAACGAATAATTAATGATACTCGGAAATAGCTTAGTAGTACCTGTTCTAATGGTACATTACGGTACCAATGGGACTTTCAATGCTAAGATATGACATGTAATTTAACTAACTACTCCTAACAAGTTGTAGGCCTATTGTTATCCATAGTTAATTGCTATCAACAGCAAATCGCTGTAAGGCCTAACATTGTCAATAGCTAACTTCTGTTAGACATATTGTCAATAGCTAATTGCTGGGAGCTAATCGCTCGCTTCAACAGAAGATGATTACGCAGAAAAACTTTAGCAATGGACTATGCAGAAACAATAGATGGTTACACAGAACGCTTCAACAATAGACGCTCACTTCGTTTAATATTATATAGTACTAGAATTCCACCAGGTCACATGACGGGTGTCAACCGTATAGGTTGAAGGTAAAGAAATGAAAGTGGAGAATCAATGGCTTTCAAAAGTTATATTCTGCAATAATATAAGCTACTGTATATCTGCATATAAAAAAAATTCAACACTATAGCTGCCGCCACATAAGTTGAACGACAGGATGACGTCATTTCTAACGCCAGCCAATAGACGTTAACGGGAAGTAAATCGTTTAGCTATTCCATGAAATGTCCGCTTTCGATTTCGAAACATTGTTTTCGTATTTAAATGTAGTTTCTATTTTCGTTTTTTCTTTTAAATAGATAAATGAAATTAATAATAAATGAAATAAATAAATTAAAAATGACGCAGAATAGTCGACTCGAAGGCAATTTGTTTTATATTATGACTTTTAATAGGCTTTCCACGTTTCAACGATATCTCCACCATTACTATAGTAGAACAAGTGCATCATGGGTAAAATCCAGACAAAGCATATTGATGAGAAGACTTACTGCGCATGTCAAAAAGATCGTTCAACTTACGTGGCGGCAACTATAAACTTTGGGCGAGGTCAAAAATGCTATCACCGAGTTGAGTTAGTGAAGAAAATCATTGTTGCTAGGATAGTCAACAATACGTTAACAATCGAGCAATAATCATTGTTTCACCAACCCAACTCGGTGTTTGCATTTTTGACCTTGCCCATTTTTCAGTTTATTTATTTAATTAATAACAATGACTGAGTATTGTCTTACTACAACAATCCCTGGCTTTTGACGGATTGTTGTAAATTTCTTTTTTGGCCTCAGACATTCGAACAGACGGATAAGAGAATTATAGTATTAGAAGATGCCTAAAAATAAAAAAACTTTTATTTGTTCGATTAAATAAAGAAATACTTCACTTTCCATTTAACCTTTTGATTCTTCAGTTTTATTCATTTAAATTCTCTTTTTACGTTAATTTAATTGTTTAGGAATTTACAATTCAGTTTTCATATTAATATAGTTTAATTCAGTTTAACTATATTTAAAGTGTTTTAAAATGCAGGTTAAGTAACCGTGGCTCCTTTTATCCGCCATGGCGGTAAAATCATTCTTGTTTATTCTTTCTTTTTATACTCATATTTAAACCTCCATAGTTGACGTTACTGAGTGAGGATTAGCATAAAATATCCTCGAAGGTTAGATATTATCACCAAAATTATTTTGCGACACTTGCCTTCAACGACGTGATAGGCATTATCGCTGTCAAACTGATTTTCCAAGGTCTTCAGTTTCGTAAGATGTCGAGAATTTTTTCGCCAGCCTTATCGAGGCAAGAGCATGAAATTTCCCCTCTACCAATATAATAGACCTGCACTGTTTATAATGCTGCATTCTTTCATCCCCCTCCTCCGATCGTGTCTAAATTGGGCTCATGTGCGTTTCATTGAATAACAAGATCCATGTGATTATATGTTTGTTATTTTGGGCAATATTCTGCAAAAAAGGGATAAACCTTTGCACTGTAGGAAACAAAAATTCTGAGCCTAAATTTAAGTAAGGGTAAGCCCCGTAAGAAATTTTAAAAATTCTTAAAAAAACAGGAAGGAAAATGATAGCAATCTCTGGCAGATACGGCGGCATTGGCTTCATAGCATTACAATCTTTGAGCTCTTGAAAGCATGTAAAGAAGAGAAATATGCCATTCGAATATTCATTGATGCTGAGAAACTCATCAAAATTCACTATTCTGTCTAAATTTTATTCCGTTAATCCTTCTTTCAGAAGCGTATGAGAGAAGTTGAAGTTAAAAGGTATCATGTATAATAGAGAAAGACAAATAGCGCTCTACGACTCGCCCGCGTTCCCAGACTCAGTTGTACTAGATTGTTAAGACCGTAAACATGCACAAGGTATTAAGGCATAATACATCTGTATGTCTGGTGTGCTTTTGATGTTGCCGTTTATTCGACCTTCACAGAAGAATAAATCTCACTTTAAATAATTAATGCAAACTCCAACGTTAAGAAGAACTTCAAAGAACTTTCTATATCATACTAATGGAAAGAGAGAACCATTTTAATGGGAGGAGGTTTATAACAATCTAACTGTATTATATTTCGAGGTTATATAACATGTAAAAGAAACATAATACAGGGTCATTCATAATTCCCTCCGGGATTTTATCAATGGATTGTGCATAAACTATGACAATTACAGCAAAAAAACTCATCAACAGATACACAATCTCTCCAAGTTTGTAGCAGAACTGCTAGACAGAATCATGCACGCATTCGCTGGCATCAAAACATTCTAGGACATGTGTGGTAGGAACTGGAATGCAGGACTGACATCTGCCATGTCACCAAAAGTGCACATATCGAGCATCTGTAGGGTCCACCACAAACTTGCAGAGATGTATATCTGTTTTTGCTGTATCTGTTATACTTTTTGCACAATCCATTGATAAAACCCAGAAGGGAATTGTGAATAATCCTGTACAATAGATGCGTCGGTATTTAAAAAAGCTCTGTCTGACTAACGTCATACCATCGGTAAGGTACTGCTAATACGCATATCTTAAGCAGAATCGATAGATTAGTTTAGGACTCTCTCATAAAACGTTCCAATGTACAGATGCGATACTAGTGTCAGCTATTGGGCGCTCAGTGAATCGCTGTCAGCCCAATATACGAGTAAAAACAGCGTTATTGAATTCATGTCAAACGGGCTGACAGTGATTCCGCGAGCGCCCGACAGCTGGCGTTAGATCGCATCTGTCTCTATTTTGAATAACCATTATGGAAAAAGGTCCGATTCAGTGGAATTTTTGAAAAAAAGGTCCGGAATTTTTGAAAATCGACCCCTCCAAGAAAACATCCTGGCTACGGCCCTGTATTCATCTATTGATCCTGCCCTAAGTACCATAACCTCCCGCTTCTCAGTTTACCCGCATGATTAAAAATAATTTTTTGTTGTAAATACAGGAGGATCCTCATTATAACGAACAGCTAGGGATAAAAAAATGAAATCGAACTAAAAAATGTACTTATTTTTAAAATATGACAAAACAGCTGTATGCTTTTTTGCTTATTTTATTTATTTATTTATTTTTTTACTTTTGCAAGCCGTTGTTGCAATTTGTGCTTCAATTTGCCTAAAATGGAATCGGGAACATTTTCTTTCAGTTAACAGCGCGAAAAACGATTTCTATTTTTTCGTGTTTTGTGAAAATTCGTTACAACGAACAGTTACGGTTATTGCAGGGACTAAATATTTTTTTCGTTATTATGAGGAGTTCGTTATATTGAAATTCGTTACAACGAGGTTTTTTTTGTTTTTTTTTACATTAAATCCGTTACAATTCGCTGGAACTTCAAATATAATCCATTACATCGAGGAGTTCGTTATAAGCGAGTTCGTTATAACGAATATCCTCCTGTACTATTTCTACATCTTGCTTCTTAGATTACCCGCAGTTACTGATAATTTATTACTGAAATTGCCGAAGCCGTGCGGTAGATTTTCTTAAGGGTGGTTTACATAGACGCACGAACGCATGCGATTCTGCGATTCTGCGTCGAATCGCACGTCGCATGAAGTTCGAGCCCATCAAACTTTTTACCGCTGCGTTGCTGCGATTCAGGCCCCCTTTCCAAACAAATGTACTTCAACGAGTATACATATATATATCTCACTTGTTTCGATGGTATCTAGCTATAAGAACCTCGTATTAATCTATTTCTTATAAAACGAATTAGAAATAATAAAAAATTTTCTCATTATAATGAATAGCCAATCGTTATTTGTATCATTCAATTTTTTTTCTTATTGTTCATTTATTTTGTCTTTATTTGCCTTTTTGTTTTTATTTTTTATTTTCATGATTTTGATGAAGGGCAATAGAATTTTCGGTATATTTTTAAATTTTATCTTCTGTTTCAAATACTTTATTTTCGTTTTTGAACCATCTCTTTCTTATTAATCATAAATTTCTTATTTGTTTCTGGTTATTCCATCGTTTTGGAAATAAGGGATCGATTGTCTTATTTTCCCACTTTTTTAATTGTTTGGAAAATTTAAATTTAATATCGTTGGGGAAAAATTATTACATTTCATTAATTTGATTTTAATTTTAATTCCAATCCAAAACACACACAAATAAATTATAAACCAAATTCCTAATATACAAAAAAAATAACAGAAAATGTTTTTGTACATAGTAAGCTTTATGTAATTTTTTACTGTATTTAAGGAATTTTGGTTTGTAACTTATATTTTGTATATTGCGTTTGGATACATATAAAATTAAATTAATTTTTTTTTAAATAATTTTCCCTTTTTTCGAAGAATTTTTAAAGTTTTTACAAATTGGTGTCATACAGTTTTACAAGAATTTCATACATTTCTAAATAGATTTAATACAATTTTATTAATAAAATTCAAACAGTGTAATAATATTTGAAAAAAATGGTAGGAAAATTCTGCGACCCGGATTCGTACCAGGAACCACGAGTTAATACATAATAGATTTAATACTCTTTTAAAAGAATTTAATACCATTTTAAATGAATTACCGGTGAAATACCCCATCAGTACAGAAATACGGAAGAATGATTTTTTTTTTATTAATACTATATTTAGTTTAGTTTAATTATACAGTATTTAACTGTTACTCTTTATACATTTGTTTATGTTACAATTTTGTTTTCTGTAATTTAATTAAAATAATAAAAAATAAACTATCTGTGAATTTACTAAAACAAGATTTCAATAAAAATGTTTTTTCTTACTTAATTTTGGTAATTAAACTCCATTTACACTGAAATAAAACATGTTATATTTATTTAAAATTGCATTAAATCTATTTGAGAGCATATTAAATTCATTTGAAAGTGTATTAAATTCATTTAAAATTGTATTAAATCTATTCAGAAATGTATGAAATTCACGAAAAACTGTAATTTATTGTTTTGAAGTAACCATGTTATCACACTCATTTATTTTTCTAATTCATTTTAATTTTATATATTTGCGAAAATAATGGTTATTTTATAAGTAACAGATTGATATATTCTTGATTTCTGTAAGGAGCCATGAAAATAAAGAAGGGAATCATGTAATAAACAACAGACATCGAGAACTTTACTTTATTTGCTGTGCTCTTTGCAGAAATTGCACCCCCTCCCCTGTTGATCCAGTGGAAGCACCGACACTGCTATATACAGTATATATGAATTTCTTTAAAGATTGTCAGTTCAATCACATCAAGGAGCTTTATATCAATACATATGAACAGTCTAGTGATATATTTTTTCTAGATGGCTAAAAACGTCATTAAAAAAGGCACGAAGAAACATCGTCGCTGATGCTTCGCTAAACAAGACGCCATGTTGCTTCGAGAACTTTTCAACCCATGAGCACTTGCGCAATGAGAATCGGAGCAAACGCACGTGTGTGCATGTAAACTAGAGCCTCCATTTTGCAGACGCAGCGTTTCATCGCACCGACGCACACCAGTAATCGAACAGCGCAGAATCGCAGCATCGCATGCGTTCATGCGTCTATGTAAACCATCCTTTAATATGATGAAAGTCTATGCAAGCCTTCGAAAATGCCGCCCCCTTATGGTGCTGCCTGATGCGGCTACCTCTTTACATCATAGCACGGCACGGCCTGAAAATTGCTGTAGAGTAATAAAAAATATCACTTTCGTCGAATTTTATAGTGCGACTAAATTTTTCTAAATAAAACTAGGGATACCCAAAACTTCAATTTACAAATAATTTTTTAAAAACAATTTACAAACTTCAATTAAAAACCATTTTTTACAAAAAAATATACATCAGAATCATTCCATTAGGCCTATTCAAAATTTCAATTTATTCAATTTAGTTCAAAAGAATTAAAATTCAATTTTTTATATTGCAAATCTTTTAGAAAAATGTACACTTAAACCCGCGCATTCAGTTAAACCGCATTCACGATTTATGGTTTTAAAAACACAGAAAACGCGCGGGTTATTCGCAGTTTATTCGCTTCATGTTATTTGCACGTGATAAAGTGCTCTTAGTGAAACTACAGTGGCTAGAAGAAATAGTTTGTCAATTGCCGCTGATTTCGCGTCATCATGACTTCCTCAATTTGTTCTAACACTTTTTTTTACGATCTAATTACAAAAACTATTTAATCATTTATAGTGTGGTTAGTTTTTTTTATTATAATCATTTTACATATGGTAACTAAATAAAAACAAATACACAATATTTTATTGCGTACGTCTGAGCTTTAAAAGTTTACTTTTCTCACGTACTGCACTTTTTTTTCTTTGTTTAGTGTTTTTACTAGAAAGGGCAAGCGCGTAAGAACGTAGAACTTGATAATGCTATTTGTTACTGCAGTGCTATAGAGACTGCATCCAACAGGATTTATACGTTTCATACGCAAAGATTTTGCAATATCATTTTGCAATTCTGTTTCACAGTGTGAATGTATCTCCCACTTTCAAAATCAAATCAAATAATTCGGCATTTTAATTCCACTCGAATACTCTTCCTAGGTTATATTGTTAAATTTTAAATTTTAATTTAGAGACCCATAACGAAACCGTAAAACAAATGAAAACCAACCGAGAAATGAGAAAAATGGCTATTCGATTAAATAATAAAAAAAGCGAATACTGCTTTGAAATTCAATTAAATGGTTTATCTGCATATTATTTCAAGTTTACAATCTTATTTTGTTTTTTTAAACAAGTATTTTTAAAGTGTTAATGCTGTTAAATTTACATTGAATGCCATGCATTGTAGAGAAATTGTCGGCACATTAGATAGTCTTGCCATCTGGCGGTGTCATCAGTCATCATTACATTTCTCAGGCTGCATTTAGTATTCAATTGACACACTATTACTTCTGCCACTGTAGTGAAACTGTTTTATCAGAGCTCGTAATATGCTAGGGCGCCATCTACTATTCAGAAATGTAACTATTCTGGTATTAAATTCCTTTGTTATGGAGTACAAAACCCCATTTCTTTCTGTGCAAACTGCATTCGATTCCTGTACATACTCAGTTGTTGGTTGGTTGGTTTGTTTGGTATTAACGTCCTTTTCAACTACTATGGTCATTTCAGGACGGCGTTATAGGGGCCGCAAATTTTGCCTCGCAAGGGTTTTTTTAACGTGCAGTCAGCAAACGACTACACAGGACCAACGGCTTAACTTCCCTTCTGAAGGAAGTGCGTGATCTCAGGATTTTCCCGTACATACTCTGTGATTTATTGCATTTTCAAATTTTCTGTTATTTTAGGACTATGAACTATTGTATAACATTCCATTATATGATTTCCATAAATAATAACTTTTGCAAAATCTCGTTTAACATACCTAGACGTGACCATATATTTTCTATTAGCCGGGTACTGACTGAGCGAGCAGCCTCGCGAAGCAACCGTGTGAGGCATGCTCGGCCGGTCAGGACGTGCCTCGCCCGAGCCATGTCGAGTCGGTTTTTGTCGATGCTCAAAGGCGCCTCAGAACGAATGCCTCGCGCACTCAAGACGGTTCTATCTTGCTTCGCTCGCTCGCGCTATGGAGAAAGAGAAGGTATTAAAGCTCATCGAATTATATGGTTCTTTTAATAGACTTTGGGATTCACAATGCATAGAATATACAAATAGAGGGCTAAGGGAAGACGCATAGCGAAATATAAGCCAGGAATTTAACTGAGAGTAATAAAATTTGGTGTCATTCTTAAGTATTTTGGCATTTACAAGAGAGTAGAGTGTTTCAAATTCAGTCTCAGACATCCGTGTAAAAAATTTTTTCTTCATCATCAAAACACATTTCTTCAAATAATTTGTTCCCATGTTGCAATCTGCATTCATAGAATTTTTTTGTTCTTTTTCTTTACAAGATGACTAATATAATCGTAGAAGCTGCAACGGCTATCCGTATGTGCTGTCTGAACTGAGAGTAATAAAATGCTCGGCCGGCTTGTGGCTCGCACTTGCCTCGCGAGGCTAATTTGGCGAGGCATACGGTCGAGGCTGCTCGCTCAGTCAGTACCCGGCTATCGAGGAGCAACTTGAATATGAACCTTCTGGAACTTGGAGCTGCCAAACATTTTACGCAGCTCGGTGGTTGTTTAGGTAAATTAAAATTTGACGGATTATCCGGTAACATAGTAACCTTTGCAATTTTTTTATATTTATGAATTTTAATGGTTAAATTTAAAAAAAATTGCAAAATATTTATGATAAAGATATATATAATCGCTAAAACTTAAATATTAAACTTTCGTTTGTTTTTTTGTTTTTTTTTTGTTGTTTTTTTTTGATGAGCGTTTCTTTGATTTTTGAGCAGCATTTTTGCTTAGGGTGAACGAGGGTTAAATGTCCGCGGAGGAGAGAAAAAAAAAATCCATAAACACAAACAAAAACCGTCTCACCTTTATAATTCCCCGAAAAGAATTTCCTCCATTTTTTATTTCGATTCGAGAAATTACTTGACAGTTTACGGTTCGGAATACGATTGTCGTCTGAATCTCTCCCCTTTTTTATTTATGTTTTTTAAAAAGTGACGAATTCCTCTCCAGCATTTGTCCTTATGGCGGAGGTTATTATGCCGTAAAGTTGAAGAAGCGAGCGATTTCATTCAGCCTCGGAGAGAGAAAGAGAAAAATTTCACAGGCAAAACTCTTCGCCCTTGTAAACAGTCTCCCCCAGTGAAATGAAATTCGTTCGTAAGTTGTGCGATACTCGAAACAGTTTCATTTCAGTTCGACTCTTATATTGCTCAAGATTCCTCCTCTTCTTTTTATGGCCAATACGAGGGGGGAAGAGAGATATTTCAATTGGAGCATTTTGAAAGGAGAAGAAGAATCGGCAAAGGTAAAAGGAGAGAAGGGGGTGGGATAGGTAGGATAGACTGATGGTGACTGTTGCTATGGAGAACCAAGTCGTTTGACTTTGTCTTAAAAGAATGCGACGATCGTTTAGAGAACTCTAATGCAACTGGAAACGAAACAGAAGCAATAAAAACGGAAGAAAGAAGGAGGAGGGAGGAAAGATAATAGAAAAGAAAACAGAGAGGGGAGGGGGAAGACGGTAGAACGAAAAACAAGAATAAAAAATTATCATTTAAAAAATGTTTAGATGAAATTTCGACAAGAAATATCGATTTTAATTTTTTTTTTCGGTGAATGATAATGAAACGAAATAAAGGTGAGTATTGAAAACAAAAGAGAGGAGTAAAGCTAAAAAAAATCTCTTGAAAATAAAAATAAGTTGTGACGAAGACCGGAGGGAGGAGGAAGAATATGAATGAAAAAATAATAAAGCAAAGCAGAACATGAAAAAAACTAAAAAGTAAATGAGACATGGGAAAAAATACAATTCCAGGTAATAAAAAATGAAAAGAAAAGGAAAAAATTCAGGAAAATGTAATAACGCAAAACTATAAAGAACGGTATAGGGAATGGAAAAAAAATAACGAAATTGACAAGAAAAAAGCAAACATTCTTTCCTTCTTTCCAAAAAAACAAGAAAAATGAAGCAGAAAAGTAAATGGAATAGGGGCAAATATTTACAAAGGGGGAGATAATGAAAATTTAAAAAAAGGAAAAAAAACCTACAGAAGAAGAAGGAAAAAATGTTACTCATTGTAGAGGGGGTGGACAAAACAGTGTCAGGAAGTAAGACCAATAAATTTATGAACTGTTACTATCGTTCTCAAATCTGAAGTTAAAAACGGCCGATTCAAAGTCAAATATCCCTATTCATTAGCCGCCTTGTAGCGGGATGAACGTTGGCTGAATGGCTTCAGGACATTTGGGGAGAAATATTGATAGTAACATGTCGTTCCCAAACTGCCCCCCAGGCGAAATGTGACGCTGCCAACAAGACAACCGCCCAACAGCTTGATGTCGGGGCATGCTACAGCAGTCATCTCACACATTTAAGAAAGAGGATGCCTTAACACAACCGCATCTATACATTGAACGTGATGCTCAACAGTTGCTGAGATTTTTGGCTTTGAGATTATCTGAAAAGTACCGTTTATCGAGTTGAAGGGCAGCATTGTCTTCCATGCACGGAATATCTCTTCTGATCAACTGCGTGCTGCTGTGGGACATGCTGTAACTTGTTATGAAGTGTTGCCCCTGGAGGATGGTGGCCACATTGAATACCCTCCTCTGAGTATCCTCGCACCACCGATGACTGATAGGTGTAATTGACCTCCTTTAATGAATAACAATTTGCCCAACACTTGGCCAACTGGTGATTAACTCAAAAAATAGAAGGTAGAATCTATATGGTATTTGGATATCTCAAAAAAACTCAAAAAATTTCTAGGACCAATCCAACAAGGAAATAGACTATCTTTTAATTGGTCCCCTATCTATAGTTATTCCCTCGCTAAAAATTGGATAACCATGCATACTGAAAGATAAACACTTAGTAGTTGAAATGTACATTTATGCTATGACGAAAAAATCTCTTGTGGACAAGTGTTGCCTCCTACCTTCTACAGGGTGTCCCAAATTGATGTATACACTCTTTGAAACGTTATAACTCAGCAACGAAATGAGATAGAAATATAAAGTATTTGACGTATATACACTCTTTGAAACGTATTTGTTGTATTTTATTCCTTAAACTTCCTTAAGCCCGTACATGTTCAAAATGTCCACCTTCTGGGTCATCCTCATTTAATTCGTGGACAAGTCCCGGAATGTAAGGCTTCCATTTTTGACCTCGCAAAATTCGATGAATACTGGATTTGGCGATACCAATTTCACGAGACCATTGCCTCACTGACTTCTTTGGGGATCGTGCAAAAACCTCCATGACGGCATCAACACTCTCGTTATCACTGGAACTTCTCTTTCTTCCGCACCGACCTTTCAACGCATCTTTCACCGTTCCTTCGGCTTCAAACTTGTCTCGGACCTTTGTTATTGTTACCCTTGTTGGCGGTGGTGTACCATATGCAACCCTCCAACGTCGTTGAACCTCAACAACATTCTCCACTTTCCAATAACACTTCAGTATCCACTTACATTCATCGAATGAAAGTCTCACCGCCATTTTGGTCTATAAACAAATGAACAACAATGAACATGTTGCTATGCTTTTCCAGCGCCGTCTGGATCATACACAACAAACCTTATAATTCTATCTCATTTCGTTGCTGAGCTATAACGTTTCAAAGAGTGTATACATCAATTTGGGACATTCTGATGTTGTATCCACAGTATCTCAATATCGATAAAATTGAAAGTTAGCATTACATTTCCACCGAGCCCTTCAATTGTATGCCGTTGAATGCAAACATAAACAGGTTTAGTTATAAGAAACCAATAAGAAAGAACTGGAGTTAATGCTCCAACATAAGATAAAGATATTAACATGAAAATCGGAAGGAAAAGCTCCGCGACTGGATACTCGTGATCCCTGGTTATCCACATGTGTTTTAAGTTAAACCAGGAATAATAACTATTGAAAAAAACGTGCCTCTGTTAAGGGTTAATGCAGTTTTTTAAGGAAAAATCCAGTTCTTTTGACTTTCAGTGCAATATATTAAGAATGAAAAACCGTTTTTTTCTTTAGAACTCAGAAAAACATACAAAAACCAAAATGATTTAAAACTATTACTGATTAATGATTTAATAATAGTTAATACTGGTCAAATAAAATAAATTGAATCAATAAATTAGAATATGCACAACATTTTTTCTAGAATTTTTAGAAAAGCATTGTCTACTTGAAGTTAATAGAATAAGTACAAAAATATATGGAAAATTTTGGGTTCCGGAGAAGGAAATCTACGTCAATCGAGACGGTAGAAAATTACTTCACAATCTTTTCTTCGCTCGGTTCCGCATGAATCATCCGAGAAAACGCTCGAGATTTCGCCACAGTTAAGTCTTTCCATGTCGATAATTTGCAGACTAATTTCTTATTTAATGGAGCACAAACTTCTTGAGAGCGTTGCGCCAGGTTGAAAGATCAGTGTCGTGAAAATTGCTCTGCTCTCTCGGCTCACCGACCGGAGTCTAATGTCGCCGTCACGATCCACATGGAAGAAGAGAAGAGAGAGAGACTTTCGAGTGGCTTCTTCTCTTTTTTCTTTTCCATCACCCTTTTTTTTTAATTTTATCTTGAGGTAAACGGCTCCCTCCATTGCCACCAATGGCCAACGCCGAATCTCATTAAAGTCGGCGAAACAAGCAGGGCTTGGCGGCGGCGTCGTTCTAGCGGAGTCTGGCTTCATCCTCGAAATTTCGCTTAATAAAAATTAAGGTTACATGCCGCTTCGTTAATTAAGTGCTATTCGGAGACTTTTGCCGCTAAGCCTAATGCGAGAAGTTATTTGCTATTAATTCCACGCTCAATAATCGTATTAAAAGGTCTATCTCGCTTTCACCTGCGCATTCGCGTACATATCGCAATCGTTACGCACAAATACGAGGTCTGCGTGTTGTAAGACGCAATTCACCCAAAGAAATACAAAGAAATCCATTCAAGGAATTTGTTCGGAAAAGAAAAACATTAGTGCTATATCGCCTCGTTATATAGCAATTTTATCGCCTCACTTTAAAAATTAACATAAAAATTTAATATCGTTTGTGATGTGCAATAAAGTATTCTTTATTGCAGAGCTGTTTATGAACGCTTTCGCTTAACATTAATTTCCATCGAAGTAAAGTGAAAATATTCTATATTTACGCATTTCGCTCTGGTTATTATTGGTAATTTTGAGGTTTCAAAAATATTTAATCACGGCGTTATGAACTTTTCCAAAAAGACCGTTCCGATAATGCATAATTAAATTCTTGAATGATTGATAAAAAAACTTTTGAAAATGTAATTTTCACCAAGTTATTAATAAATCATCGAAATGTCTTGTTCCAAAGAACATATATCAAATGTTTAATTAAAAGTAAATTAGATAGTCTCTTAAACTCCCTTTAACTTCTCACACTTTCGTATAAGAGATTCGTGGAATGATGCAGAAACAGATATATTATTTTCAATAAATAAAAAACAGAATATATTGGAACTAGAAATGAAAAAATAAAACGAGAAAACTGGTACTAAAAAGTAACTTTTTTCCTTTTGTATTTTTAAAATATTTTGAAAAATACTAAAATAATATATCTGTCATGAAAATAAACAATGGAGCATTATCTTCCTCTAATGGGGTTATAGTCAATGAATAATTTGTGACGTCATTTTCAGCAAGAATTTGCATTCTACTAGAATTCCACCCGTCCCATGACGGGTAAAAAAAGGAAAGTGGAGCATCAATGATTTTCAAAACTTATATTCTGCAACAATATTAGGCTACTGTTCATCTGCATATAAAATAAATTGGGCAAGTGGGAGTCGGATTCGCGCATCGAGGGTTCCATACTACCATATAATATACAGTGATTGGAAGAAGTAATTGGACATCCATCCACCCAGCAAAAAATGGACCTTTCCGCTACCACACCTGTCACTACTGTATGGAAATGCAAAAATAGTCATCAGACAACACCATTGACTCTAACTGAAGCATCATGCCGCGACAGGAGTTCGAAAAAGGTGTCCTGGTTGGAATGTCGCTCCAAGGCGCATCCATACGAGAGATTGCCAGCACCCGGGACCACCCGAAATCAACAGTGGCGTATGTGCTAAAGAAGTACAGGACCAATGGACATTGTACGAATGCACCAAGGTCTAGTCGTCCACCCACATTGATCGACAGGGACCGTCGGGTGCTGCAGCGGGAGATACGGAAGAACCGATGTTCGACGATGACCACCATCGCCGGGGAATTCCAGCAGCCATCTGGATGTCACGTATCCACCAAGACCCTCCGAAAGGGCTATCAGGGCAGAGAAGCAGCCCACAAGCCGCTAGTCACACCGGCGAACAAAACGTTAAGACTGCAATGGGCCAGGGAACGCAAAGATTGGACCGCTGAGGACTGGAAACGTGTTCTCTGGAGCGATGAATCCCGTTTCACATTGTTTCGATCGGATGGCAGAGTTTGGGTGTGGCGTTTATCTGGAGAATGGCTCCTTCCTGAGTATATCATCCCAACAGTGAAGTTCGGCGGAGGAGGAATTATGGTATGGGGCTGTTTTTCGCGGTATGGCGTAGGCCCGGTAGTGAAGGTGGAAGGCATGAGGGCTACGGACTACACTACCATCCTGGACAATTCCGTTCTCCCAACCCTTTGGCAAACCTACGGTCTAGAGCCATGCCTGTACCAAGACGACAATGCCAAGCCACATGTTGCAGCTCATACCCTGCAATGGTATGCCGATAATAATGTTGAACTCGTGCAGTGGCCAGCCCAGAGCCCCGACCTGAATATCATCGAACATCTGTGGGATGAAGTCGAGCGTCGGTTGAGGGGTAGTAGCCCACTCCCCAAAACACTACCTGAACTGTGGACGGCTGTACGGGACATTTGGCGGGAGATTCCTGTAGGGGTCGTACGTACTCTTGTGGAAAGCATGCCCCGGAGAGTGGCCGCCGTGATTGCAGCCAGAGGGGGGGCGACAGGATATTAGCTGTTATCAATAAAAGCAAATAAAGGCACTGTGCAAGGTATCCAATTACTTTCTTCCAATCAGTGTATTTACCAAAATATGCCAAGTTCTGAAGTGTGTGGCACTGTGTTCTCGATTTCGGCTTTTATAGACATATAATCTATAATAGTTTAAGTGTCGAAATTATAAAATAAACGCTTTGAACAATAAATTAAACTCGCGCGTTTCTTAGATTGTTTACTTTGTAATTTGAATAAAAGCGCTTTGAACAAAAAAGTTTTCAAATATTAAATTAACAGATCACCTGAAAAAAGATTTTATGTTTGGCGTTGCGCAAGTCCATCTCACACTTGGCCAGTTTTTCATTATTTGTTGTAATACTTTAGAGTTTGAACTACAATCATGGCCAGTTTGTTGTATGTATAACCGTTTTTATGACAGAAAAAAAAGAAAGGAAAAAAAACTGTTTACTTTTATTATTGTTTGTTAGAAAATTTCAACTGGCTACCTATTTCCGTTCAAAAGATACAGCCCTTAAGAGTATTATCTTACCACAACAATCCCTGGCTTCGGACGGATTGTTGTAACTTTCTTTGTTGGCCTCGGACGGACAGACGGATAAGAGAATGGGGAAGAATGTATTACATTTCTCAAGCAAAACACCAGATGGCGAATTGTACTACCCATCCTAAAGCAGCCATTTTTAATGTTAACCTACGGGGAAAACGGCGGTTTTAATTGATTTTTTTTTAAGTACGAGGGGAAACAATTCGGTTTTCAAAGATTTATTAAAATTCAATAATAAATGAAAATTGTTAAAAAAATTGTTTTAAGTGCCAGATGGATTTTCTTATGAAAATTCGCATATAAAATACCGCTTTTTTTAAACATCATTTTGCTGAGCTACATAATTTACTAATTCCATAAAAATGTTTAGCCTGGCATTTTTTAATTTGAGAAAGTAATAGCTGTTGCAAATTGTTAAATTTTCACTTCTGTTAAAATTTTTATTAGAAATTTATTTTAAAAATTCATTTTAATTAAAAATAAGAACTTGTGAAAAAGTGATAGATATCAATAAAGATAGTGAGACATTTAATATTTTTAACATCACCATTTTTATTAATTCAGAGCAAAAAATTGTAGTTTCTCCCATAGGTTAACATTAAAA
Source organism: Rhysida immarginata (assembly GCA_023313115.1). Lineage (NCBI taxonomy): Eukaryota > Metazoa > Arthropoda > Chilopoda > Scolopendromorpha > Scolopendridae > Rhysida > Rhysida immarginata. The sequence continues at coordinate 15,116,066 of JAHWFO010057280.1, forward strand.
ATTGTTGCCTTAGGGTTGATAGTACAATATGCCATCTGGTGTCTTCTGATGTCTAAATTCTTCCCCATTAGTATATTATATTAATGCTGGTGTTCTCGCAAGACTTACCAGACTGAATCCGAATTGAGTTAGGTGCATATAAAGTAAGTACAATTTAGGTGGATTTCGAACAATTATGCCCAGTGACTTTGGACCCATACAGAAGGTTTAGCAAGTAGCAGGCCCACCATGCTGAGCGATACATTCGTTTACATGGCAAGGTATGGAACCAATAGTGCTAGAATACTGTCTAAGTTATTGTGGTCAATGTGGTCTACAATAGCCCAGGCGCACGTGATATTCGTAACTCTTCACTGAATAATGTTCGTTGATTGCTAATTATTCTTTGAGTTCCTTTGATAAATTTTGACATCAATTTTGAGGTGACGATGGAAATTAGGATTTAAGCATTGATGATTTTACAAGGATATTCTCAGAAATTTTGGTAATTGTCATATTTATAGTTTAAAAAATGTATGATATTTATACGGACCCAAGTCGGGAGTTGATTTTCATTTCGAGATCATTGGAGAGCTAAAATTCGACATGCAATGAAGTCCCATCGATTCTCAAGTGGTACGAAGTCTGAACAACGGTGGCCAAAAAATCACCAGGACCAGTTGCAAGTTATGGCTGCTGATGTTCAATGTTAGTGGCCATAATTTTTGCTGGAGAATGGCATTGTGTGTGTAGGATAATGAAATAGTCTGCAGCACCTCATTAAAACGTCGGTGTGATGTCAAAGAGCCTGTAGTGTGTACTCGGCCTTTATTTTAGGAAAGACTTTTTCTAAAAGTGGCTTAAGGAAAATTTTATTTTTTACTACAATTTCTTACTCAACGGGTTTTATCACAAAAAATAATCTTTTAATACGTGAACTATGTTGTTAAAATTAATAGGACACTTGAGAATCTAAACATTGAACATTGAACCGAAATTATACAACTATAATAGGATAAATCTAATAAATCCATCATTTTTCTCAATAAAGTTTTCATACACGATTTGGCATTGCTTTTACAAGGAATTGTAAATAGGTTAGATCTATATTTTCTCAGCTTTTTTTTTATAATTTCAGCCCTCAATTCAAATTTCCTCCAATTTGAGCATTTTCAGTAAAGTTAAGATCAGTTGACATGGGAGGCCAGGTCATTACTTGTACCCCATTAGCGAAGAACCTCTTAAAAGACTTAACACGCTTTCAATTACACGGGCATGGAAAACTTAACACGCTTATTTCAGTTGGAACTCAAATGTCCAATCTGGCAGCAGACGAACTTCTGCCATCTGGTGTTAAAGTTTTCGGACCATTATTATTTATTTAATGTATATGTATTGTAATCACGACGTTAGGATCACATTTTTTGTGGATTTTCAGCCGCAGTTTTCTTCAGCTTTAATATCAAAAATCGCAACCCGAAAGAGCGACAAAAATAGCTCAAACTCAAAATCACGTGGACACAGGATTTTTGTTGCATAACCATTATTTTTTTTTTACAATAATGCAAGCGACTTTAAAATTTCTGGTTGCGAAGTAGTTTGTCGAAGTAGACGGGCATGAAGTTGACGTTCTAAGTCATTCTGCAATTTTGACTACATGTATTGGATTGAGGTCGGGACTCATTCATCGAACTATCCAGTTACAGACCTTGATTTGTGAATGTGAGCACTGTCTTATTAAGTCCATAAGACACTTTAGACAGCACAGTTTAGTTGGTTAGAGCACGACATAGTAAGTAGATTTTAAGACCAGAAGACTAAAATATATTTAGACTTAAATCACTCTAATTAATCGATACGGCACACCTCTTTCTCTACAGAAAATCTTGACTTTTTCCACTGATTCCTCTTTTATTTCGCCGGCCAGGTGGCCGAGAGGGCTAGGGCGTAGGCTTTCTAGTTCTCGAGTCCGCCTGTGGGTTCGAATCCCGCTGTGGGCATGGATGTTTGTGTTTGTCCCGGGCTGCGTACTGTTATCACTTGTGTAAAAGGCGCAAAATGACCTACGTAGTCGACGCGTTAATTTCTAGAACCCCCCCCCTCTTTTATTTAAACTCCGGAAACCAATAGTCTAAGGTATTCCTTTGCTTGATTTCCTCTGCTTGATCTTGCCACATAATCCTTGGATTTCCTCTCACACATTTGCCATTTATATGGCGAACATATAATCGATTTTAGTCAGCTCGTTCATCGCTCATTCTTTCAATCTTCTCTCTCAAACATGCTTCCCAAATATACAAATCCATTCATTTCTTGCAAATTGTTTGATCAAACACAAGCATCTTCTCAACACTGATTCTTAAGCAAAGAATTGAAGTTATTACGGGAGAATCTATAATGGGTAGAGACCATTATGTATCGCAGATGGTAGCGCTTGCCAAGCGAAATCAAGAAAACTCTCCAAAATACGCAACTTGATACTGTTTTAGACACCGCAGTTAAAATATTCAAAGTTTGGAGATATAAAGTCCCTTCAGTATATTAGCGATGCAGTTTGATATAAGACCTCGTTAACGATTTTAAATATTTTAGCTTTAAAGCTACTGCGTTATTTTCGTTTTATTTAGCGTTGCGCATTCCTAATATTTAGAGCTGCGCAATAAAAGGAAGCGATAAAATGGCGCTCACTTAATGCATCGTATTGGAATTTAAGATGAAGTCGTTTGTTATTAATTGCTTATGAATTATTCCATGAACAAATCTCGTTTCAGAGTGAAATTGCGCATGTCTGAAGAGCGTCAGAGTTAAAACACTTCCGCTCGATGCCAAGCTGGAATAGATAATCGCTCGTCCCTGGAATCACTTTAATTTACTATTGCTTTCAACTATAAACTACGAGTTTCGGTTGTGAGTTATGAAATTGTATGTTGCGAGATTAAAGGCCTGCACAGCATGAATATTAATTAAAAATCTTTTAATTCACGATCTTCCAAAGACTCCCCATGAATTTGAAATTACCTCAAATAAGATGCAGAAAAGTTTCCCCCACTCATCAAAATATTCGAAAAATGCATAGAGCAAACGTTTTCCATCTCAAACGGCTTGCCTAATCAAGACAGATGCCCCCGAATGAATAATTAGTTCGTTTTGGAATTTCGTTAATGAATGAAATATAGCGCTTAATTTGCATCACAATATATAATTTTAAATCTTTTAAAACGAATGTGGTCAAAATTACAACGCTTTGGAATTAAATTTAAAAGGTTAATGATTTAACAAGTCAGGGAAAGGGACAAAGTGTAAATAACACGAACCATTTCCAAAAATTCAAAATACATAAACTCAAAGTTAAAGATTATCAAATGAAATGGAAAATATTCACAAATATAGAGAGTGGTTTAAAAATTCCCGTCCAGCTTTTTACTTCCAAAATCGACAGGAAAATTAAACATCTGAGGACACCAATTTGAAATGGATACGAGAACCTACATTCTGGGGTACATGAAGAACTTGACCACTTTAAAATCCGTCATGTTGGATAGAGGTCAAATTTTTCAAATGGAAATTGAGTCTTGTGGCAGTCATTGTTTCTTGCTTTCCGGCCTTTTGATGCACTCAAGGTCGTCCGCCAGTTGCTTTAGACTTATTTTCCCAAACTTGCTGCTCAGTCTAGCTGCCAAGGGCCGATCATCGCTCTTTTGGAGACTATAAAAAGTTTTTCTCAAATAATATATAGAAATAGTTCAGACAATAATCCAATCAAATTGTCTCATAATATTCAAATCAATACGCAATGTTACCTGCTGTGGGTCAGCTCAGTATTATAATTTATGGCGGCTCTGTATAACATTCCAAACGAACATCGTTTCCAAATTTCTGTAGTGGATCTGCTATTATTGCGGAAATATAAATCCGATATCTCAAGCAACAACGATCAGGAGAAGTTAAGCTGTGATAGAAGACACTTTGGTTTTATTCCTCTATCCTATGTGCCTTTCCTTTCATCTCTTTTTTTCCTTCCCCGAAGAACAAGACCCAACTTCTGCCTCATTTTAATTCTCTATAGTAACTACTAGTTCATTGTTTGCAACAATGCCATATTGAGTGCTATTTACCATAGCAACCTAAAGAACAAAGCTTGTTCACTGAAATGTCATACATTGTTACATCATTATCAAAGGGCCAAACTTAGGGCTTACTATTGGTAAAAATACTATTAACAATGGCCCAATATAGGTGATGTTCCAGTGAACAGGCCTTGTTCTTTAAGTGGCGATGCATTTACTCAGCTTAACAATTAACAACAGAACTAGATTTTTATACTAACATCCACTAAACGACAATAACAGGAACAAACAAACTTGTGACATCTGAAACAGTAAACTCTGGGTGACGTCATGATGCTCACCAGATGGCGGGAACATCGATGACGCTAGGATGACGTCAGCCAGATCCCCTTAGGTAGTGATCGAGCATACCTTATGATCTACTTACCTTGGATTTGACCTATTTGGCAAGGCTTGGAAGCTATCATCACTAAAAGTTTGCATGGTAATGCTAAATGATGCGTTCAATAATATGCAGCAGAAGCCCTTTTTGCCTGCAGAGTTCCAGTCGTTTTGGTAGTCAACAGACACTCACACAACTCATTCAGTGAGATTTAGTTACACAATTGATATCCTTTCTTTCAGATGGCCTTCATCACGAATTTTCTCTGCGTAAACAAATTGTCACGAAAGAAAGAATTCGGTTGATCATCATCATCATCAGCGGTTTTGAATGAAATTTGAACTTCGTGTTTCTTTGAATTTGGGCAATAGTGTTCTGAAAAATTGGCGGTTCTGTCTGAGTGGTAACGGCTGAAATCAACTTCTATGGGTTTAGGGATTAGGATCACCTCAATTCGATCATGTATTGTTAATGTCATATTCGACCACCTGAAAACGAAATTACTAACATTTCATTTTATGTAGCGATAGCTTCCAAATTTGATGTTCTGATTCATTTAAAAAATATAATTCATACTGCTATTTTGATTATTTCGCAATGAATGTTAAATTGTACAGGTTACTAATTCGAAGATAGCAACGCCATTTCTTGATGAGATATATAATACACAACAATAAGCAATATACTGGGTGTAAATTATCTCCTTCAAAAAACTACACTATGATGTAGACGAAATTCAGGCTATTAAAGTGATATAAGACACTTGGGGTCGCAAATCGCAAGCAACGCCGTAAATTGAACCTCAAACTTAGCTGAATGGCGTGGCGCTGCGTAGCATGAGCAAATTTGGGCGACTGTGTTCGTGCGGCGCGGCTCGCCAAAAGCTAATTGAACTACCAGTATTTGTTCATTTCCTCGATACTTTTTGATGAAAAACATGATAAATGCCATCGGTATTAAACAAGGTTGGTACTGCTTGTGCTACTGACTCCGGCGCGAGAGCAGAGTACGCCATGTTGGAGTGGAAGGTGGACCTCTTCGGGATGAGGTAGTGGGGAGCGGGGGAACTAGCCAGGCCGCGCCGCGCGAACATGTCGCCCAAATTTAGCTCGTGCTATGCAGCGCCACGCCATTCAGGTTAGTTTGAGGTTCAATTTACGGCGTTGCTTGCGATTTGCGATCCCAAGTGTCTCGTATCACTTTAATCACCTGAATTTCGTCTACATCGTAGTGTAGTTTTTTTGAAGGAGATAATTTACACCCTGTATAATAAATAAAAGTGTGTGAGTTTTTTTTTTGTTGTTTTTTTATACTAAAATTTGCTGTGCATTTTTCCATTTCTTGGAGGTTTCAAATACAAGCAACAAAGCAGAGACCTAAGAATATTTTCAGTTTCTTTTTCAAGCGGATTGATACCAGGTTGAGGATGCGCGCTTTGTTTTTAGTTCATAGATAGCGGGGCCAGATTATAGTTGTCAATTAGGATCACGCACGTCTTGGAGGGCTGATAGTTTGTACAGTGTCCTTCCTATATCCCCATAGAAAAATATAATAATGCATGACATCCGATGACTTAGGGGGGGGGGGGCGTGTAAAAGATGTTGATGAGGTTCCCCCTCTTCCCTGGCCTTATGACGGCAATGGGATTCCGCGAAAAAACAATTGTAATTTCAAGCGTCGCCGCTAGGGGGAATAGTGGCGCTGTTATAGTCTACATAACTACGAATTTGCATAAAACGCAGATAAAAATCCATAATGCAAATTCTCGACTATGTAGGTGACAAGAACGCCAGTAATTCAGATTATAACGACATGGGGAAAGCTCCAAAAACCATTCCGAGGACCAGCTTAGCACGTTACCTCAGCGCGCGTTACTTGGGAAGGGAATGTGGTGAATAAAACGTGATGTTTCACTTCAGTTTCCGTTATTCATTTGTAACTCTTTTAAAAACTGCACAGCGCCACCTTTTACCCTATCGATTGTTAGTTTAAGTTTTCACGCAGATCATACATGTAAATAAAAATTAGCGATATTAATTTTGATTTAATATATTTAGGGTACAGGCTATCATGTAAATATAGGTAATTTTGAGTCATACTGCATGCAAGTATTTTTATTATTTAATGGTGGGGGGGGGGGGAGTTATAACAAATATTATATTATATAATATATTATTTTTTATTATTATTATTATTATTATTATTATTATATTATATTATTTCATGGTATAGAAAATTTATGTAATAACGTATCTTAGTTGTTATAAAGAAAAGCGCAATTATTTAGGAATTTTAAAGCATGGATGACATGCCGAAAGAAATGAGTATTTTGTTTCTACGCTGCTAGTCCTAATTTTCCTTATAGATAACCTAACCCCATCTAGGTTTCACTAACCCATACAACAGAAGAAAGAAAAAAATTTCCTAAAATACGAGAAAAGTCATTTAGTAGCGAGAGGAAACAATTCTCCCTAGGGGAATAAGAAAATTTACGATGTCTATTTGTAGCGAAAAGGGGGTAGAAAATTTTTCAGATAAATGGTAATTGTTCCGGTTTAGGAATTGAAATCTGAAAACAAATGTTGGCGTGATGCTCCCTCGACATGAACCAGCGTTGGGGAAGAAAGAGAGAGAGCGCCAACATTATTCCGCCATATGAAAATTTAACGTGCGTTTCAAACCAAATGTGCAACAGCTGAAGAATTTCCAAGAACATCGACCACTGCCACCACCATCTACTTCGCCTCTAGTCTTCACTCGTCCCCCATTAATTTCAATGTTCTCGAGAAATTGTCGAAGCGGAGGCTCGAGGTGGGGGTTAATGTTGGACAGAATCATCAGAGCAAGAAAACAAGTACCCGAAACAATTTTTTTATATGCTGAACATCTTATTGTGACTTAGAAATTACATTGGCTATGAATTCTTGAATTTTTGGCTTATTCTCATAAACTTTATTCTGTAAATCTTTTCCCTTATAATACTTATTTAAATAGTGTAGAGATTATTGGTGCTTATTCTTTTAAGTAAAATTGTGAACTCTCCTTTATAATACGCACACAAACATACATCCAAAGGAGCCTATACACAAGGTGTTTACTAAATATACGGCAAAAAAACAATGGATGATTCATTGGGTTATTTTAAGAATCTTTTGTCCTTTGATGATTTTCGGAATGCCGCTTTGTTTCGAAGATACAGGGCGATAAGGTTTTTCGACAAAAACAATCTTTTATTACCTATTATTACATGAAAGCTTCTTAATCTACAATAACTGCTATAAATGACTGCCAGCAGCTAGGATGCATGGATCCAATCTTCTTCTCATTGACTGCCGAAATCTTTCAAAATCACCAGGGTTGTTTCTTATTGCATTTCTTATTGCATTCTCAAATCTACATTTTTCACTGGAGTAGTGTAAACTAACAATTTCAGATGGTCCCAAAGAAAAAAAATCCAAGGGATTTAAATTCGGGGATCGAGTAGGCCATAATTGAGGTCCACCTCGACCAATCCAGCGGTCTTGATAAGTTGCATTTAAAAACTTACGAACAACCACACAAGAATGGGCTGGTGCACCATCGTGCATAAAGCACATTACATTTCTCGTTGCCAGTGGTATATCCTCTAGAAAGACAGGTAGCGAGTATTGCAAAAAATTTCGAGACACTCACCTTTAAGTCTTCCTGGTAGAAAAACCGGTGCAATTAGCCAGTCACCCAGTATTCCAACCCAAACCACAGTGGGCCAGATTCAATATCCAGCTGGACAAAAATCGAAAACGGAGAAAATAAAAATATTTCAATGGAATTTAGTAATTTATAAAAAATTGAGTAAAATATTAATAAAAAAACATTTTCATATTAAAAAAACAAAAAAAAAAAAAAGCTTTCGCTCTTCTTTCCCATCTTTTTGAAATCTCCCAAGAACACCTGCTGACTACCTTTGCTACCATTTTTCGTATCTCCTGATCTCTTGAGTAGTGTCTTCAAGTTCTACTGCTGTGAAAACATAGGCACAAAGGTTTGTATCGGCATGTTGTAAGTTGTATTCACCTTTCTGTTGCATTAAATCGAACAACTGCCTCCGAGTCACTGGAAAAAAAAAAAGAATATTTTTTAAATCCGCAAATTTTCGCAACCAATTTTTTATTGTCCATTACAATAAAACTTTATGAAATCTAAATAATTAGGTTTCAGAGCCGAGATTAGTAGAGAAAATTTTGTTGGTCTTAGAGTTATCTTATAGTTACCAAAATTTGAATAACTTAAAAACAAATAACTTACTGAACTGATGTAATAATCACAAATAAATACATTCTAATATTGTAAAAAAATAAAAATCACATCCCTTTTACTTGTTTGTCCAAACTTATTTTTGTCCACCTACATATTTATTTTGACCCTCGTCAAGACGGTGAAGGTAAAAAAAAAATAATAATAATCGTGAAACGAATACAATCATTTTACAGCCTGTTTGTGCAAGTTATGACTTGTATCAAGGAAGTTGCAACTTCGATTTTTGTCCAGCGAGATTGGTAATCCGGATCAATGAAACGTTCAATGAAAGCTGATGTCGAAAACCTACTTCATGTGGATTTTGTTCGGCCCGCACATGGTTATTGTGAAAATTCATTATTGAATTTCTTGAGAAATTTGCTTCATCAGTAAAAAAGAACCAGCGCCAGTAGTTGAAGGATTTGAACAAATGTTTGCATAAGCCATTGACAAAATGCAATATGTGAAGGAAAATCAGCAGGAATAAGTGCCTGAACGCTTTGAATGTAGTTGGATACTCGTACGAGGAGAGGGGCAAAACTGCCAACTGATCAATACTTTATTGTCTGCATTCTGCGGTTCTCTGATACATCGCCAACCAAACATAGTACTACAGTCGGGTACAAAAAGGTTTTTACCTGCTCCGTAGGAACTGAGCTACCAGATGTTGATCGGTTGCAAAATCAGGTACTTTTACTGAGAGTCAAGGCAGATTAGACTGGACCTGTCCCTTCTGCATGAAAATAGGGTAGCAGGTATACGCTTGGGGTGTGCTATTCACGTGCTCAACTATGACATAAGTACCTGACCGTACATCTGTGCCAATAAATGTCAATTTTTTATGGTCAAGTAGATTTTGTGTCTCCTGATCCTTCAAACACCAGTTTTTTTCTCAGAAGTTCATTCTTGCAATTGGACTTCAGTTATCTGTTGTGGTTCGCAAGTTATTAACAAAATCATTGTCACTTTCCATCAAAAACACACACCGAAAACTGGACTGCAGCAGCTAGAGGAAATGTTCAATGTGTTGTCCTTCTGCTGGATATAGAACTCGAGGTGCTTTATCCATTCATTATGCACGCGTACAAGAACGTCGGGCGTAATGCTGTCACAGGCCTATAGATAACGTTTGCTTTGGATTTTCACATCATACACAAGTTGTTTCAAGTGTCCCCACAGGTAGAAATCTAGCGGTGTGATTTTGAGGACCTCGCCGGCCAATCCACTGATCAGGTAATTGCTCATCCAGCCACTACGGATATTACGTCCGTCGCATGGTAGCCCACCATCCTGCTGAAAAAAAACTTGGTAAACTGCCATCTTCGGTCAACAATGACGGGAACACGGTGTTCGCAGGTACTCATCAGCATTTAGGGTACAGTTTATGAAAATTGGTCCAATTAAACTGGTACCCCATATTCCACACAACTCCATAACTTTGACATCACCATCGAATTTGGAGGGATCTGTCCCAATGAGGGCTCGCATCGCTCCAATATCACATGTTCTAACGGTTCACCTCATCATGGACATAAAAGTTTGTCTCATCATTGACTCTTGAATCAGGACTGTATCCTTTAGCTGAATCGGTAGTGATAAGTTACAGAGGGCCAGAAAAGGTGACAACCTCTTTCGTCATCGTCGAGTGTATTCAATCTGGTAGCCATTCATCGCAGTTTCCACGCAGAACAAGATCAATTTCTAAACATTCCTGCTGACACGCTTTCCAAAGACCCTCCACTGTTCGCGATCGTCTCTTTCCGAGGGCCCATTTAAGTAGGCCAAAAGCCACATAAATCCATAGGCGATGCAGGTATGTCGCTGAATGGAATGGAGCGAATTCCGGCATCTTCTTGCATGCGTTCCAGGAACAGGCGAGTTGACGCGACGGTATGACTCGACGCCTTGTCTTGGTGCACCCATACCTGGTTTACTCTTTCCCGTACAAACCGGGGATGTCACGGGTAAATATGGAAGTTTGAACGTTAGTCTGATTGTACACGACGTTAACTTTGGCCTTTGACTCAACTCTGTGTAAAGTTAACTTGCCGTTGTAGCTGTATCGCGCCACGATCATGAAACCTTTTGAAAATGTTTCCTTGAATTCACAGTATCATTTTCTGAAGTCTTTAGCGGTAAAAAATGGCTCGGGTTAAATAAACATACGGCTCATATAAGGAGACCACGTATTTCTACTTTTCTTCGCCAGGTATTGTTCATACAGTTTTTACAGCAGTTGGTCCGTCGCTCTTGCGTCGCTTCTCCAGTTGTAAATAAAACGTTGATAATTGCGTTTACCGTGTACACAGATGATCCTACCTTCTGTGGCAATGGCCCGTTGAGTTGGTGGGTTACATCCGGTTATGAGACCCGAACTTTCCGGACGACATCAGGAGTACGGTAGTGGATGGTCTCGGATTGGGCTGCTTTTTACTCCCAGGAATGGCACCGCTTCTGGTTTTGCCAGTGTTATTCAGTACACTTAATATCCCTTTCTTGGAAACTACGAAGCCTCGCTTCTTGCAAGCTTTCATAATTTCGGAATAGCTGAATTTGACGTCGGAAAGGGGTGTTTTGTAACTTTCCCAATACCTGTCAATTTTCATTTTCATAATTCGATGTTTTTAGCTCGCTGTTCGAATACTAACTATTTTAATATCTGCCCTATTTCTTGCTAACATATGCTAATTGTTACCATAGATCCCTAACAACCCTCTGTACTACCAACTGAAACATGAGAAATCTTCCTGCATTCAAAATTCAGTTCCTCTGATGTCTTTCTCACTTTCTTGCAGATTTTCTCTACCGCGCTGTCTTGTCGCTTGCTTAACTTTTTTGGTCGACCTAATCTTGCATTGCTTTTCACACTTTCTTTCGCAAGAAATTTTCTCCATGTGGTTGAATAGTGGATTGGGTATATCTGAAACTTCAGCTTGTGTTTTGCCTTCATCCAACAATTTCGCGAAGATCAGTCGAAGGTCTTGCGCCAGCTCTTTAACGGCTTCAAGACTTCATTTAATCATTTTATTCACTCTGTTGGTACAGCGTTGCTTATATACAGGCAAAATATACCCTAATTATGGTTTCACATATCTAAACAGCTGTCCCAAATAAATGTTATGTTTATTTGTACAATATCCACAAAAGTGTCGCGCATTTCAGAATTGAAGACACTTATCGCAAACTTATTTTCAGATATTGTAGATATGCATATTACCAAAAAATAGGCTATAGTTAAAGAAGAATGACTATGTCTATACGGGTCGTTATACATCTGAAAGCGTAATGCAAAGATCGATGAATCATTTTAATAAATATTACTCTAGAAAATTCACTACAGTATAACAGCAACTAGTAAGATACATGCTATACGAAAGCGATTCCATCGATGCCATGTATCTTGCGTTTTTAAAAGAACAAGCAATTCCAGCAATTCGGCATTTATAATTCTAAGGGACTTCTTTATTTAATTAAAACAGAATCTTTTAATTCACGCTTGAAAGTTTTGGTTTATAAAAAAGAAAGGCCTGCATGTTTCATGCGTGTTTCATTACAAACAAACAGAAAAAAAATCCACCCTCTATATAAAATATAAGCTCACCAAATAGAAATGAAAGAGAATACATGCAAAGATTAAATAACGTTAACTTTCTTGATGAGAGCATAAGAAAACTACCATTTTAACAGAAATATCCTATTAGAAAAGTTTTTTTTCCTTCCTACTTAGTAAATAAAAGGGGATTCAATAGACCCGTAAAAGCTTTCTGGTCCTTGAAAAGACTCCAATGAATTATAGAGTTTGGAAGTTAACAACGACTGAAAACTTTTGCATTAGATGGTCATGTAGTGTTGGAGAGATGTAAAAGATGCATACAAATGTGGAAAGAGTGTTCCTGTTGAAGTGACACCTGCTCCACCAAATGTAGGTGGTGTGAAAACTCGATTTCCCATAAAACATCTCCCCCTCCTTAAATTCATAAGTGGAGCCGAAATATGCCATTGAATTGTAGATATATCGATGGTCCCTAGTTTTACGTCGTGAAAAATTGATTTCGGGTTGAAATGTAGAACATCAGCAGACCGAATATTTCAAATTTAAACATCTACAATTAAAAATTCCTGACTCTAGTCATGGGGAATCTCAATATTTGAAAAAATAAGTACATTAGGAGAATTTTCTTTGCATAGAAACATAATATTTGCATAATAAGCAAAAAATCCGGAAGAGTTCAAAGGTAAAAACTTTCGTAATAAAGTTGGAACGATTTCTCTAATGTGCTTTGAATATTTTATACGCTTTTAATTAATTGCGTTTACTTAGCTGTATGTCAAATTCATAAGGCTCAAATGAATTCATTCCAATGGCGGAAGAGTTTAAAAGGAGGGTAATTTTCATACCTATGGAATCTTAAATTTTCTGTTTTCTGGGCAGTAATAAAATTTATTCGGTAAAGACAAGGACAATTTATTCCAATCTTCAATCGATAGTAATAATAAATGTTTATTTTTAAGCAACAAGAAACAAACGGAATTCAATCTATAAAAATTGTTGGTATAATTTTAAGGGTAAAAAGAGCAACAGTCACTTCTGCCACTCCCGCAGTCGCTATCCCCATTCATCCTATAAGGGTCGTACAAATGAAAACGAAAATTATTTATTTTATCCAAAGTGTATACAAGGAATTTAAAAATACTCTCCAAATGCGTTAAGGCATTTATCCCACTGTGTAACAAGGCGTGGAATTCCTTTATGAAAAAAGTCTTTCGGTTGCGTGTTGGAACAATTCCAAAACCTCTTCCTTCACTTCATCGTCCGACTGAAACCTCCGGTCTTTCAGAAGTTTCTTGAGATCCCCAAACACGTGAAAGTCACATGGGGATAAGTCAGGGCTGTAAGGTGGATGCTGCATTGCTTCCCAGTTGAACTTTTTGATGAGGTCTACCGTTCGTTACTTTCGAGGTGTGAGGACGCGCGTTGTCGTGGAGAAGAACCACTCCTCCTCTAAGAAGTCCAGGACGCTTGCATTTGATGGCCGCGCGCAGTGCCTTCAGTATTTCCACATATCGTGCTGCATTAACTGTGGTGCCTTTTCCAAGAAAGTCCAGTAAAATCGGGCCTTTGCGATCAAAAAGCACGGTCAACAACACCCCGTCAACATCACCTCGTGCTGTTTGCGATTGCTTTTGATTTTTTCGGGGGTGGTGATCCATAATGCTTCCATTAACGTTTGCTTTCGGGCTGGAAATGAGAGCACCAAGTTTCATCCCCTGTAACGATTCTGTCGAGAAAACTCTCTTCTTCCTGTTCATAGCGAATCAAATGTTGCAGGGATATGGCCATTCGAACTCCAAATTGTTCTGATGTCAAATGATGCGGGACCCATTGTGCAGAGATTTTTCTGTAGTGCAGATGGTGGAGTGAACAGTTCCACGATTAAGGCCAGTTTTAGCAACCACAACATCGATAGTTACTTTTCTGTTTTCCTTCAAGACAGCGTCAATTTTGGCTTTGGAATCATCCGTGATGGCGCGGTTTGCTTGTCCAGGCAACACCATCTCTACACAAAGCCTGAGCGCGAAAATTTCATATATTGTTACATCATCATGCGGAGTCATAATTTAGCGCTTATTATTGGTAGAAATACGATTAAGCATGACTCCGTATGATGATGTAACAATGTACGAAATTTTCGCGCTCAGGCTTTGAGTAGAGGTGGTGTTGGTCCAGGTCGTTGATCATCTTGCAATGATGTCTGTCCCTCCGAAAACCACTTGCTCCATGCCCAAACACGAATGAAGGTTAGGCAGTCATTTCCATAGACGTTCTACATACGACGATGGATTTCAGAAACTGAAACTCCTTCACATGTCACTGCTCCTGTTTCGTTGACTCCATTTTGTTGTTTGGACGAAGGTTTCACTGTAACTGAAATTAAATTGTCCAACAAAAGAAAAACTGGGGTGTTAACTGAGTTTCGAGGGCGAGACAATAAGAAAACAAAGAGCCAACGCTTCCATAAAATCAAGGTTCCATTTCCGTCAGCGCTTGGCATTGTTTGCATTAATGTTTCGGTTTATGGTGATGACATGGCATTCGAAACTATCTCGGAATTCATTACGAACGTCTTCTGTCGATTCCAACTGATTCTGTTTCACCAGTACTCTGCGGTCCCTCTTTAAAAATACTGTACAACCACGACTTGTTTCACCGTACATTCATAGCATTTTAAAGTTTCTACTTCATAATATCATTGACGATAGAAAGGGGCGCGTGCAATTTTGCAGAAAGTTCACGAATAAATTTTCCACGACGGTAACACTCAATCACTCTTCTACTCCCATGTTAGCGTTTCAGCTTTGCAATGACGGAAGAAAAAAATCAAGGTCATACATCTGATTATCGGCACCTCAAAACTACATATCCCATTCGCAATGTAATATGTTTCGTTTTCGCTTCAGATTCCATATTTTTTATGGGTTTTTTAAGGTTTGTGCTTTACTTTATTTGCACAGCATATGCGGTTTGTGCCAAGTTTATTTTAATTTTAAAGTCATGAAGAAAAACGGCATACGTTTAAAGTGAAACTTAGAGTTAACTTTTACAAGCTTTTAAATATTAAAATACAAATAAACTTAGCACAAAGCAAACATGATGTGCAAATAAAAGTAAATTAAAATAAATAAAATAAAAATATAATTAAAATAAAATAAACTTTTAAACTTAATAAAAAATTTTAAAAACTTAATACAAAAAAAATAAAATAAAAATAAAAATAAAATTAGCACAAGAAATGATCCAGTATCAGTTGTTCTTCAAAATAAGCCTCGTATTACCAGGAGTATATGACAATATCATCAATGACTAAATAGGGTGAAGGAAGTAGCTATAAATTTGTTCTTCTACAGTAGTGTTCAATTTTTAACACAAAAGCCCACTTTCACCTTTAAGAAGAAATTCGTGACGTTTACCACGCTGTCGGGTTTCTGTAACCGCCCATACTACTGCTGGTAATAGTCGTTAAAACGCCATCAATTCAGTGACGAGCTAACTGGTGAGGGACCATGGGTTAAACCTCACTGTTGTACACGCACCTGAGAAGTAGTGATGGTTTAAACATGTCACGCGTCTAACGACCCTGGGAATGAGATTATTTAATCAGACTGATGTCAACGCGATTTTACGATCCTTTTCAATCGGTGCGTTATCGATATCTTAATTCAAAACAGTAGAAAACATTTATTTTTATTTAACAAAATGGAAAAAGATCTGATATGATTCAATTTTTATTATCAGATTATGAAGTAAAATATTCACAGCAATGTAGAGGATTTACTTGACGGATTTACCGAGAACATAGGGAAGAGAATTGCGAATATACAGGGTGAATACAAAAGTCTGAACCCCCCTTTTATTTTTTGAACCGAAGCAGATGTGTCAATTTTGATGAATCCAATGAATAGGAAATTGTGGATGGCCTATCCCATGGTGCACTTTTCATCATCCCAAATATGCAAATTAGGACACACCCAAAATTTATCTCAAAAACCATAAGGGATAGAGAAAAAAAAACAATTGCAAACTTGTTCAGCATAAAAAAACAAACAAAACAAAAAAAAATCATCCAAATCGGACCAACCAATCACCCACAATCACGTGGTGAACTGTTTGTAGCTTACAAACAGTCACACTGCACAAACAAGTTACTTCAAACAGTTTTAAAAAAAAGTTAATCAACAAAATGCTCGATGTGACGACCGTGGGCACCATAACACAATTGGGCACGGAACCTAACTGACGCCAAAACATCGGCAAGCATGGCTGGTGCCACTCCTCGGCACGCTTCTTGGATTCGTAGAACCAGATCCTCCAGTGAGGCGGGCTGCGTAGCATAAACCTTGTCCTTCAGGTATCCCCACAAGAAAAAGTCAAGTGGTGCAAAATCAGGGGAGCGGGGTGGCCAACGAACTGGTCCTCCTCGGCCAATCCATTGTTGTCCAAACATCTCACTTAGACGCTCGCGAACGACCAACCCGTAATGTGGAGGAGCTCCATCATGCTGAAACCACCTGCACTGATACGAGGCCAATGGCAAATTGTCAATGAAGTCTGTGACTACCACGTTGAGAATTTCAGCCCGGTAGCGTTCTGCAGTCAGTGTTCCATCGTACAAATACGATCCAACCATAGTGTCATTGTACAATCCACACCACACATTGATTCTCCAGTTCACTTGATGAGTTGCTTCTCGCAGACATCGTGGGTTTTCGTCTGCCCAATGATGATGGTTGTGCCTGTTGATAACTCCATCCCTGGTGAACTGGGCTTCATCTGTCCACAACACCTCATGAATGAAGTTTGGATTGTCATCCAGGCAGGTAAGTAACCAGTTGCAGAAGGCGGCCCTAGCAACATAATCCAATGGCAGTGACTCCTGGTGACAATGAATATGGTATGGGTGAAAATGATGTGAGTGTAGAATGTTGAGAACAGTTCTCTGATGGCACCCAACATCTGCAGCAATTGCTCTGCTGCTTGTGTGGGGATTTGCAGCAACTGCAGCCAGAACTAGTGTTGTTGTATCCTCGTCGCCTTGTACCCTTGGTCGTCCTCGTTCTGCATTAACATTCCCTGTAGCCTCAATTCTCTGAATAATGTGACGCATTGTTTGACGAGATGGATGGCGTTCGTTAGGGTATCTGTCTCGATACAACCAAACTGCAGCATGTAGGTTTCTCCTTGCCTCTCCGAAGCAGAAGATCATGTTGACCATTTCCGGAACAGTGTAGCTTGCCATCCTGGAATTGTTCTGTCTTCTGTGTGCTGAAACATGCCTTTTATTTGCTTTTCCGCATGAAAGTGAATTTAAGTATGGTAATTTATGTTAATTTTACATGGTGGAAATATCAACATTCAGTTTTCCTTGTGCAGTGTGACTGTTTGTAAGCTACAAACAGTTCACCACGTGATTGTGGGTGATTGGTTGGTCCGATTTGGACGATTTTTTTTTGTTGTTTTTTTTTTGCTGAACTAGTTTGCAATTGGGTTTTTTTCTCTATCCCTTGCGGTTTTTGAGATAAATTTTGAATGTCCTAATTTGCATATTTGGGATGATGAAAAGTGCACCATGGGATAGGCCACCCACAACTTCCTATTCATTGGATTCATCAAAATTGACATATCTGCTTCGGTTCAAAAAAAAAAAGGGGGTTCAGACTTTTGTATTCACCCTGTATATACAACCTGTGACAATAAAGTTCGGTGAATGATGGCATATTGAGAGTGGATTGCTCGCTTACATGAAACAGCAGTTACTCTCCTTCAAAGTAATCCCCGTCGATGGTAATGCACTTCTGGGAACGCCTGTACAAGTCCTGAAAACTCCTGGCGTAGTCGTTTTTAGGGATAGCCTTCAGTTGGGTCGTAACATTACGTTGGATCTAGCCACTTCGGGGGTGTCTTCTACGGTATTCCGGCCTCCTCGGAACCGTTTAAACCACTCATAAACACACTTCAAAGTAATAGCACTTTCTTTGTAAAGTGTTGTCATCATTTCATGAGTCTCTTTCGTTCGCTGATCCACTTTGGGTTTCGACCGCGCGTACTACGCCTTCTCTCTTCAATGTCCTGTTTAAACACAATAAACACACTCGCAGCGCTGAATTCTCTCAAATTTGTTTAAACATGTCCCGACCTGTCTGGGGCAGGATACGACGATGGTGCACTCTTACGACCGTTAGCAATTTGACGTCATTCACCGAACTTTATTGTCACAGGTTGTATAATTATTCGTTTTTGTGCCATTTGTTGCGATGGACACTAAACGTCTGGTAGAAAATGCTATTTTTAGATGAATAGACACGTCACAAAGATCGCTGTCGCAAAATTATTCCGTTATTATTGCAAAAAAAAAATTATCACAAAATTGATTTTGTATTTTATAAACTTTTATAATTGTCACTATTATTTTGTTTTTAATTTCAAAATTGTAGTTCTTATGAATTTCAGTCCAATCCTTTTGGGTTTGAATTTTAACTTTTTGTCAATTACATATTTTTGAATATAAGTGGCTTAGATTCTGCTTAAAACGATGGATGCGATGATGACGTTTTGAGTAAGTGGTGTTACGGTATCGCACAGACTTCGCGTGACGGCTTCTTTCACACAAATCTATCAAACTTCCAACCTATGGTAATCATATTAAGAGAACGTCATCACAAGGACATGAGGTAAACTAAAACCTCATAACGAAGACTTATAGTTGGTTTATGAATATTTAAAACTACATCTAATGCAAGATAAGGGAAAATCAAAATGCAAACTTCTCAACATACGATATCATCTAGCATATTTATTTCACTTAAAAATCAATTTCACTTAAGTCTAAAATTATTCCGTCTCTATCGGGTTCAGTCGTGACCACCGAGAGAGAAGGCCTCCGCAATGAAACTGAATACATTGTTGCATCACATAGATAGTGCATTGTTATTCGTATTTCTACCAATAATAAGCCTTGAATTTGCACTATCAATGATGATGTAACAATGTATTCAGTTTCATTGCGGAGGCCTTCTCTCTCGGTGGTCAAGGTTCAGTTAATTAACCTCATAAAGCAGCATAGATGAGAGGTATAGTTTTTCTGATTATTTCGCGTTCTAGCGCAGGGCATTCTTAATTTTGCACCAAGTTCAATTTTCGTTCAACAGAATATGTATTTTCCTTATCAAGTCAATGTTTCATTGTCAACAAGCTCAAAGCGAATGCATTAACAAAATCATTCACATAAAGTGTTGATTAATTAATGTATTTTAAATATTTTTTGAAATGTCACGTATTCACCAAAACATATGCAGTAAATTTAGTCTTCTTTTGATTTTGATTGAACGAGATAAATTTATCAGTTTTCCTAAACTCTATCACTTATTTACGTTAGTGAAATCAGAATCAAAACGGGCAAAGAATAAACCATTACCTTACTAATCATTTTACAGGTAGATCAGTTTTCTTCTTAAAGTTGTGCAATCTTATGAAAATCAATAGAAATTGAATTTATGCACGACAAGCCGTTTAAGCTGACCATACTGGATGAGAATGATACTTTCTGGATGTATTGGAACTTCATTACTTCGTAAAGTCACTTTAAAGATCTCGTTCTACTCAACATACATCTGAAGAAAATCAATTTTTAACATTACTTGAAAAAGTAGTTTTAGAGCAGCGATTTCTTGGGAGCTGCATTTTATTGCTACGATAATGTCCCCATTTACTTTATAATTTTCACTATTTGAATGCGGTTAGACTCTCAATTTACCTTGGTCGTTCTTAAGAGAACGATTTTTCCTAGGAGTGTTGGGGGAAAAAATGACGGACAGAATGGAGTTCATCGAATTTGATAATAAAAGGCATTTCCTCCTTCGCATGGAATATTCCAACGGGTCAAGAAGAACGGCACTGTTTTCTAACCTAAATATTTAACAAAATTTGAAAGAGAGCGACTTGGGCTTTTATTGTGGATTTCATGAATTTAAAATTCCATTACATAATAAATATGCAATAGCAAAATATAATTTTCAAATCACTCCGTACCAAAACTGTTGCTCTATTATTACTCACTTTAATTTTATAATTTAAAAATTCAGCTTCTTCACTTACTGAATCTTCCATATACAGCGGATATTTCATTTCACTATGGGGGACTCCTATTGGATAAGGTAAGGAGTTCAATATTCCTTAGTAAGGCGACAATCTAGCGTTTCGCTTTATGCACTTCAATAAATATACTGCGAGATGGCGAGGTTGTTGAGAAGCGTCCACGTTCACGGTGAGTAGTGGAAAAAGTTTGGAAGCAACCACTCCTTGCGGAGGAACAGTGGCTGAATATAGAGTAGGAATAATAAGAAGAGTAGGCATTTGAGGCGATTATGAAGAACTACTAATCGTATCCACACTCTTCAAGAACTGCTACAACATTAAGTGATCGTCCCAGTCACACAATGTCAGAGCAAACACTTTGTCGAGAATTGCATGGGTACACATTTTCGGCCTTATGGTTATGTCCCTTGATAACACCCGTACAGAAGAACAGGGCCTGAGAGGGCCAAATAGCATTGTCAGTGAATCATCCTAGTCTGCAAATGATAATTTAGTCTTACGATTCGAGAGTTTGCAATTCCGACGACAGTCGCTCCAAGATTTTGCTAAAGGCTAAGGAAGCTTATTAACAAGAATGGTCCAAAGAAACGTGAAGAAAGGAGTTAAAAGTGTCACGTTTTGGAGATGGATTTCAAGTGCTGGAACTGGGAGTTTAATTGACGTGATTTAATCCCGTAACATGAAATCAATGCACGAAGTTTCATTTTTAAATGATGAAATGTTAACAGTTTTAAAAGAAGGACAAATTGAGGATCCACAATTTCAAGATAAATGTGATTGAAGAGTATGTATGAAGAGTGTGCCAAAATCTCAATCTATCAAGAAAATTTGGGACATGTTGAAAAGAAAACAACATCCTCCGAATTGCCTGCGCTGAAGAGTGGGCCAAACTCGATATTAACATAATCGTCAGTCATTTCGATAGCAGGCCTAGAAAAATCCTATTAAAGTGAGAATTCCTTAATTTTTTTGTCCGCAGTGCATCTAAGAGAACAGTTTGTTTTGGTATAAACAGTGGAGATGGGTTTAATAGACCAAGTAGACTATTTGGTTAACACTATTGCAAGACTCAATACATAAATGTGCTTTTTCGACAATGTCTTGTTTAAAACCCGAGTAATTTCCTTAACAGGCATGGGTATATGGTTAAGCAGATAAATTGACAATTTTAAAGTTAAACTAGCTTACGTCAAAGATAATATTTTCTTTTTTAAAAAATATTTGTTATAAAATTCATTGTTAAAGCTGTTTATGAAATTTAGTCTTCTGAAGCACCATTTATTTGGAAAAATCGAGAAATGGAAAAGCTGCTGTATTTTTAAGTGTAGTATTCTTAAACGACAATTCGCAATGGTTGCGATTAATGTGTTCAGTCTGCCTATTCTGTTTTTGCTCTTGATAGCAGAATAACCTTATATTTAGCGTCTATTGTAGCAAACGCTAGCTGTATTCAAGAGTGAAGCAGGACTTACAAAACAACACCGCGTTCGTTAGAAAAGCGGCAAAATAATTCCGCGTATACAACGCAGTGTTACTAAAAACGCAAATTACTTTAAAATATGAAGAAAGTAAGTTTCCATTTCATTAACTGCGTGAAACTAAAATATTTAGGGAATTTACAATAAACTTTAACATTGATTCCGAAAGTTTTCCTAAATACTTTTAAGGTTTTGGCTCGGCATGAAACAAAATGAGACCATTAACATTTTCATAATCGGTTATCTGATTTTGTGGAGAAAAGCTCAAAGAGTTGTGCGGAAGGTGAAAGTGGCTAATGCTGCCTCGGGCCAACGTTTCGATAAATGTTTGTTGTTCACTTTTAAGTGTCTCTTGAGGGACGATTCTTAATTAGCAACATTTTATCGACTAACGCTGAACTTGGAGAATTTGAATTCTACAAAGTGCGCTGCTTAATTTCAACTTGACTCTGGTTAATATACAAAACCTTAACAATCTCTATTAAAATAACAATCGGGCTTATTCTTAGTATAAAAGTCGACGAAGTATATGTCCAAGTATTTCATTGAATATGTCTCAATAAGTACAATGCCCATTTCCATAAAAGTTGGGACATTAGGAAAATACAAATAAAACATGAATCACTATATATATTAGCAAAATTAAAAATAATAAATGCGTTTGAAGTGACTGACTATATATACAATTTAATAACAGAAGTCACATGAATATTCTCGAAACTTCTGGAGAACATTACGTCATAACTTTTCCCTCATTAAATGCAGACAGCAATGTGCGGCCAGTCTTTTACACGACAACATGAGTCGAGACAAGGCAGTGGGTCAAGATATGCGCAATAGAATAATCCAACAATTTAGAGGCAACGTATCTCAGCGTGAAATAGCCAGGAATCTTGGACTTCTGTCATGTACAGTTAATATTATTATTAATAGGTACAGGACAAGCGGAAATACCACCGTGCGTAAATTTTCAGGCGCTGCTGCATTAAAAATAGACATTCAACAGTGACAGAAATTGCGGAATGGGCTCGAGGATTCTATCAAAAACATTTATCGTTGAATACAGTTCGCCGCAACATCACCAAATGTAAGTTGAAGCTATATTATCGAAACGAAGGGTGTTCGTAAACCCACTGGAGAAACGTAGGCGCCCGGCTTGGACCACTGACCTGTTATAGAGGTCAGTGGCTTGGACACACACCCATCTGAAGTGGGCTGACTCAGTGGCGACGTGTTTTGTGGTCCGATCAATCCACATTTACGGTTGTTGTTGGCAAAAATCGTCGGAGTGTACTTAGGACCGAAGAGGAAAAGGACAATTCTGCCCGTTACCGACGTGCTTTACAGAAGCCAGCTTCAATAATGGTCTGGGGCTGCACGAGTGCCAATGGATTGGGAAATTTCACATCTGCAACGACACCGTTAATGCACAAGCATATATTGGAATTGTAGAAGAACATATGTTGTCTTCTCGGCGACGTCTTTTTGGATCCCGTCCCTTTCTATTTTAACAAGATAATGCTAAACCCCACACCGCTCACATTTTAGGTGTGTGGCTATACAATAGACGAATTCGGGTGTTAAATTGGCCTCCCTGCAGTCCTGATAGAGAATATATGGCGAATTATGAAGAGGAAGTTACGTCAACGACGACCCCGAACAGTTCAACATCTGAAAACTTTCGTTCTGCAGGAATGGCAACAAATTCCTGTTGCAACGGTACAGAAATTGGTATCATCTGTTCCTCGACGGCTACAAAGCGTGATCAGAAAGAAGGGAGTGTCACCCAATGGTAATTCGCCCACTGTCCCAACATTTTTGGAGTGTGTTGCAACCGCCAGTTAAATTTATTATTATTAGTTAAATCTTTGGTTCCGAGATGTTTAATACCTATCAATAAACTATCTTCTTTTAAAATAAAATGAATTAATACATCGGTGTATCAATATCTTTGCTATGTCGCATGTTTTGACCTTGTCCTAAAGTCATATCATGGAAATGAGGTTTGTACAGCATTTGTGCAGACGTAGCCGCCATGGATCGACTGGATGGTAAGGGATCTCAACAATGCTTGCCATTCTTTTCTAGAGTTTTTTGAAGAAAGCAATTCTTTTCTAATTTCCCGTTATTAAACGAAGATCTGTAAAATTACATTTATAACTGTAATTTATTCAGCACACATTTAGCAAGTTTATTATAATTTACCAGATTCATAAATCTAACGAATTCCTGGCTAATTTTCTACGACATTGTGACTGAATTTGCTAGATTTTAACATTTAAAAGTCATGTTTAAATTTAACCAAAGTTAGAACTGAATACTAATGTAACTTCTACCGAACTATGTCAATGTTTTGAATAAACAATTTTTTTTAATTACAAATTAATTTTGTTTAAATATAAATAAAGTTTCTACATAACTTTAACTTTTAATGATGAAAAATATCCTCACAGAATATCTTAAGATTTATTCTTTAACTTTTAGTATTATTGAATGAAGCTGAAAAGAATAATATTACATAAGCAAACGAATAGTATTCCATTTATTTACTAGGGTTACATTCAAAAGCATAAAAAAGAAAACAAAATTAACGAGGCCGTCAAAATTAATAAAATTATATATAAAATATTTTTAACGTAAGGAAAAAAATTACACTTCAATCTAAACTTATTAAAATTTTTGCAATGAAAATAAGAAATTTTATAAATCGAAAAATAAAAGTGAAAACTTTAATAATACAAAAGCGCTAAGTAAAACTATAACATACAACTGATAAGAATGATAAATATAGTGAGATATTTTACTGTCAAAAGAGAAAAGAAAATTAAAATATATCCCTGTTTTGGAAATCATTTAAATCAAAGTTTTGCACCGAAATCAAAATGAAAATTACAAATATCTACAAGGCTAGAGAATAAAACGAAGATAACACTCAGAAGTCAATGTACTTCTCTAAGCTTTAACAAAGTTACCAGAATTACAATTTTTTTCACAGGGCGTACAACAGAAACTTTAGAATACTCTCAAATGCGAACACATTACAAATTTTGAGAATTCACTTATCGAATGGATGAATATATTTATATATATAGATAGATTGAAATTTTTATTAAAAAGTATATGGATAGGATAAACGGACATTAATATTAATTTAACAATTATTATATTTATTAATAAATTTAATAACATTTTGATGTGTTAAAAGAAGTTTACTTTTTTGATCTCGCGAAATAGCGAAAAATAATATTAAAAAAACCCAACATATTTCTTCAAATAATGCTTGAACAATAATTATTTTAGTATTAAATAAAAACAAAATAATAATAATAATAATAATAATAATAATAATAATAATAATAATAATAAACAACCTCGCGAAACTTAAATGTTTAAAGTCAAACCTCTACTCTAGAACCAAAATAGATGATTTATGTCAAAAAATTAAGAATTCAGATCGAAATGGCGATTTTTAATTCTTAATATTCTCTTTTTAAAATTTCCTTTTTTTTCCCTTTTAATCACCAAAGAGACAACTTTCTCCCCCCATCATACACGGGGAGTAGATTAATCCTTTCACATTTCAACGATGGATAATGATAAATGATGGAACTGTCAACCGATTCATTAGCACTTCTTCTCTCACACATCCCAAACACTATTTTATCCTTATGAATTTTTTTTTATCAAGATGGGGACAAAGTTTATATATTTTATCCTTGCTGTAGAGAAGGGGGACGAGGACGGATAGACGGATAAACCCGATACACCGTCCTATTTCATCCATATTCCCTTTGGACGTGCCAATGAACCGATGTCAGTGTTTACTGCTCTCGTACACGTATCATTTTAGAATAAATTCAATAAAACAGAACTTAATACAATTATCTTAAAAAAAAAAAAAAAGAGAGAGAGAGAGAATCGATACATTGTGTTTAGTAGAGCAATTCATCGTTGAAATGACTTAACGAGGAAAGGATTATTATTAAGCACGACGTGTATTTAAGAGGCTTTCCGACAGCCTCTGCCCTCGGATTCCTTTATGCTTTTATGGGCTTTTGGTTGTTGGTAGTGTTGGTTGATGTTAGAATCTCCGTTTGTATTTGCCGCCTCCTCCGCGGTTTGGCTTTCCCTTCCTTCCCTTAATCACGTATTGAAAGCAGAGAGCAAATTTCAATGCTTTTTTTAAGGATTTGATGAATTTTTTTTTTTAGGTTGTAATAAAAAGCGATCGGGGTCGACTCCTCGAATTTCTTCATCTCTCGACGGAGCCGATCTCGGCGATTCCATAAAGATCCTTGAGAAGTCGGCCGTACGACGGGGAAAGGATCTCCCCTTTAGGAGGAGAGTAAGAAACATGTTCACCTACATAGACGAATCTGAAGACATTGTTAAGGAAAAAAACATGAAATCAAATTAAAACAAGCATAAAATTTATATTAACTAACGAGATTCTAAAATTAAATATTAAAAAAACACATTTATATAGAATAATACATTGAAATACAGTCAGCCAAAGGAAATAATCCACACGAGTTTAATACTTAATATTACGAGGGTGGGCTGAAAAGTAATGCCTCCATGGCTGTAACTTTTTTATTTTTTAACCGATTTTCAAAATTCTTTTTGTATCTGATACTCACATTTCTCCTCTATGTAATGCACTATTCACTTTTCGATATAGTCCCCATCCCTTTCCACGTATTGTACAAACGCGTGACTAGTCGGGTGAATCCGTCGGAGAGGAATTCCGGGCTTCTTGTCGGCACCAAGACCGAACGGCAGGTTTCACCTCGTCGTCAGAACGCAACTCATGCCCCTTAAGGTGCTCTTTCCTCTTTGGGAAGTGGTGAAAGTCGCAAGGTGCAAAGTCTTTCATTTTTGAACTGCAGTTTTTCATCTTTGAACTGTAGGCGCTGCAACCCCCTCTGATGTGTGGCGATCGTGTGCGGACGGGCGTAATCGTGCTGCAGAAGAGGATCCAAAGCTGCCATTCAATCCTCGTGTCGACGACAACACCGGAATTCTTCTCCGACGGGTTCACTCGACTAGTCACGCGTTGGTACAATGCTTGGAAAGGGATGGGGACTATGTCGAAAAGTGAAAAGTGCATTACATAGAGGAGAAATGTGAGTATCAGATACAAAAAGAATTTTGAAAATCGGTTAAAAAATAAAGTTATAGCCATGGAGGCATTACTTTTCAGCCCATCCTAGTACATTTCATGCTAATGTGTTGTTTTCATAGCTTTTTTAATTATAATTATTTAAATTTAATAATCTTAAAAATGTTAACTCTAAATGAAATATTAAATTAGTAAAAATAAATTAATATTGAAACGGTAAAACTTAAGAGTAAAATTCAAGTGTGGATTATTTCCCTTTGATGACTGTACCAGAAAAAGTAGTACAGACGAACCTATGCAGAATACAGAGGACTACCAACTATACACGTCAATGGTTTCGTCCGCCCGTGTTTTTATGAAATTATGGATAGAGAAACTATCATCTGAGTTCAGGCAACACGTTATCGAACTCATTCATAATGCCAGGCAACGCGCTATGGAACACAGTAATCCAACACCTCTGAATATAAAGAACTGTGAACACAAGTATGGTGTTCGAAGGAGTCCATGGACAAGAATACTTCTGCAATCTCGTGGAGTCCATGGACAAGAATACTTCTGCAATCTCGTGGAGTCCATGCCGCGATGTATTTCTACAGTTCTACGTTCCCATAAGGGACCGATCAAGCATTAGACTGGTTTACCACTCTTTAACATTTTGTCTAGCACTTCAAAACATTTTGTTGCAGTATTAATCAACATGTCGCACAGAGGAGAATTTCAAGATAAAATGCTGGCCAAAAATCCAACTCATAAAATTACTTAAAAAGGATTAAAACTTATGTTTTCCTACAGCATGATACATATTACACCCCTTAGTAGCTATTTTAGCCAAATTACGCCTTACTATTGGCAGCGCCATCAGTCAGAAGTTAGGCATCGCTCTCTTGTGACACAATATATATCTTACGTGACATTTGGGTTTTTCACCACAGAGTACAAACTTGATATTTCCACAGCTCCATATACAAAAACCCAAATCATACGTACGAGGGCGAGTCAAATAAAAACCGCAAAATTGTAATTAAAACTCCAAATTTCGCCCTACAGCGTTTTAATTTTGCAGATCCCTTAAAAATTAGTTGTAGAAATATCCGGTAGGTGGTAGGAAAGTAGAGACAAACAAACAACGTCACAACAGCAGTTTAAAGATGGCCGCCCCACTTCAAACATGCACCAAAGAAGAACAGCGTTCAGTTATCCGATTTTTGAGTAGCTATTATATATATGCAAACTGTAGGAAAACTTAAGTTTTAACTTAACTAACTTAATGATTTGTAGTTTTGGCCAGCTTTTATCTGTAAATACTCCTGTGTGTATCGTCTCAATGCTGTATGACAGTTATCTTCAAGATACTGCTTTTCCATGAGATTATCTTAAAAGTTCGGCCTTCAAGAGCCATTCCAGCAACTAATTAATTGCAATCACCTTTTAATTATAAAGGCGACAAAAATAATGCTTATTTGGGTTAACGGCCCTCATACAAAGCCATTCAATGCTCTAAAATAAATTTGGAGACGGCTGGTTATAGCACTAAGGCGATGTAACGATGGACTTCATTGTTAAAGCCCAACTTTCCTTTGGAACAGACTGCCAGGAACACAAAATTCGCCATTCTTAATTTATGGAGAAGAGTTTTTCTTCTCTTCATAGTCTAGTGTTTAAATTCTAAACGGAAATATAAAGTGATTTTTTTTTTTTTTTTTTTTTTAATTAAATACAATCTTATTTGCACGGCGAATTAGGCAACACCATTCATCCACATACAAAACTGTACAGCAGTTCCTTGTGAAAATAACCAATTAACTATTAAAAGAACTATGTGGCAATGTTGCAAGAACGTAAGGAAATATGGCAATCAATTCATATCGATTTTGTTATTGGACATTTATCAAATTCGTTAGGCAATAGCTAAATTAAGAACGATTTTACCATTTTAAAATTGAGTTGAATTTAGAAATTCATTTTTAACTAACACAAAACAACAATCAGTAATTTAATGATTTTTTCATAAATAAAAATATCGTAAAAATGTATCACTTAAGTTTAAAAAGCACGCTTTCACAAAGAAGTGTATTAAACATACTAATTGCGAAGAACTAAATCAGATTTAGATTTTAAAACATGCAAACTTGAAGCTTACCCTTTCTCTTAGAAAAACAACTCTTTAAAACAAGCCACACTTTATTGTTTAATAACAAAGCGCAAAACAACACCCAAAGATGAAGCTCAAGTCCTAGAAAATTGCGCGAAACTTTTCACCAAATTTAATTAAGGAAAACTACGCTTGAAAATATTCATTTAAGTAGTTGATATTTCAATTTATTTTTAATTAAAATTAAAAACACAAAATTTAGTTTTAACCAAAAAATAAAAAAAATAAAAAATAAAAAAATAAAACAAACAGCATGCAACCGGAATTTCTTAAATATGGGAAGGTTTGTGGAAATAATGATAAGCGGAGGGAGGGTGGGACAGTGAGGCGACGGCGGAAGTGTCGTCGTTTAGAGCGGAACAACAATTGTCAATTTCATGCGGTCCACCCAGAACGACTAAGAAAAGCGTAGGTGGAAAGAAGAGAGAGAGAGAGAGAAGAAGGGAAGAGAGAAGTGTGGAAAAAATAAGGAAGAAAAAAAACCTTAAAGAAAACCTTGAGGGGTCTGGAGGATGGAAAAGGGACCCGAGGAGGAGCGACCGCCGAGGTAAAAGTGCAATTTTAGAGGCTGTTAAGCGGGGCAACATTGGCGCTTTTTGTTTCGTGCTTCCCTCGTGGAAAATAACGCGGCGTTCTCGAGTAATAGACGCAACTGAGAAGAAAAAGGAGAAGGGGACGAGGAGGTGGGGGGGGGGGGGGGTACAGTACAGAGAGAAAGAGAAGTATGGAAAAACAAGAGAAAGAAAAGAGAAACAGGCGAGAGGAGGGAAGATGAGCGTTGTGGAGAAGGCCCAGCAAGAAAAGAATAATAAAAGAAGTCATAATATGAAAGAAATAGTTCGGTTGGGGAATTTTTGCACAGGGAGGAGGCGACGTCGGTGGAGTCATGAGGGGATGGAAATAAATAAATAAGATTCACCGAAATAATGAAGAGAAAATTCGAACGAAAAGAAAGTACAAGAATGGAGATAAATGGCAAAAATGAATATAAAGATTTTTTTTTTTTTTTTTTTTTTTTTTTTTTTTTTTTTTTTTTTTTTTGCCCAAAGAAGAAATAAAAAATAACGTTCATATTAAAAAAAACTCAACAAAAACACTTACATGAAAAGCCAATAAATTGCTTTCTTTACCTGACCAAACTTAATTAAAATTCAGTTAACCGTTTTTATTTCTTCATCTTCCTGTTTATTTTTTAAGAACTTACTTTATTAAAAAAAAAAAGCACTTCCTAAATATAAACACGCAGTTTGAAGGTGTTTATATTTTTGTAATCTGACCGAAGTTGAACTCGTAATATTAAAAAAAAAAAATATGAAAAAAATATCTAAACATATTCTATAAAAAATAAAGTTTTAACTGCTTACCATTATTACAAACCGCCAAATCGTTGCATTCCAACAGCGATTAGGAGAAAGGGAATTCCAAATCATTGGTTATATATTTGGTAGTTTCTGACTACAATGAAGCAGTTATGTTCAATGTAAAAAGCACTTAGTGAATCGGCCGAAATCAGCTGGAGTAGGGGTGCGCAGTATCTGATATCGGTTTTAGTTACAAGTAGAAAAGAGAAGGAAAAATTCCATCAGGACTCGAACTAAGGACGACGACTTTGGCTGTCGCTGCTCTATCCAATTGAATTGTAACGGACAAAGAACCGCCAACTTGTTACTATGTCCGAATGGACTTCCATGAAGTCACAAATCAGCTCAACTAGCAGTTCACGAGTAGCAAATCGGGAATCTTCTTTACCCTTAAACCATCAAATAAATTGATGAAAATTCAACTTAAAGAGAAGATAATAATGAAGCTAAAGAAATTCCTCAAACATATCATAAGGTAGAAAATGATACGAGTTCAGTTACGGAACTTTTCCATCCCTTTTCTACTTTGTAATTATGATAATGCATCTTCTTCAGTTTCATCTTCTCTTTGAACTTAACTCGGTTTGCTTCGGAAACAAAACAACTGAGCTATTTTGACAAAAACAAAACAAAACAAAAAAAACAAATTTCTCTACACACTTTTATTTCACGGAAAGAAACGCACTTTTCTGGCTTTAAAGCGCCTTTTGTTAGGAAGCAACACCCAATTAAAACCATTTCTGGTTTTTCATTCTGAAAGACCTGGTATAATGGGAAAATTATCCAAACCAAAGAGCTTGGTTTGTTAACAATTTTTGTCCTTGCGTAAAAGGACATTTGAGGAGCTCAGAACCAGAGGAGCGTAAGTGGCAAAAAATAAATTTTGAGAAAATAAAGGCTAAAGAGTTGATCCAACGCTTCAGAAGACGAAGAAGCTATGCACAAGTTTGGACCTTATTAAAACATCTAATGATGAACTCAATCGGTTAATTTTCCTTTGCCATGATACTCAAAAGAGAGAAAAAGGATGGCTCTACAATTTCCAATGATAAAAGCAAAACTGGCAACTTTGTCACAAATTACGCCTCTCCGGTTCCGAGCTCCTCATTTGTGAACACTGAACCAAGAGATTGTTATTGTTGGACAATGCTCCAGGCCAACTGGAAAGTCTGATGCTAGGCATACCGTAAAAACAGTTTATTACTACCAGAATTAACGAAACCATTATAGAAATTATGATTCAGTTCGTAGAAAACTTACCGAATTATGAATGCAGTAAGAAAATAAAAAGAGTCATGCTACAACGACTTAGTACTTCAATCAACACTCGACTTTTTTGTATCAAATGTATCGAACATCACTAAAGATTCTGCGCCGAGCATTTCATTTCAAGGATTATTAATAAATTTGTATAATTATTTAGTTATTAAATTTCCCCATTAATATATATATATTATTATTATTGTCGATATATAATTAAAATTACTAACTTACAAAAAAAAAGTTACTACCTTGATCAATATGTACTTGAATATTGGATTCTCTTAGAATATTCGTTACCCGCCACACAGTACCCGCATTAAGCAGAACATTGCTGTATTAATATTTATGTTCTACGATTAAGATATACTGAAATCGTTTCAGTAAAAGAAAAATAACAATAACTTTTACTCTTTAAGCAATTTTTCTAGTGCAATATATAAAGGTTTTTACCAACTTGAATATAACATAACTTTATACACAAATCCATTATTTCCAAGATAATGATTTACTTTTTAAGAGCATTTATTCACCTCAGCGCAATAAAAAAGCTCCACAGAAAACATTTTTATTTTGTCGCCATCACTTCTAATTTTTTTCCCTTCTTCCAGTTTCAGTACGGTTTTCTCATCCTCAATCCTTTTTGGAAAGTTCTTTTCCGGCCACAAACTCCAGACATCATTTGATGTTTTATGAACCCATCTGCAATTGAGTATTACTACCTATCTTTATTTTTTTTTTTACTCCCTCCATCTCTCTTTCTCCTTCCACAAGGAAAAGGGCCACTTACAACTTGTGTCAATATCAAAAGACTCGACGCTGGAAAAAAAAATAGATACATAAAAATAAAAATACAGAAGTACCAAGCGAGTCGAAAATAAATTCGAGAACTACTCTTGCAAGCTCTGCACACAATTTATTTCCACGAATAAAACCTCTGCATCGTCTGCAAGTGACCCAATAACAAGATAAAAAATGTAAAAAGATGGTGTAAGGTTGCTTTTGCGACGAAATAACAGAAAAACAAGGAGCGAAATTCAAAATCCAACACTCGCGCAATAGTTATGAAGTCAAAAGCGCTTAATATAGAAGTGTTAACTTTCCTTGGTTTCTCAAAATTCTCTAGAACTTCATTTTTTACAAACATTGGATAAAGGGAATATAAGATATTTCATATATACCTACAAAGAAACAATTTCGTATTTTTTTTCTTCTTCAAAGAGGAAAGGGGCAGAGAAGAGATAAAAGCTAAATGGGTATAAACTATTTTTCTTTTTCTTTTTTTTCTTTTTCTTTTTTTTTTTTTTTTTTTTTTTTTTTTTTACACATATTACAATCGAGTTTTTTGAAGCCCTTCGATACCCCTTCAAGAATAGTTTTAGTGGTATCATTATGGTCCATTGGAAGCTTTCAATTCTAAGGTATGGTATATATCAAACAACTTCGAACGACGTGTCATGAATGAATATAACTTAAAAAGTATGCTAGTTAAAATTGCTTCAACGGTACAAATTGTAATGGTACCAATATTGTACCACTGGAAATTTTCAATGCTAAGATATGGAATGTAATGTATCAAACATATTAGAATTACGTGTCTCAAACATCTTAGAATATATCAAGCAATTAGAATTTGCTCAGCATTCCTGGGAAAGTGTACGCTAAGTGTCTGGAGAAGAGAAGTCGGAAAATAGTCGACTCCAAACTGTCGGGGGAGCAGTGTGGTTTCCGACCTGGCCGAAGCACGACGGATCACATCTTTGCTCTAAGGCAAATCTTTGAGAAATCCTGGGAGTATGCAAAAGAGGTCTACGCTTGCTTTGTAGACCTCGAAAAAGCATATGACCTCGGGAGAAGCTCTGGCAAGTGATGCAAGAGTAAGGAGTGGATGGGCAATTACTGGTTGCTATCATGTCTCTGTACGAAAGCTCTGACATGTGTGTCCGGATAAATGGCATTAAGTCAAGACCGTTCACCGTGGGCGTTGGACTCCGCCAAGGGTGCGTACTGTCGCCCCTCTTGTTCATTTTCTTTATGGACTGGATAGACAGGGGCAGCCGAGGCAATGAGCGTATTTGTGTGGGTGGCTGCCTGCTGGAGAGGTTGCTCTTTGCTGACGACCTTGTCCTCCTTGGGTCTTCTCGCACGAACCTTCAGCATCCGTGGCGATCCGTGGTAACGAAACGCGAGCTGGGTAACAAAACCAAGCTCCCCGTCTTCAAATCTATCTTTGTCCCCATTCTCACCTATGGTCATGAGGCTTGGGTAATGACCGAAAGAGTGCGATCGCGGGTGCAAGCGGCCGAAATGAGATTTCTGAGAGGTGTGGCAAGTGTTACCCTACTAGATAGAGTGCACAGCAGCACAATAAGGGAGTCTTTAGGTGTTGAGCCGCTACTTCTGCGCATTGAGAGATCTCAGTTGCGCTGGTATGGCCACGTGATACGGATGCCGCAAACTGGTCTTCCTAGGCAGTTGTTATATTCCAAGCCGGTGGGTAAGAGACCAAGGGGTCGGCCTAGAACCAGGTGGCTAGACTACATGGAGAATCTGGGTTTGAGTCGCTTGGGTATTACCAGGGAGGACATGCACCTGATGGCGGAAGATCGCGTTCGCTGGAGGTCCTCCATCGGGCTGCTGCCCCCGCGACCCTAACGAATAAGCGGATTTGAAAAGTAAGTAAGTAAGAAAGAATAAAAATGACGTAAAATTAATGCTAGTCGAAACTGGTTCAATTGTACATGTTTAGTGGTGGTTTACATCAAACTACGAAATGCTTGCCACAATGCTGTATGGGGGGGGGGGGGGGTTCTAGAAATTTAGGAGTCGACTACTAAGGTCATTTTGCGTCTTTTACACAAGTTATATCTGTACGCAGCCCGGGACAAACACAAACATCCATGCCCACGGCGGGATTCGAACTCACGGCCAGGCGGACTCGAGAACTAGAAAGCCTACCCCTAGCCCTCTCGGCCACCTGGCAGGCCAATGCTGTATGGGTAATAATCAGTAGTAACAACATAAATTTGATACTGTCTGTTTATTGTAATAAAAAAACAAAGTTCCTAGTCAAATCATATAAAGTTATAAAATCACAAAATGACGCCATTCTCCTCCAGCGGCCAAAAATTGAATACACACGCATATTATCTTTGGACGAATTGTCTACCACGAACGCCATCATCACAACTCTTAGAAAGCAAATAGCTAATATTTATTTATTTATTTATTTATTTTTTAAAAAATATTTGAAATTTAAAAAAATTCAAAAATATTTTAATATTTATTTATTTAAAATATCAGGTTGTCCGGAAAGTTTCTTCCAGATACTTGACGCTTGCGCAAACAATTCTGTATCTCGAGTGTTTGTTCAACAATCCATCAAGACTAATCGCCGAAACGAGTTCAGAAGACAGCCGGTTCTATCAAGAATAACGCTCGCCCGCACACTAGCACAACCTTGTTAACCTTGCACGAGCTCGAAAGGAATATCATGGCTCACCCCCGATATGTCCCTGACCTAGCACCCTCCGACTACTACCTTTTCTCCCACCTCCAACTCCATCTTCGGGGTGAAATTTTTAAAAGTGCAGAAGAGTGCAAAAAAAAAAGGTCGATTTGTTCCTAGGGTTCTTCGCGGAAGGAATCGAAAAGCTCCCAAAACGTTGGGAGAAGATCATCGAGTTGGATGGGGAGTACTATCCTCATTAATTCAATCATTTTGTACATTTTTTTTGCTCTAGAAATAAAAATTCAAATCCGGAAGAAACTTTCTGGACAACCTGATATGTTTAACAGATGCCTCACTAATACTTAAACGAGGCATACTTTTCGATCTCTTGGAGAACCGCCATTTGCTTTATAATACTCCGAAAGAAGACTAATTTCAGATAGGAAAATGAAGGATGATGGTATGCCTGTCGCCGACAAGAACAGAGGCCAAGACTACGGAGATTCAAGCTTTGATGTTCGGATGACATCTCTGTTACATTGGAGACAGCAATGACACATGTAGCCTTATACAGCACATAACTGTGAAGGTAAGTTGATCGCAGAGGAGCGTTAAGAACGCTTTACCAGTTTTCTGTGACCTCGTCGAGATAAAACTTCTTCACCAAGCAGTCACCCATGCCAACACCTGCATCAGACAGATGTGGATTGCACAATCAGTCTTTCAAGAACGTTTCCAATAATTGCACAGACGGTAACAGAAATGCGTATTGGAGGGGTTTGATTAATTTGAAGATGGATGTGCATAAGGTACTGAATCTATCTTCCCTGCGTGAACAGTAGCCGTAGTTACGAAGTGACTGCAATACGTATTTACCAAATGGAGGCATTTTCTCCATTCTTTCCTCGTACTATTTGGAAAGGCAAGATTCCGTCTTCGTTCTTTGTGCTCCCTTCTCCTTAGAATAGTACAATCTTTAATCTAATTTTGCAATACAGCTAGCCATCCTACTCCTGATACAATTAATACAATTGTTCCTATTAGAACTTGTGCCTGCTCTCCGCAACCTTCAAAACTATACGCACAATTGCTAAACGTAAGCTCATGCCCGTTTTAAAAGCCAGTTCTCGTATAGACAAATGATAAATGCAGATTAAATGTCGCCATTTTAATCACATGAAAAGCAAAATTGTTAGAACCTATTAACTTCCATTGTGATATCTTCATTTATGTTCAAAATCATCTTTCCTTTTTTATTGTGTATAACTGTTTCCTAGAAACTTATTACAACTATTCCTTCTGAATGCAATAATATTACTAGGGGCAAAAGAAAGATCGGTGACAAAGTAAGTTTCCCTCATAAAAAACTATATAAAAAAAAAGAGCCTCTGCAACTTTTAACGGCTAGGAAACTTTTGCAGTTTAAATATTCAAACGTTATGGGAAAACTGTGTTTAACTGTTCGTGACTAAACAACGTTTTCATCCTCATGAAAAATAATAAGCTAAGTCATTCCACTTAAATCGGAGAAAGACGAGAAAGTGCTTTCAACGTTTCTCACCACCACCCTCGCCATACCATAGTGAAATCGACTACGGGCATGGGCGATTCTTAAATGATCGCTTTTCGCGAGGAAATTTATTTACCTGCGGCCACAATCAAGTAATTTAAAGCAAATACTCAGAGAGTCAACCTGCACTTGAAAAAGCAATAAAAGGCAACAAAAGGCTGAGCACTAGCATAAACAGTTAGGTGGAAGAGAGCGGAATCAAATCCTGAATCTTAACGCTTTCACAACATAGCAGGAGAAAATGCACACTGAATTGCTCACCTAACGTTTATTATTATTTTTTGTTTTCCAGAATATCAACGAAAAATTAGGAATTCAAATTAATAAAACCTTAAAGGGATGCACGTTCCAAGTTTTTTTTTTTTTAAATGCAACTCCATTTGCCTATAACTTCAAATCAATTATGAATAAAATAAGCATTTTCAAAATTTACTTAACATAGTTTTGAGAGGAATTTTCTCGGTACTTTTCGAGGGAAAATCCCACAAAGTCTTTAAAAATAATGATTAAAGTTCCATTTAAGGAAGGTAAACCGAGAGTGCAATTTGCGTTAAGTTATTAGCACGAATAAAAATTTTCTCCACGTATTTTGCTATCGATTCGCAATGTCAATGGAGAAAACGGAATCAAAGTGAAACTTTATGCAAGACCGGAACGGAATTTCATTCATGTGTTTCACGAAGAACCTACACTATTTTCGAATGTATATCATTTTGTTCAAATGACCAATGCTACTCGATGCTCATATATGACCGGATGTCGAGGACCCTGTTCACTTCATTATTGAATCTCCCAAAGAAAAGAGGATTACAACAGGAAGAGAACACTGAAATCAGAAGGAAGTAGAAGAAACTTTATTGATAATGATGATAGGAAAAACTTTATAATCAATAATAAGGAATGTATTATGCAAATGCTTTCAGGAAACCTTGTTTACTGCAGTTCAGACGTTATCAAGACCATGAGGAAATGCATTATTTCCATGACATCCTCTTGGTGCTCGAATTAATAATTGTGGATTATAACAAAAAGACTTTAAAGTATCTTTTACGGTGTTTAAATTCGAAATTTATCGGAGCTGGAAAATTCTTATTGGGGCATCATGTATAATTGAGCAAGGTAGCATTTCCGACTTAATGTTATTTAACAAACGAATAACAACACGCTTCCAAAATCTTACATGCATTTTGAAAACCATATTTCCGGCATTTTTATACTTAATATGATCTAATGCAATCCAAACAACTTTACACTTTGACAAAGAATTATCAAATTAGTAAGCCCATCATTTGCTGCATTAATAGCTACTATTTAGAAAGTGTATCATGCCGACTAGCTCACAGCCGACGTTCAAATTCATGCCACAAGAGTGTTCTACAGGATTGAGGCCCGAAATCTTTGTCTATTTCCTCAACATTCCTATCAACAAATTAGCTGAGCATAGCCTACGCTCTAGACGGACGAACGATCATGTTTAAACAAGAATGGGTCCCTCATTAAATTCTTGCCACAATGTGGCAGTATGGCATTGTTGTAAACATGAAAATAAGTTTCCGCGTTCATAATTCTCCTGTTCTTGTGAACGGAACTGGAAGACCGATCCCGAACCATGAGAAATTATTATGCCCCCAAAGTTTAATTGTAGCAATATGTAGTCGAATAGGAACAATTCACTCGGCATTCTCCACGGAGTGCATGCTTGGCATTAGTTACGTCAACATTCACTTCATATGCTTAGCCATGAAAACCCAAAATCTTCTTGGAACTCCTAACGACAGGTATTCGCCGATTCCGTTTCACCACCATCTTCAGTACTTAACGTTCAGTCATACCGATACCTTTGGGTCATATCCTCCACGTAAATTACGATGAAACGGTGCACGTGTATTTTCACTAATGGATTTTCCACAACGGTTACACTCAATCACTTCCATATTGGCGTTTCAGCTTTGCAATGTTCGTTTGGGAACTCGCTTACATCCTCTTATATGAGCTCCCAGGGTGACATCTACGGCAGAATTCATTATTTCGAGGGGAGTGTTCAGATACTTTTCAACATATAGCGTACATGATTTGGAATGTTATATCGAGGGTCGATTCATTATATACTTAAATTAGGTTAGGCATCAGCGTGGACCTGATGTATTCAAATGTGCACAATAGGCATGCAGTGAGTGGCTATTGCAGGATTAAATAATAACATCATTATTCTAATTAGGATACTTTATATGAACCCAAATGAACGAAAAAATTGAGAACCACTCCAGGATATTAGTAAAGAAATTCATAGACAGAAGTCTCACAATCTTTAAAGCGCCGTCCTCTGATTGCTAAGAGTTAAAGCTGAGATGTTTTAGAAACGAAACAAAAAATAATTTATTCTATAAGTTAGTAACCATTCTTAAACAACAATCTTCTGGTGAAAATAAGAATTTCTTATTACTAAAGCCTAAAAACAATAGCCTACCCTAAAAACCTACAATTTCGCCTTTTTATTTATCTCTAATACTACCTCCCTCCATTTCTCTCACGCCTCAGCTTCTTTTTATCGGCATGGCAATTCCCACAGGAGCAACTTCTTAAATGTCATAGCTGTCAAAGCTGCCTTCCTTCCTTTAATAAGCCCCCACCATCGGAGTGGACTAAGTCGTTACTCGGCGGAGGCGGCAGCGGCAGACGGCCATCTCCACCCGCCCTCCTGCCACCAATAATAAAGGCGGAAAGACGTTGGCAAAGAACAGTTGCGCCTCCGGATGCAAATATCAGACGCCTTTCGTATCCGTTTTCCCGCAACAGGTCTATTATCAATAATCGCAAGCTTATTAATGCCCCTAACTTTGATAACTGCCACATGGAGCTTTCAACAATTTCTTCTCTCACAGCTTAGGCAACTAATACTTGAAATTTTACAGTGCCACAGTTAAGCTATAAATATGTTTTCTTTCTGCATTTTAAAGCATACCTATATTATTTCTTCTATAAGTCGTTATATCTAATGATAAAAGAACAGTAACAAAAAAAAATTTTTTAAGACTTTAAAAAAAAGTCAAGACCACGGTCAACTTTAATACTACATCATTACATAATTCAGTATACGGATACAAAACAACCTTGTTTCATGCAGAGTTACAACTTAAAAGCACAACTTAAAATTTCAAAATTTTTCTTCCCCTCAACAATTTCTCGGACTCCTCTCGGGAATTGATCCTGCCATTTCCTGTTTTCTCAAGTACAAGAGTTAAGCACCACTCCACAGAGGGCGCTTAAATAAATTGGAAATGGTAGTTTTTAGTGGACAGAGGGGTAAAGGGCAACACTCAAAAGAATCGCCTCAATTTCCCAACAAGGGAAAGAGCAACTTCAGCTTTAAACACTATGAAAAAATAAAGGCTTAAATATAAAACAAATACATAAAAACCAAACAGATATCTACTGAAACCTGACAAAATAACTGAAATTAAAAATACTTTCCACGAGTAAACAGAACAAACTTGACCTGCAGTGTTTTTCCTAAGAGTTTAGCTCTTAAATAAATTCCAAGTGTTATTGTGTGCGGCTTTCCGTGCTCACAGAACATGATGCTCTTTGTTCACATGCAGACAGCACACAGTAGAAACAAGTCCGTAATTGGGTCTGCGGAAAAATGATTACAGTAATTAGAAAATTTTTTAATAAAGAATGTATCAATCGAAGGAAAATTCACATAGATTTCAATCGCAGCTTGATGAGACAGTATTTAAGTGGTGTAAATCGTTTAAGGAGGACAGACAGCACGTCAAAAACAAACCACAACGGCTGTGAACCACGCTCTAATCTCGCGACAAATTAGCTCAAACTGAGCAAAAGGAAGGATTTCAATATGCGAACTGCCGGTACACTTACTATTAGTTATGGTAATGTAAACACAATCTATCCATGATAAGCTGCAATTCACTTAGGACTGTGTTAGACAGGTGCCTAAACACCTGTCCGATAATCAGATAGCAACAGGATGTGATATTGTACCACGTCCTCCATACAGCATCAACTCCTTGTGACTATCATCTGTTTGGAACACTGAAGAGGGAGTGACAACCGAAATCTCGGCATGGTTCCGACAAGAATTAAGAGGTTTCTCGAATGCGGGAAAATATAGTATTGACAGAAAGAAACAATACTTCAAAATATACCTAGACTATTTTTTAACTACAAAAAAATTGTTAAATGAAAGTTCATGACAATCTTGAACAGCCACGTACTTTAATATGACGGCAACAATAATTTTATCCGGAGAATAAAACAAAGGGTGGACTGCATTGCAGGATAATAAAAAATCAGGATGTCGAACATAATGATGCCAATTTGCGGTTACGACAGGGCATCGAATTGGAACTGAACCGAAAATGGAAGAAAAACGATATTTCTGCTGAACGGAAACCAGTGCCTGAATCGAAACTACTTCTTGGTAGTTATCCTTGATTGTTTATCTACTTTAAAGTTTCCTGGACCCCAGAAAATTATTATCTACTTCACACTGACTATTCCGTTTTCATTTCGCACATTTAAGATGAAAGAAAGTAAAATTTTATGAAGAGTACGTCAAAAAATTATTTTATGAGTTTCCTCAACCCCTATAGGGAACTGAATAGAGAACCCTCTAATCCACATGAAAGAACAAAATACGAAATACATGAAAGAAAATAGAAGATATGTTTAAAAAGAATTTTAATAAAATACGCTGCAATGCAATCACAAGCATAACGCATAGAACTACAAGTGATGAAATTTTTCCGTACGAGGGCATTAACACCGGTATGTTGTGCTTCGTTTGTTGTCACTACAATGGGAACAGCATGGTTCATGTATGGGTTGCAGGATTTCATTCCGATATTTTTATTTCTTTATATGTTTTCTTAACAGGATTTTAAACTAATATTATTTTATATTACTAGACTGTTTAAATATTAAACATTAAAACAATAGATTTTTTGTTGATTGTTTGAAATCTACATTTCTAAGTTTTTATTCTTAGGTGCAGCTGTAGTAGATCCCTGAGCCTTATTGTATTTTTTGTTTATTAATTGGCATGGCATTAAAATTTTTCAAATTGTTTTTACTAAATCTTTCAGGTAGATTTGGAAAGCATGTGGAATCTGTCTCATGGAACAGTATCATGTGCCCATTTTTATCGAATTAAAAAAGCTTTCTCTCCATTAAAAATGAAGGTACATTTTAGGAAGGCAGAACAAATGATACTTTATGTGATGCAGACTTGGATGGCCAACCTTGCATCCTGTCACATAAAAAGACGTCTTCTATATTTTAGATAATTTTTTAGATAGCTTTATTATTTTGTAACAAAAAAAATAGCTTTGATATGAATTTTCATGTAGTTTCTTTTTTGTGTCTATGATCCTGATTGTAATATTTGTCTTATAATTTTGAACACACCTCACATCTAAAAAAATGAAGTCTCGCCTTGTGTAACTAAAAGTATAAAGCTACGCTATGCTCAAAGAATGAAGTCAATAAATTGACTGTACCACCAATGTTTCAGATTTTGGCCACATTTCTTGTAAGAATTTGACACAGAATGAAAACAAGTATTTATATACGAGGGTTGGGGCAAAAGTCATGCCAACTATTTTTTTTCCTTGTCCGGATCACAAACGTAAATGTGTCGTGTGGAAGTTCTGCAGGCATAGTGTGTATGCAGAACAACAGATGGCTCTGTGATAGCTGGTAGTAGCGCAGCGATGGCTGTGAAATCAGTCAGTTGGTGAGTGTCGTGCGAGATGGAAGTAACCCGTGTTGAGCAGCGCGCTTACATCAAAATAGCCGTTCTCCGAGGGAGAAATGCGATGGAATGTCACAGTGAATTAGTAGAAGCCCTTGGGAATAATGCCCTACCATACCGTCAGGTAGCACGGTGGGTAGGAAAGTTTCAGCAAGGACGTGTGTCAACCAGTGATGAGCAACGTTCGGGCTGATGATATTCAGCGCCTCCCACGTCGTTGACAGCGTGTGATGACAGTAGCAGGGGACTACTTTGAGGGTCTTTAGGCCCAGGTTTGTCATGTCAACTTTATGTGTACTGTGTTGTCATTCTTTTGCACCGTGAAGGCCATATTGCCCTGTATATTACTGTAATAAATTAGTGTGTTATGATATTTCAGTGCTATTCATTGTCCACGCATGTAGTTAACACCTTGTCCTTTCGTCTGTATATGTCACATTTTCCAACCGGACTGGTATCTTCAAGAAAATAAATAATTGCCATGACTTTTGCCCCAACCCTCGTAGTAATTCCAAATCACTTTAACAAGGAAATTACAATTTATTTATTTACTTCACGGAGAATATAGAGTTAGCACAAATGAATGACTGGATTTTAAAAATTTATTTTTTCGAAACTATTACACATTACAGAAAATATGTGTGATACACGAAATTAAAGAAAAATATACCAAGTTTTTTTTCCAGTTACAAATGTTCAATGTGTGACCCTTTTGTTACACGACAAACATCTAATCTGTAATCAAAGTTAGTTCCACACATTTTGTAGTATCACACTGTCAATGGTTCCTAATGCTGCACAAATGCATTCTTTAAATTCTTGCAGTTGTCCGCATTGGTGGTTCATAAACAGTAAACAGTATCTTTGACGTAACCCCATAAAAAACTTGGTATATTTTTCTTCAATTTCGTGTATCACTTACTGTAATATGTATAATTGTTTCGAAAATATAGTTTTTTTAAAATCCGGTCATTCATTTGTGCTAATCCTGTATTATAATTGTTTAGAAGACTTAGTACTGTAATTATTTACACTAAAATATTATTTCTGATGGAAGACTGATCCAATTTTAGTAGAGAGTTCCACCACTCGTTCTGTCAAAAGCTGCTTTTTCTCCGCCATAGTTTAGAAATAGTAGATGAACTTCTGACGATGCTCCCAAAACCAGTATACTTCACGCAATACACTCAGCCATGC
Organism: Rhysida immarginata; assembly: GCA_023313115.1. Taxonomy (NCBI): domain Eukaryota; kingdom Metazoa; phylum Arthropoda; class Chilopoda; order Scolopendromorpha; family Scolopendridae; genus Rhysida; species Rhysida immarginata. Next base: position 15,159,789 of record JAHWFO010057280.1, read on the forward strand.
CGTGATGCCCAACTCCACACCCAAGTGGAAGCACGGAATCGTAGGAGGCCGAGAAAGGCATCTACGTATTTGCACCATCTAATTTAATAAACTTTATATTTCTTCCTAGTGGTTTATAATTAAAAACATTTAAAATACAATCCCAAAATAATGTATCGCAAAGTGCAGGATTGCCTCTCATTCTTTTTCTTTATACTGTATTAAGAAAATTTTGATTTATTGCCAGTCAAGAAGACGACGAAAAGAAGGAGTGAGAGAGAAGACTCAAAATCTCTCTAATAATTAAAATCATCACCGAGGTATGAATAGAATCTGAGAATCTGATCAAATCTATGAAAAAAAATTCAAAAATCCCTGAATGCTTATTGCATAAGCTAAACTTCCGTCGGAAATCATTATGAATTTCAAGTTACGCCCGTTCTTTTCATTCACTAATGTTGACCATCTTCCAATGCTAGAATGTCTCTTTCTAATGCTAATGATGTATTATCTTAATTATAGTCAGTCTCATTTAAGATTTATCTCCGAAAAGCGTATACAAAGGCAAGACTTTTTCCCTTCCTCTATTCGCTTGTTCTAAGTAAGACTAGCCTCCAAAATGAGCCAAAAAAAAAACGACACTTGACACGTGAAACTACAATGACGAATGATTTGGAGTTTAACTATTGTTCCCTAAATATAAGCCTTCTTCCTTTAATGAAAATTATTCTTCATTTTCTTAATTGCAAATTGTAATTTGGGGATTAAAGGGACGTGGAAATTTATCAAAGCAATGATGCGACGTACACACGAAGAAAGGATCCATTAGTTTAACTTCTAGGGTCAAGCGTTGTTTCCAGCGAACGAACACGTGGAAGGGGAGGCGTGGGTCGTCCAGAGGACAATGGACACTTTTCATCGATGGGCGTCAGGTTAGGGCTTCTAAAAGGACCGAGGTCTCGGACAAAAATAATGACGCGGAGAAAAGGATGAGCTTGCCCAGCGCTTCGTTGATTAAGACTGGGACGCCTCCTCCTCCTACACACACACACACACATTCGCTCGCTCGCTCGCAACGTCACTCTCTTTCGCAATATCTTTTTTTTTTTACCCCACTTCCCTCTTTTGCTGCAGCTCTTACTTTTCTGACAGGACAAGGAACATTTAAAGTCGGGAATGGCAGTAATTCAGCTGGAATTTAAACTAGGAGAAACACAACTCAAGCGAATGTAATTACGTAGCAAGAATAAAGCATAAAACGACTAAGGAGAAGAGTGCGAGGATTAAAACAAAATATAAAGAAGGACAGGCGGATATGAAAAAATAAATAAATAAAATCCACGCGGAAATGAGCGCTAAAAGAGAGACAGAAAAGAGCTACACTAAGGCAGAGGACGAAAACGTGCCAAGAAAAATCCATTAGCCAATGCATAAACTTGCTCATTTGAGACTTTCCAATTTATGACATATTTCCAATATTTTCCCTCTCACGTGACCATGTTTTTAATAACGAGATCACCGGTGCCTGATGTTAAGGCGAAACAAATATAATTATTTAAGAATTTCTTATACGTATAAAAAATCAACACAACTAGTACGTTCCAATAGATTGAATGCCCTTGACTTAATCTAGAAGTTTTCTTCTTCACAGTGAGCATCAATAATGCGTACGAAAAACTGATAAAACTTTGTTTATAGCGTGGAAGTTTCTTCAACTTCATTTCAAGTTTTTCCTACAAACTCGATTCTCCCTTTTATAAACTTTTAATTAAAACCTCATCTAACGGTCACCATTAATGAGTGAAGTAAACGAATTTTATAATTTTAGTTAATTTTATAAATAAACGAATAATAATGATAAATAAGTAAGTAATAAAAAGTAACAAATAAAAATAATATAAAATAAAAAAAATACAGGGGTTGGACAAACTCTTCATTAATACAAAATCTTCCTTTTGCAATAATCACAGCTTGTATCCGATGTTGGATGGACAAATACAACTCTTGCACAACAGCCACAAGGATACTAGCGCGCCCTCCTGAAAAAAATCGCTCATTCTGAAAGTGTCCTTAGAGATGGAAACCTACTGCGCAGCTTGGCCTCCAGAATGCCCCACAAAGGTTCAATGATATTAAGATCAGGGGACTGAGGGTGCCAGTCAAGGTGTTGTAGTTCATCATCGTGTTCATTAAACCAGTTTCGGACAATTCGAGCGGTGTGAATGGGAGCATTATCGTCTTGGAACAGAGGTCGTTCTTCAGAGAAAACAGTTTGCAGCATTGGATGAAGCTGGCCGGCCAGAATACTGACATAACCCTGTGCTGTAACCCGCCCATGCAGGACAACAAATGGGCTGAGAACACGGTAAGACATCG
>JAHWFO010057280.1:15162243-15173469 GCA_023313115.1 Rhysida immarginata
AGGATTCATCTGACCAGATGACATTCTCCCACTGTTGTGTCCAATTTCTATGTTCGCGACACCATTTTCGTCGTTTCAATGCATTGCATGGCATCACTAATGGTTTTGGAATAGCCGCTCTGCCGTGCATGTTCTCTGCATACACTTCACACGGGATATTTTTTGTTGATACAGCTTCCTGTGGATGTATACTCATCTCAGATTTTATCTGGGATGCTGTTGTCTTGTTGTTTCTGGCCACAATCTCCTTCAAACCCTTCTGTCTCTATCAATGAGCTTGACTTTCGGCCGCTCTTGTACTTGGCAAATGATATATTTTCCTGTTTCTTATACGCGGTCACAACAGACGACACGGTATTTCTCCCGGCCCCAACAATCAGGGTGGTCATTTTCATTATTGAAATTCCGACAAGAGGAGCCCCAACAATCATGCCTCTTTCGAAATCTGAGAGGTCAGCCATAATGAGTTTCAACGCAACAATATATTTAGCATCCGCACGCTATCAATGCTTCTAATAGACTGACATGTATACATTCTCGCCCGCTAGGTGGCACGGTTCAAAAGTAGAGGGCGAGACTATACGACAGAGATTTTATTTACATAAGTGTTCATATTATTTTGTCCAACCGCTGTAAATAAATAAATAAATAAATAAATAAATAAATAAATAAATAAATGTTTAATATCTGATATTAAGAAAATAGATTTCTTCTATTAAGATATTTAATGTGAATTCTATGTAATTAATTAATAAATTTCATAATAATCATCCAAACCAAGTTCGACCTTTTGACGATTTTCTCTTCCTTGATGTTAACATTGCAAAGTCTATGTGGTAGAATTTTTTGACTATGTCTTCCTTGATGTTACCATTGTAATCATATGTTCACTTCAAGATGGTCTTAAACACAATTTAAATTCTTTCCTTCACCAGCTAATTCTCTAAATTTGGAATCAAACTATCATCAAATTGCTTTAAGCACCACCTTGAAATGGACATAAAATTGCAGTGTTAACATCAAGGCAGAGAATATATATGCCATATTATCTTCGTTTGGATGACTATTATGAGACATTATTAACGGTTTATTTAATCATAATTAATTAATTACATAGAATCCACAATAAATACCATAATGAAGTAAATAAGAGAAAGAAAGCAGAAAAAAAAATCAAAATAAAAAAATAAAACAATAATAGAAATTAAAAGAAGGCATTAATAAATCAAATAGATTAGCTCTTTAGCGTAGCCCATGGAAACGAACCTTGTTGCCCCTCCCCCTTCTCTTTACGTAATATTCAGTTGAAGTTTTAATGATTTCCTTTTGTCTTCGACCACTGAGAATGAAAACAGTCTTCGAAATACGTAACCGATATTTCTTTCTCATTATCTTTATGGAGGTGTTCGAGATTTTCACTTTCTTTATAGTTCTAAAATTTCACAGGTTTTCTTCGTTATTTTATTTCTGCGTTCTCTTTAAATGCTTAACGAATGAACGAATGAGAAAAATAAATCAAGTGCGATAACATGAAAAAAAAAAATAAAAATGAAATAAATCCCGATAGCTTAGAAAGTTAAAAGTGAAGATAAATGAATAGGCTAAAGGGAAAGAAAAATATTCCAAACAAGAGCAGTGACGGGATAAAAAAGGTGCCGTGGGAAGTACACAGGTTAAAAGATCTAGGGAACCAAGAAACCCACCCTCTCCATCACAAAAGAGGAAAGCGGTGAGATTCATTTATCGCAGGTGTTGCTGCAATCGTTGCCTCTGAATGCAAACCAAACTAACAGCTCAAGCGCTTACTGCCACCAAAAAAAGAGTGCTAACAAGAGGAAAAAAACAGTAAAGAAGTTAATGGGGAGAAAGGCAACATAAAAAGGGGGAATTTTGTAAGTAGTTTTTATGAGAGAGAAGAAAACAGGTGGAGGAGACGAAGGTGACGGAATTTTTCAAGTATATGACTTGAATTAAACATTAAAGAAATAGTAAATAATATTAAAGATCAATTAAAGATAAAAAAAAATCAAACAAAATAACCTGTCAAGATAAAATGGTTCTCTTTTTCAGCTTATTTTTCGGTATATTAAAATAAAATAAAATAAAATAAAAACATTTACAAAGAGAAAATTTGAAATGGGTTTATATTATTATTATTATTATTATTATTATTATTATTATTATTATTACTGTTGTTGTTGTTGTTGTTGTTTTGTTGTTGTGGACAATCTCATATTAGAGTCAGTCATAAAACTGGCAAAAGGTTAATAAATTCAAGTCCTAACCAAGGACCTAAGAACTATTAAGGATATAAATAGTTCCGAGAAGGGTGTTGTTTTTGCAAGGTGAGATTGCTTAAATCAGGCAAATTCAAAATTTCTACGTATCTGGGTAGCCCCTTCGGAGTGCCTCAAGGGCTCCTACAACAATTTGAATGACTACAGTAGTCTTTTTCCTCAAATGTTCAATTTCTATTTGTAAGTCAGGATACTTTGTAATCTTCTCTCGCTGCCTGTCTTCAATACGTGCACCACCCGGTATGGCGACATCAATGACCCAGATTTTCTTTTTCTCAACAACAGTTATGCCAGGCGTGTTGTTGGTCAGATGTCTGTCTGTTTGGATTCTGAAGTCCACCAAAATCTTAACCTCCTCATTTTCCAGAAGTGTCTTGTCTTGATGTTCCCTGTGATATTTGCTGCATTCAAATCCAAATTTCTGGCACAGTTTCCAATGGATAATTTCTGCAACTCTGTCATGGCGTTGCAAATAGTCAGTCTGATATTTTGCTGCATCCGCTGATTAAGTGGTCTACTGTCTCATCCCTTTCAATACGAATTCGACATTTACAGTTCTCGTTTATACGCTGAATTTTTGCTTTCATGCAATTTGTTGATAGAGCTTGTTCTTGAGCTTCCAAAATGAATTTCTCAGTTTTTTCAACATCCCTGCTCTTAACCAGCTCCAAGTAAGTTTGTGTTCAATTTGTCCTCTATATCCTTCACTATTTCCATGAACTGGTTTGCTTTTCAAGTTTTCCACTAGATTTTCGATAGTTTCCTTTCTGTATTCAGCTTTCGACTTCAATGTGCTTCCCCGTTTAACTTCTTTTAGCGACGTCTCTTCACAGTTTTCCTGCTGTTTTTCTTCCTCTACAATCTGTTTCACTTGCAGGAGACCTCTTGGTAAATACAATCGGTCATCATCACGTTTCGGGTGTAAGGCCCGATGCATTGTCATTAGTTTTCTAGTCTTTTAGTCAAGGTTGTCAAATTCCAACCGAGTCCAGTCGATTATGCCAGCAGTGTTTATTGTCTTTATGACGTTTCCACCACTAAACTTTGACTGAGGTTTCTAACACATTTGAATTGCAGTGAAGCATACCGTTGGGAACTTTCTTTCCTTGAGTGACTTTTTCTCGCCCTTTTTCTCAAAATCTTTCAAGGGGAAGGGTGTGATTGAAAATTGTTTTTAGACTAATGTGGTGTTGCTCTACAGGGTAGCAATTGGAAATTTTTAATAGTTTTAGAGTTAGCAAATGGGTGACCTTAAATTTGAGGGTCAAAGTCAAATTTGAATGCGGCAATGAATTCCCCCCCCCCCCATTACCTATAAACTATCAGATCTCTCCTACCCCCCCCCCTATTACCACACTCATCAGATCTCTCCTACCCGGGAGCTTTGAGATATCTGCCATGTTACCAGACTTTTTGGACACCCTGTATATTCAGCCGAAGTGGCTCTTTGACTCGGTTGTGTAGTAAGTCAGAAGCTTCCAAATTACCTACATATTTGTATCCTTCTTCAGATGCCGCTCTTTATGAATTCTTCATTTTCCAATTCTATTCTTTGGCTTTCAACAATTTTACCTGCCTTAAGGGAATAGTGGCATTCCAATGTCCTTGTTAAATTCTCTTGTACTTTCTAGAAAAGAGTTTAGTTCAGTTTTCGTTTATTATTATTATTATTATTATTATTATTATTATTATTATTATGACTTTCTCCATTATGAAGTAAACAATAATCTTCGGCCTGGGTATTCTTTGATTGGAGAAATTAACTTCAGCCTTCCAAATTTGTACAACAAATCCTTGTAGAGACATTCAAAAAAGTAGATTTAGCATTACCAAACAACCAAACAAACGTAGTCGTCAAAGAGAAGGCAGCTAACCAAACATCGTCATGCGACGACACGAATTTAGAAGAATTTCAGAAAAATAGAATCTGTTTGGAATGAGGTACTACATTTAAAACGTTTTAGATTTGGAGGGATTATGGATTTTTAAGTTGATTTGGAATAATTCAGTTTTTAAATGATTTAAAAGTTCACAAATATTTTAGAACGTTGAAAGCGTCCATGTATAAAAACTGCAATCAAGCTCTATGTAGTGACTAAAAGTGACTTGAGTAAACTTGTTTGTTCCGACTTGGTCTGATTGCCGTTGACTTTACTGCTCATGTAACGAATTCTTCCGTGCTATAACTTTGGATTTACCACATAAAACAAAATCCAAAAATCTTTATCCGTTAAGAAGTTATGACGGACACGGATGGACGTTACTTAAAATAACGTGGTAGACGGAACAGGCATGGCACCACTTCAGTAACTAAAAGTAAATCTGGTAAATGAGAAGCTTCTGGTCTTAGCTATTAGTATCTTAACTGGCAGTGAGGACTCTGGTAATCATTTCATGAAGCATTACCATTTTCTTTGGATATATAAATAAAAACAGCTTAAGATGTGCGAATGACATTCTTACAGAAAATAAAAACAAAAAATCAAAACAAAGTACTGGCATTTAAAATATAATTGGCCATAAAAAAATAACAGATAATCACAAGTATATTATAAAAGTCAAAGTAAAGAAAGGAATTTGTCGAAAGTTTTCCATTTTGCTTCCCCCTAGTGGCCGAATCTGAAAAAAAATTGCGAATATCACAATATCTATAACACTGATTATTTATTTATTTATTTATTTACTTATTGTCATTTGACAGATAATCGCTCTTTTAGCATCCACCAATCCTAACAACAGTAAAGACAATAACGCTTCTTTATTGAATAGTTTATATTTTCAAATTTCCAAAATCCTTATGTTAACACCTAAGCCAAAACCTGGAATTTACTCGTGATACATATACAAGTATTTCTTTAAAAAGGAAATACTTCTTTCTTTTTTCTTTCTTTAAAAACCAATTTCGTGAAATATTTTTTTTTTTTATGTTCAGAGAAGGGAATATCTTTACTCTTAACTTCAACCGTAATTTAACGGTAATTTAACTTTCTTAATTAAATGATTCACCATTCTTTGTAAAGTATTATTTTTGGTAATAAATTAAAATCATTCTTGTATCCCTAAAAATAAGTTTCGACTGTCAAAATGGATCATCTCTAAAGTCCCTTTTCGAATGTCCATAGCGATCATTTACCTACAGACTGGAGACCCCTTACCGTGTTAAGGCTTCGGTGCCACGAGCACGCCATCATATACATGTCAATTTCCTTTTAATTTGACACGAAACATTATTAAAACGTCGAGAATATCAAACATTAACAGAGGGAAAGAGACAATGTAGTTGCCAGAACAGCGCAAAAATAAAACGCAATCCTTCATCTTAAAGATTAAAAACGAAAAATAGCAAATTTACGTAAATTCATACTCGGAGCCATGAAAATAAAAAGCACAAAAAATCTTTAACGCCACATAGTAAAAATAATTGCAAAATAAATGCAAAGTTATACTTACAATATCCTCGCCAATCTAAAACAATAAATGTATAATCATTTGAGAATTGCATCTCTTGATCGATAGTAAATGGTTTAAGTTGCTGCTTCTCAAAAATTGCCTTTTCAATTCAGTTAAGTCTGAAAGTTTTAAAACTTAGTGACTACGCGAAATAAGGAACAACAACATATCAGAACTGACATTTACAAAGCAGAGTGTCCATAATGGCTGTCCAAAATTTATTACTTTAATATTTTAAGATTTCCATGGCATAGCGGGAAATGAAGATTACCACGTTAACAATTTACAGAAATGCGTGAGACTCCTTTTAAAATATTTAAAATTTCAAATAAATTTAGAATGTGTAAAGTTATTCTTACTTTCTTCAGGAATTATAAGCCTAAACATCCATAATATTCAAGAATGTTCAGTGAGGATTTTTTATACAACTGTATCTCAATGTATAAATTATTGACGAAAATTGGAATTTTTTTTTTACAGGAATCGCGATTCTCTCTTTGTTAGGATCGATCTGAAATTTCGCTTTGAAACTTCATCGATAGGATGGTGTGAATAACCTTAAAGCTAAAGTGATAATACAACTTGGATACTGTGTCAATTCAAGATAGCATAATTAAATGAGGGCTAATGAAAAAAACAATTCTTCCCTATTAAAATATTTATACGCACTCAAAAATTCGACCAGTTTTTGAAATCTTCACCAGGATTCCGCTCTGCATGTTTTCCAAAATCTAATTTAAATACAACGCGGCTACGTGAATGGAGATAACTAATCGTTTGCGCTATAACGACGATATTGGGCATATGTACGAGCGTAGAAGCGATAATTCTACTAAAAATTCAGATTTAAAACGGATTTTAAACCTGTCAAACGACAATTTTCCCCTATTTTGTCCAAAATCTTGTAGCGCTGCATTTTGTTGAAGAGAAATTGCACCCGATGAGAATGCGGAATTATTCGCCATAGAAGACAGGGTTAGCTGCTGCGAAGTGTACGAAAAACATTAAGACACCACTTATAAATTCGAAATGGTGTCACTTAAAAATCACACCGATGGAAAGATGAAGTCTTAATGCTGCTATGTTTTCATTCAGAAGCGGATGTCTGTCAAAATGCTTGCGTTCGCCTTTCAAAATAGTGTTCAAGAATAGGAGAATAGCGCTCGGCGACCACAGAGGCAAAAATCTTTCTAATATCAGGATATTTAGATATCAGATTTAGAATTTTTACTTTAAAAAAAAGAATGCTCGGAACATTTTCTAAGTCTTAGTGAAAAAGTCAAAATAATTTATAACGATTTCAGATTTGATTAAAATATTGTGTTCTTTAGAGCTGAATTTTGATAGAATACGTTCGACTAATCGATATCAAAAAGCAATTTTTCCCCTCCATCTGAAAATATATTTCGTATGGGAAAAAAAATTATTCATTGTTTGCATTACTTCTTATTTTGAACTTCTTTAGTATTAATATTGTTGAACATAAATTGGATTTCTTACAATATATAAACAAGTGAAATTAAATTTAAATTGCCATAATACATGGTTTTGAAATAAATAAAATAAATATATTAAATTACATCTTGGAAAGTTTTCTTTATTAAATATTGATTCCCAATTGACAATTCAAACTCAATTTTTTTATTCAGACACAGATTCTGAATTTTCTTCATTATTCAATTTTTTTCTTAGGATAAAAGAATAGAGCCACCTTATTCAACTATATTATAAAGCTTGATTAGGACTGCGTTTAATATCGTTAATTTCTAATATTATTTAAATTAGAATTAATATGATCTTAAACATAATTTCAAGTTTCAATAAAAGTATTTGCAAATACTTCGGGCTTATAGTACAAATGTAAAAGTTGAAAGCGAAATCGAGATATTTTACATATTCCTACAATTTGGCAACGATCTTTTCCAATTTAAGAAGCTAATGAGTCAATTCTGAATATCATTACCAAAATAAATATCTACCATATATACTTTTTTACCTAACAGCAAACTAAAAATTAAGTTCACCTTCAATCTAATAAAATTCTAAGTCACTCTAAGATACGACATGCTAAATACGAGCTCAAAACTAAGTAAGATGATAAAAAAACGATCCACAGACTATAACATCACGATAAACTTCTTATTAATAAGGATTATAATAACATTCCCGGTCGTAATGAAAAGTAGAAGGGAAAAGAATTGGGAAGAAAAATGACGATGGAGTCTTCGGCACTTCAGTAATACTATCACGGAATACATAAAAGGTCATCTATCATCGTCGGATGAAGACACGAAGTTGAGTAATGAGGTGAGAATAATAAAAAAAAAATTGGTGGAAGAGGAGAAGGAAAAAACCGCAGAAAATTCAAGAGGAAAGGAGGAAGGAGGAGGAGGAGACGGATGAAGGCGGAAGGGGCAAACCCAATCTCTCCTGGGGTCTCCTTCCTGTGGCGCAGCTCAACAATGGCGTGTGTGACACATTGTTGGCATAAAGACATCATAAATCATAACACGGGAGACAGAGTTGGGAAGGCTATTGGGGTGCCTTGGAATGCACAAATAAAAATGTCACGCCACGAGTCAATAGCATCATCCCGTCTCTGGCGGTACCCGTAAACGGATCCTCCAGAACAGCACAGCTTAATTTTACAATGGGGCTTCTTAAGACAAGCGAGCATCACCGTCTGGCAAACTTTCTCATTCCTTCATTTCCCCCCCCCCCCCCTCCACCCCACTTTACCTCGCCGCCAATCTTCCCATTTTAAACTTTCATCTCCTGAAAAGAAAACAGTTCCTCCTCCATCACCAAAACCCACAAATTTTCATCTCGGACAACATTATCACAGCTGTCATCGCGATAGCGTTAATATGCAATTGGCGACATCCTTCAGGCTTCGTCTTTCTCGTCATCAGTCATCAAAACCTAAGTTCTTAAGAAGTTTTAATTTATGTGCTACCAGTTGTTTGAAAATGAGAGGAATAAAATTTATTCTACTGCCTTAGGCAATAAATCATTCAAAAATGATTTTGTACCAAAAATGAAAAAAAAAACGGAAATAAAATCAAACAACTTTATGGCGTAGTTTTTTGAATTTTTTTTTTATTTTAAATAATCCCGAAAAATTAAATTAAACATTTAAAGATTCACAAAAAACAAATAACTTGTAATACTAAATTACACACTGTCACATAATATTAGATTCCGTAGAAAAATAGTAAAGACATTAACAATATTCAGAAGCTGAAATTATCATAATGATTGTTCAACAATTGCATGCATAATATATCGACTTTATGACATTGTTTCCTTGCACAAAGCAATTTTTCATTGTTCCCAATTTGTGTCCAAATTTAAAAGCCCAGTTTCATTGTCTTGTGCATTGCTTTTATTAATAATGTCCAAGAAAGGACAAGCGCATGAAAAAAGAATGCTAAATTGGCAACGCTGCAATTTTTGTCTTAACAATGGGTTTGGCTGTCCTATAAATATAGCTTCACTTACAACAATCCAGGGGGGGGGGGGGGAATCAAATTGAAATAACCAGTTGCAGCTCCTTTCTTCAAAATGACATCATAAATTCGAGGGCAAATTCGTAATGCCAAAGGGCTGATTTTCTTACAGGCATTCTGAATTGCAGTTTTCAGATCATTTATACTTCTGTACTGGCGCCCGTTGCCACAACTGCTCTTGCCAGTATTCCCTACTCATTTTCCATGGGATTCAAGTCTGGAGAGAGTGGTGGCAAGTCAATAATTGCAACAGCGTCGTTTAAAAACCACTCAAATGTAAACTTGGCTAATCGGTGCGACTCAAAGTTCGGTGCATTATCCTACTGGAAAAACCACAAAAAAGCTAAACGAAGAAAAAGAGGATTTCAGCATCTTCTGGTATTCAAGGGCTTTCATCCTGCTGCTAACAAGTGTAATAGGCGTGGTTCCATTCCACGAAAAGCCTGCCCACACAATGGCTGAGCCACCAACCTAGACAAATCAGGCTATTACAATGGATTCCTCCCACTGCAAATCATGCCAATAATATTTACACCCATCCAAGCCATCCAAATTAAAATTTTTTCGTCGCTCCGGATGATTTCGTGCCACGTGAAGGCCCATTCTATTTTTTCCCTCCACCAGTCCCAACGAACTTTTTTGCTTGAAAGTTTATCATTATTGTTAAACAAACTTGGCGATAATTTCAATTCCTGAATATTGTTTACGTTTTTCATTATTTTTGCACTGAATCTAATTTTATAGCACAGGGTGTACAAGTAAAACTTTCTATTCGCGTGCTATTTTAACGGGAAAAATGAAAATAATAATCAAATTAATAAGCAATATGGATATGAAATTGCTTTTTGGCCTCAAAATCTCGGTAAGAAGCAGCAGCAAACCTAACTTACTTTTGGTTTTCGAAGAACATTAATTCTTTTCTTTCTAGAAAATAAAAATAATAAGCTTTCAAGTTCAAATTGAACGTCGTGCATCAAGGTTACATCTTCTTATATACTAACTAGCAGAGGACCCGGCGTTGCCCGGGATAATTACAGGGTCGGGACACATTAATATGACCACCTGCTAGTATCCGGAATATGACCTTTGGCGGCAAGCACAGAGCTAGTCGACGTGGCAGAGAGTCAATAAGTCCTCGGAAGGTGGTTGCAGGTATCTGGGACCATTCGGCGATCAGTGCATCCCGTAACTCCATCCGTGCGTGGTGGAGGGTCCAGCTTGCGGACATGGCGATCGAGATGGTCCCACAAATGTTCAATGGGGTCGAGGTCCGGGGAGTTTGGTGGCCATGGGAGTAGCTTGAATTCATCCTCATGCTCTTCAAACCAGTCGTGGACACTTTTAGTAGTATGGCAGGGAGCATTGTCCCGTTGAAAGGTGCCATCACCCTGAGGAAACACTGTCGACATGAAGAGGTGTACCTGGTCTGCGACGATCGTCAGGTAATGAACAGCATTCAGTGTACCCTCCAGCGGTATCAGTGAACTCAGACCATACCACGAAAACATCCCCCAAACGGTCACACCTCCCCAACCAGCCTGTCGTCTGCCAACGATGGTGTCAGGATGCCTGTTCTCAGATGCTTCCTGGCGAATTCTTCATCGTCCGTTCACTCTGTTCACCAGAAACCGCGACTCGTCAGAGAAAGCAACCCTTTGCCACTCGGCCGAGGTCCAATGGCGATAGTCCATTGCGAATTGGAGGAGTTTTCAGCGATGCACAGGCGTCAACATGGGTGCTGCTACCATACGCCTGCTCCGGAGCCCCAACCTCAAGAGGGATCGTTGCACTGTCTTGGTGCTGACACGCCTAGTGGTCACTGTTCATTTGCTGTGTCAGTTGCTCAACAGTGGCACGCTGATTGATCTTGGCCACTAGGCTCGCCTGACGCTCGCCTCTAGGATCGATGGCCCGTGGGGCCCCACAGTTACCTCTTTGGTTGCTCGAAAATGTCTGGTTCGTCCAGTCAC
>JAHWFO010057280.1:15173869-15257958 GCA_023313115.1 Rhysida immarginata
TTGCTCTACCCATGACGGCGACAATTGCCGTGTTAACGGATGCTACTACACGTCTGCTGTTGTCAGCTTTTAATGATATGCAAAGATTTTTCATCTGCATACCATGGGACGTTCGAACATGTTCGAGACCTTGTATACTTGCAGGTAAGCAGAACAATCTCCAAATTGGTTAAATAATAACCCAATCAATACAACACACAGCGAAGAGGCTATCCATTTTAAGAAAAATACGAAATACAGGAATTCTAGGTTATATACCGGGAGTTTATTTACCTCTTGATATCCATCTTCACCACCGGGGAACATCACTAGATACTTATCCGTCGGTCCGTCCGAGGCCAACAAAGAAAGTTACAACAATCCGTCCGAAACCAGGGATTGCTGTGGCAAGACAATACTTCGTCATTGTTATTTAATTAAATAAATAAACTGAAAAAAATAATATTTCTCTTGGTCTGTCCAAAGCCAGGGATTGTTGTGTGGTAAGATAATACTCTTAAGGGCAGTATCTTTTGAACGGGAATAGGTAGCCAGTTGCAATTTTCACAGTGTATGCGTTATTATGGCAGATGGCGGATTGTCTAACAAATAATAAAAAAATGTAAAAAGTTTTTTATTTTTGTTTTTTTTTTTTACATTTGAGATTTTGGTTTTTTTTTTTACATTTGAGATTTTGTTTTTTTGTTCTATCGTAGGAACGGTTATACATACAAGCGTCAAACTTGGCATGATTGTAGTCAAACTCTGAAGTATTACAACAAGTAATGAAAAACTGGCCAAGTGTGAGTTGGACTTGCGCAACGCCAAAAATAAAATCTTTTTTGAGGTGATCTGTTAATTTAATATTTGAAAATTTTTTTGTTCAAAGCGCTTATTTTATAAATTTCGACACTTAAACTATTATAGATTATATGTCTATAAAAGCCGAAATCGAGAACACAGTGCCACACCCTCCAGAACCTAGCATATTTTGGTAAATATATAATAGTACGGAACCCTCGATGCGCGAGTCCGACTCGCACTAGCCCAATTTATTTTATATGCAGATGAACAGTAGCCTATATTGTTGCAGAATATAAGTTTAGAACACAATTGATACTCCACTTTCATTTCTTTACTCTTCAACCTGTACGGAATTTCTAGTTAATACTAAATCATCTTAATTGGTTCCGCTTTCGCTGCACATTTAGTGGATCTGGTTTCGAACTCGGCCTGTTTGGACGAGTCAATTGCCTAATACTAGGTTCGCACTAGCACATTGGATCTAGATCGGCAGCTTGAACTAGATTCGAAGTTTGAAGTGCGAACGCCAGCGATCTGATTTCGAACTAAATCGACTGTCTCCAAACTCGATTCACTGAATCCTGTTCGGAGAACTCGATCGATGCTGCCAATCTAGATTCGTTCCTTCCCACAATCCCTTGCACGATTAAGTTTTCACAAAATGGCGTCCTAACAGTCGATCGACTCTTGGTCCGAATTAAAAAACAAAATTTTATTCGGCCTATGGCTTGAAAACTTCTCATGGATGGATTGAGACGACAAAAAAAGAAATTCAAGCATATACAATCCATTGCACCTGTTGACGTGGAGATTAATGTACGAGTTCCCTAACTGGATAGCAGCGCTGAAGTGCGAACACACTGTGGATCTGAAACGAATCCAATTTCTCAATGAATCTAGTTTGTATCTGGATCTACTCGATCTAATTCTGTAGTGCGAATGAGGTATAACAGATCCATTGAGATTCCGCGAAGCTTTCATTCTACGCTAACCGCAGACCTTATTGCACAGAATTCTGCGTCTGACGGAATGACCAAATTTGTAGGCTCCTACCATCATCGCGATATAATATGGACGAATCAACAGCTTTTGGTTATGCAGTATAAGAAAGATACATGTCAAACTTCCATCAAGATTCTCAATTATGATTTTATAACTAAGCACTATAATTAGGATTTTAAGAGGCACTGAAATATTTTACTGTGTTCATTAAATATTTGGGCTGTGTTCATAAATATATTACCGGTTATCAATACTCTAACAATTCATTGTAACAATCCCAGTTGATATCTAGTGTATGTTTACAACCACAGTCTTTAATTGGTGGGCTTATAAAATGCTTAAAATTCGCAACGACTGAAATGAATTCTAAAAATACAAATAGTTAACACGGATCGATATTCCGAACAACTCGATCCACTTTCGATCGATCTAAGTATTTAAAAATTTTGAGTTGAGTGATATAGTAGCTAAGTTTTAATATGTTGAGTCATCGTTCTTTCTAAAATAAAAAGACGAACAACGTTCGGAAATCAAGAGTGGGGGGAAAAAAAAATCACTACTGCCTCAAACAGCTGAAAATCCAAATATTAATGCCTTTGCATCGACTAACAGACCCTTTTGAAAGCCCTTCACATGAACAAGCTCAAACTTTAGAAATTTATCAAAAATACTGAATTTTACTGACAACAACGACGGCAGTTTTAAACATAAGGAAAGTTGCTCTAACTTGCAAAAAAAATTGTTCTACTGATACAGTCAAAGTAGTTTCGAACTTAATTCAATTAATGAAGCTATAAAAAAACTCGTAAGTGAAGAAGTAAGCAAAATGTAAAGTAGATGGCAAAACAACAACAAAAAATCTTTATTGCTCCTTAAGGTCGCGTGTCATTAACAAATTCATTATTAGAACAGAAATTTTGATGTGCTTAAATGTTAAACAAATCTTAAAGCAACCTAAAAAAGAAAACATTTATGAAGGTATTCAGAGTGCACAGAAAAACGTTTCCCACAGCGCAGAACACCATATTCCCACAGTGTCGCCATTCTCACGCTCGACTTGCTTTCATTTTAAAGCGAAAATACCCTGACGGATGGTGACTTTTAAATCAAACACATTCGTAAAGTAAACAACCAACAGAAAATTACCGTAGGAAATTATTCACTAACTCCATATTAAACCTGGTGAATACCCACGAAAGTTCCAAATTTTAATTATGAAGCAGAATGTGCACATAAAGCAGAAACCACAATATGAAAAAGTCTTCAGTTGTACTAAAGTAATTTTAAACGCAATTAGTTTGGACAAAATTTAGTTTCCTATAATTAAAGCACTGCCAAATAAAAATTTTAATATTCAAAAGAATATCTCTTCTACAACTAATCTTACCAAATTACCGGATACTTTACTAACTAAATATTTAAACGAAAGTCGACAAGTATAGTAAGCTACCTTTGCAGATATCATAGTCTTTACTTGTCTGGAAAGAATTTCTACCAGTTTCTAACATATTTCAATTGGAAATATGTACCACTTCTCATATTTCAGAACAGCTGCCAATTCAGACACTGGATAAAGTGAACAGGCACGAGGTTGACGTTCCAAAATCATACAACAAGCTCGGCTTGTGGAGGCCATACAACCACCCAGGCCACCCAGTTACAGACTTTAATTTTAAAACATGTTATGGGTGGGAGCACATGTTGATAAACAAATGGATCCTCTTACAATATCAAGGTAAACCTCGAAATCCAGTTTTCTTCACGTGAGCCATAGGACCCAGGCACATCCAAGAGAAAGATCCAAACGTAATAACGCTACAGTATGCAAGGCATATAACGTTCGTCGGATCTTTTCCCAACCAATGTGCGATTGGTCAGTCTGCCGAAACATATAGTGAGATCCATTGCTCCAAACAACGTTTCCATTTGCCTTCACCACTTTAACCATGTCTGCCTAAGCCTCCTTAGATTCGCCTTCTGTAAGTTGACCCTCAAAATCACCTATATGGACTCAGCTGTTTGCATAGAGGGCAGAAGGAAATTTGTAGGTCATGTGAATGATCACATTCCTTGGATAGTTTTTTAAAATTGAATTCATCTGCTGCTTTATGGAGTTTGTGACGCCAGTGTTTGCTTTCTTTGAAAAGTGAATGGAAGCGCTTCAAAAAAAGGACATCAAATGGAGAACTTCAATAAAGCAGATTGAATAATTTTCAATTCTCCTTTCGATATGTGCTACTGATAAGTGAAAATATGTGAATTGAATTCTATGCAGCTCACGATTGTATGTTAACCTTCCCGAGACTGTTCACGATGGCTTCGGATTTTCGCGTTCTTTCCGAAATCTGTGGCTTCTCCAGACTTTTGTGGACAAGATGCCGAAGCCTGAGCTTTTCTTCTTGCGCCAAGGACTTCGTTGCTAACTCAATGCCTGGCTAAAATATTGGGCGATGTGTTACATTATCACATTTTCACTATATTCCAGTTTTTTAATTGGAAAATTTTTGTTGACACCCTTGCGGACCTGAAAGATAAGGTTAGGTTAGGTTAGGTTAAGTTAGGTTCTTTTTTGTCCTATTTACACTATTGAGTATTAAAGAAGCGACAACAGCAAATGCAAATAAACAGCCATCACAAAAAGTGCAATTTGAGCGCCCTCCCAAAGGATTGAGATAATTGGTGTGTCCAAGTAAGGAAAAAAACTTCGAAAACAAAGTAACAAAAAAAAGTTGAGAAGCGTTTTAGTTGGAGTGCTTCAATACAAGCAGTTTCAACAGAATTTCTTATTTCTATTTTCAGTTTAAAAACTAGTTGTTACCCACGGCTTCGCCCGCCCGCGCCATCTGTTGAGGGTAGATAATTTTAAAACCCCAGAAAGTGGGGAGGGGGGGGGGTCGTAGGGGGCTGATTTTTGGCGATAGAGCAGGTCCTTTATTGATAATCCTGTCCTGAAAATTTCAAGTCGCTAGCTCAAACCGTCTAGGAGGAGATAGAATTACAGATAAATAAATAAATACACGCAAGAGTTTGATATACTATCTAACTAGTATATAGATAGTTAAGTGGCGTCTGTATTTTTGGATCTTATCTTCTGAATATCACAGAATCTTTATCTTTCCCGTTTTTAAAGCAACTGCCATAAGCTCCCGTTTCGAACTAAAAATCAGGCCTAACGCCCTTTAAGAATTAAGATGATATAATGTCACGCCTAGAAAGATTATGGTAAAACTTTAAAGAGTGGAGATCCCCCCCCCCTTCTCTTCAAAATTTGAAATATTAGTATGTACAACTCCTTACCAAAAATTAGAATAACGGTATTTTACGTTCTGAAGTTAAATCTGAGTGGAGGGTAAACTTTTGTAACTACACGTTTAGACTTTTTTCCTGGATGATGTACTTATTCCTCTACTCGACCTCAAAAGGAACTAATTTATTCAAAAGTTAAAATTTAAAATAAACAAATTGAAGATGATAAAATATTAGAATAATTCCAAGATAGAGACAAAAAAAATTAGAATAAGATTCAAAGCTGTCCAATCCTGTCCAATTAAGTGAGCAGAAATGCTGCAAATGATTTACATATCTTTTTAATGTTCAATATAAAAGGCAGTAGAACTTTTCATAGTTCAGGCTGAGCAACATGGCTAGGAAATCGGACGTATACTATGTCACAAAGCGAACAATATGTGATCTTTATGCAACTGGAAAAATTCTGGCAGAAGTTGCGAAAGTCATGAAGTGCTCACAATCTACGGTGCAAAGGTATTAAAACAGCAAAAGGAGAGTCCAACTTTTATAAGAACTCGAAAGAGATGTGGATGAAAACTTAACATTAGTGAGAGGCAAGACAGACAGGACAAGTGAAGAAACAGTTTTAAAAATGTTAAATATATTCAATACGAGTGTAAAAAAAAGTGCGGAGCAATCGTGTCAAGCACAACTTCAAACAGAAAACTACATCAATTTGCATTTCCCTTATGACAAGCCCACGTAAAGTGCTGCAAGGAAAGAGTGGCTTGACGACAAAATGACTGGGTAATTTCCTGAGTAATGCTGAGTAATGTCCTGTTAGTGACGAATGCATATTTTGTTGTCTTTTGGTGATCTAGGCCATGAGTGTGGACACAGACACAAGCTTACAACCGGGACTGCCTGAAGAGACCAGTGAAATTTGCTGCTTCAGTAATGGTATGGGGAATCATGTCAGATGAGAGTAGGAAACTTATGCGTTCCTAAATGCTGCAATCTATCAAGAAATACTCGACAATTTCATGATCCTATCATCTGAAGATCTCTCCTATCTAATCATTTCATATGCTAAATCTATGAAAATGCTTCAACGTCGAAGTACGTTGTATTATCATTGAAATTCACAAGACATTAATCCAATTGAAAATTTATGGAACTGATGAAGGCTAGACTTCAGCAAAGATCCCACAAACAAAACAGGGCTTGATTTCGGCAATCAAACATATATGATATATTATCAATCGTTAAGAATGTAGTAAGTTGGTCAATAGCATGCAAAATAGGCTATGTGTTGTAATTAAAGCCAAATTTGTGTATCTTTTTTTGTCATCATTCTAATTTTTCATCTTTATATTGGGATTTTTCTATAATTTTGTCATCTTCAATTAGTTTAATAATTAGTTTTCAGGTTGACTAGAGGAATAACTACCTCATCCGGGAAAAAAAAAGCCTAAACGTATAGTTATAAAAGTTCGTTAATTACTCTTCACTCTAATTTAACTTCAGAACGTAAACTACCATCATTCTAATTTTTTTTGGCAAGGATTATAAATTTTTCATTCTATTGTATAAATTCTTTCTCGGGTATTTAAAAAATACTGCATGCTTTGTCTGTATTACAATAAAAAATGAAATAAAATTTCTTCAATCAAATAGAGCTTGAGGATATGCCGGTTGCGAAAAATTTCTTACGGTAATTTGAAAATGGAATAGAGATAATAAGAGTGCTTCCAGTAGATCCCAAGGTCGCCAATAGTTCACCGTTTGGCACCGCGTCCGACTGGCCAATTCTGTGCGTTTGTGTTTTTAAACAGCCGAAACTGAAATACGTCATTAGAACTCAGCGCCTACGATTTTGATCAAAAATACGAGGGAGGCTCAAGAGGTAACATTAAATAAAAGTATGTTAAAAATTTGAAACTTTTACAGTGTGGCTATAATTAAACATTCCCTACTTAACCCACCTTATACAGAAAACTATTTATACTACGAGTACTAAACAAGGTAGGAATAGTATTCAGATTATGGGCCACAAGATTTGCATGGCTCACTGCTTCTGCTTTGCATAGTTTATCAGGGGAACGTTCCAAATGTACCAATCTGAAGAGAAGCATCTCAATAGAGATATCAGGCATATCCCACGGAGATACTTCGTGCAGGTGCAGCATGGTATCCTTCGCTTTCAGACCATTTTGGACACTGATTGTGCGTCATTTCGAGCACACTTTATATCTAACGAACAGTAAGTCCACAAAACCCAGACTTATTGTTTGAATCGCAACCCGTTAAAAGTGTTTCTATTGAACTGATTATTCAACATATCTCTTCCCCATGTTCTTGGCAATATTCACATTACGGTCCCTGTTCGCGCAATCGCTCGTTTTCCGCATAAAGATTATTTTCGATAATTTTAGATCATCATCTTTTCTTACAACAAAACCATATTAACGTCGAATTTCTGAAAGCTTCTCAACATTTAGACGATCAGATATATCCAGAGATGGTGGCTGTGAGGCACGACTTTATTTGTAGAATTTTGGAGAGCAGAGTCAACCAACTACATAAATGATTTGGACCTTCTCTCTTTACTCAGTATAGATGGCGGGTTTTTTCTTCCAGTTAAATATTAAATTTCTACCATCTTAAAAGCACCTCAAAATGGAATCTATTATAATATTGCTCTAAGTAAACAAACTGACAAACTGCTTGGTTGATGCTACAGTAGAAGTAAAAGACAAAAAAAGTAATGTTTCTCCTCTCATAAATAGAAAATAAGTGAAGGCCAAAAAAGTAGGAAGCCCACAAATAAGCTTCGGTAACAATGGCATCTTTGGCAACGGGCGTGACATTCGCATTCACGTACTAATGGAATTGAAGAGAGTAGAAGCAATAGTATCGTTGGCGCTCGCCCGCTCGACATCGAGACCTCTTGCATTATGTACGAAATAGGCAGAAAACATGGAGAAAGTGCAGGATATTCTTCACCGGCGCTCCCAATTACGCTATTCTGGTCTTACTGAGCAAAAGGAGAGGGTAGCGGAGGGGGGGGGGGGTTGGGAAAGGGGGAAAAGATTCTCTAATTGGTTGTGACCGACAATCCCCCACAGTAAACCTTACTTCGCGTTTGCTAGTGAACTGAATAAACAGCAGAGAAATAATATCCTAAGATATAAACCAGTCGAAGGGATGACCGAATGAAAGAGGAAACCGCTGGCCCTCTCCTTCCGTAATGGGCAAGGCTCTCTCTTCTCCTTCATCCCCCACTAAATGCGACGCATCTGCGGCGGAAGGCGGGGGCAAAGGGAGACGGAACTCGTAATCTCATAAGCTAACGGACTTAGAAATTTCGTTCATTTTAATACAGCGTTTTTGGATGTTCATCCTTCCTCGCCATATAGCTTACATCTCTCATCAGCTTCACGCGCGCAGCTACTCCTACTACATCGAACCTCGACACTAATTGCTAATAAATTTTTAATTCCATTTCATGCGTATTAGCGCGGTATTAAGGGACATTCAAAACTATATTCAAATTCTCTTAAATCAACTTACAATCCATAAGGCCTAGTATCACGAATGTCAACAAATTATTTAACAAAACACTACGCCAAGTTTTCGATTATGCATTTGCTAAGTGCCTAAATGATGTGTATAATTTCGACTTATCAATTGCTTTTTAATAATATTAACGAAAACTTTCCCTTAACTCTGCGTTATTTTTCCTCCAATTAATTTAACCTGGTAATTCTAAAGCTTTATCAATTCGGTATAAGCACAAACTAAAGCTGATCAAATTGAAAGTACGACTGTGTAATTATTCTATGTCAAATGTTCGACAAAAAGTGACTATCCACAATTAAAGCGGATCTAGCCCCTGCCTTACACTAATAAGTACCAGCGCACCGCGGACAAAAATATATGGGTATTTCAAGTTACCTAAAGAAGGTCTTACGTATGAATCGTCACTTATACGAGGTGTATACAATAAGTATCAAACCTTTGGCCGGAAAAGCTAGTTATTCACCTGTAGGTTTAAACATTAATCTCCTTCAAAGTACAGTACTCTCTTTGGGACTGCACACACTTCTACCGCTCCCATCATTGTTGGAAGCTTTTATGGAAGGCCTGCTTGGGAATGGCGGACAGCTCCGCCGTCGTTTTCTGCATAATGTCTTTTCGTGAATGACCGGGTTCCTTTCAGCGACGTTTTGAGCTTGGGGAACAGCCAAAAATCGCATGAAGCCATGTCAGGGGAATAAGGAGGCTGACGGACCGCAGGAATGCGATGTTTGGCCGGGAACTTCTGAATCAGGTGCGATGAATGGGCGGTGCGTTGTCGTAATGAGAAAACCCGCCAGAGGAGGAAACCTGCGGTTGATTCGTTTAGGCAGGAAAAATAAAGGTCCGATACTTTTTGTACACACCTTGTATACAGGATGAGTCTGAAAAAGTGTGTATAACTGTAAGCAATGACAGATGACCAGAATGAACATTTTCTTTTAATACAATGTGAGTTCGAATTTGAACGCTAACTGAGATATGAAGAGAAATTAAAATGCAGCCACCAAGATCAACAAGTTAATAACTCAGGTTTGCATCGCCTAGAATAATGAATTTTGGAGGAATAATAGGGTACATAAAACTTTGTATACCGTTAAAGTTTGATCGAATTCCAACGAGTAATTTCCGAGTTTTTAACGGTATACAGTTTTATGTATCCTATTATTCCTCCAAAATTCATTATTCTAGGCGTTGCAGAACTGAGTTATTAACTTGTTGACCTTGGTGGCGGCATTTTTATTTCTGTTCATATCTCAGTTAGCATTCAAATTCGGATCCAAATTGTATTAAAAGAAAATGTTCATTCCGGTTACCTCTGTCTGTGCTTATAGTTATGCACTTTTTCAGAATCAACCTGTATAATGAGTAGCCAATTTACTAGGCACATCACCTAATAGGGTGTTGGACTTACTCTACCCGCTAATAGCGCAACTTCGACAGACAGGAGGTTTGGTGATTTCGAGCGTGGATGGCTCCGTCTACCTAATCTCACAGATGTTCGATCAGGTCTAGAAATTGGGACGGCTAATGAAGAAGACTAAACTCGTTGAAATGATCATTGAAACCAATCAGATGACCATTCGAGCGTTATGACTTAATCATGATGAGAATATTCTTGTCCTAAGAGATGATGGTGAGTCGGCAAAAAAGGTTTAGATATGCTGCTGTAAAGTTCAGTGTAAACAACCACGAAAACATTCCCTACACTATGGCACATCCTGTCTGCAAGGATCTCACTGGACATGAAGGGTCCATCGTTTCGTGCTGTTGACGACATACAATGACTCGGCTATCTGTTTCAGTGTCCGTTCGGTAACTTTCCGTTTTCGGGTGAAAGATGTGGTACGCGTCCAAACATCCATTCGTCTGAATATCTAATGAGGTGTGCGTTCAAAAATATTTTTTTAATTTTACTCATTGTACGTGGCTATTTCATTCACGCCCGTTTGATTTTTGCCACTATGCACCTCTTTCGTTAAATCCCTGTTACCGAGCATTTGTTTCCAATCATAGGCCTTCTGGCCAAATGTTTCCTGCCATTTTCGATAGCCTCTAGAATTCGTTGTTGGAGAAAACACCAACAGCTAAATCACACAAAGTATTTAGAACAACCACTAATTAGATATTCAAATACAACAATCAGGCTTTTGCGTCACTGGCTTAATCCACGCACGTATTTCTGTATCATGCTCATCAACAATTTAATGTCATTTACCAAACTTTTCCGACACTTCTTGTATCTTAGTCCTGAATGTGTTTTAATAATTAAAGCACCAACTTTCCACTTTTCAGTTAACCCATTTTCGAAAGGGCAATGCGGAACTTCACCACAAAATAATTTCCTCTTACATTATACTCTTATTTTTGCCAACCCACGAGACAGATTATAAAACAGAGTATTAATTTCCCATAAAAATGATCGAATGATGGCTTACGAAGGGATTGGAACGAACGATAAAGCATCATTTTACATTGTCTTCCTAGTAAATCAATAAACGAGAGATGGGAAAGAAAGACGGAAGAAGGTTTAGAAACGGGAAGAAGAAAAAAACGACGAAAGGTAAAAGACTCGAAAAAGAAAAAAAGACAAATGCGAAAGTGACGGTGGTTTTGAAGAAAAACCTCGCAGACGATCAAGAATTGATGCGCCGTATTCACAAGAGATAGGAGGGTCGGGGTAACGGAGGATGCGGCGGCAGTGCGGCATTCGCCGTGACTGAGTTGCCGGCAAATGGAGTTGACGGTGGCGGAGTTTGGTTGAGGCTCCAGCGGCTCACGATATATTCGTCTCCCGAGACGACAAGTGAACTATCGGAGGCTAGAAAGAGGCGAACAGAAAAGGGAATTGGGCCCCGGATCGCGAGGCCAATGGAAGAAGGGCTGACGGAGACTGATAAGGTTATTCTCCATGTTTACGTTTTTCTGCCTGTCGAGGACTGCAAAATGCAAATTTCGTGTGCTCTGTATAGCAATAGCATATTTTGCAGCAGAGACAACAAGATTTCCATGTAGACCGTAATTATTGCAATATCTGTTAGCCTATGCGTAGTCCTCCAAGCTATCCTTATTGTTTCACCGTGTTCATGTCATTCCCCTCCCGGCAAATAAATCTTATGAACTGTCAAAGTTCAGGAGAACTTTGAATGCTGTATAGAAAGCAAACTATTAAACATGAGCACATGCCCTATACAGCAGGGGAATAAAGTTTTAAGATCGCAATTGTTCGTGTCGCTAAAATCACATACACGCCCGTTGCATCAGCTAATTAAACTGACTGCTATTCAGGTGGAGAAGACTTTTTGCATATGCGAATTAGCGGAAATAACTTAGTTACTGTCGTACAGCGACATTTTACAGTAAGATACGGCAACCGTCCACCTAAATGATAACCCATCTACGACTGGAGTAAGAATTTCAGTACACTCGTTGTTTATGCAAAGAATAAAAGACCTGGGAGACCATGCATTGCAGAAGAACAAGCGGACTGTGAATAAGGGCTCACACAGAAATCTGTAACTCAACCATATAAACTTAAAAATATTACTAAAAAAATGTATCAAAAGTTTGTTTTCCCACAAAAAAATCCAAAGGGTCTACTTCTTTTGTCAATATACTTGAATACCATGCAGAATTCTATTCTTTCACATGGAAAAGATTTCCAAACATTTTCGCAAGCAGATGTCAGAAAAAAAAGAAAACATACCTGCATGTTCCTTTTCTGTTTACATATCCGTATGATTACAGCCTGGTTCCCACATGCGTAAAAATAACTGCAGAAACCACAAGGCAGGAAATTTTCTGACGTCAGTTCCTGGTTCCCACTAGCAGAAAACAAGAGAGCAAAAACCAGGGCGTATTTTTTCTGCCTTTTTACTTTCTGCTCCTGGAGATGTCCCACATGGCAGAAACTCAAAAGGATGAGACAGCAGAATTCTGCTAAACGCCGGCTTCGACTGTACACAGATCGTTCATTCCTCATCAATAATCATATTAGAATTTTTGTATTTAAATGTTGTTTATTCAATTTAAAGTAATTAATTCAATGCATTAATAAATATATATTTCACGCCTCTTCTATTAGGGTTTTCATATTAATTTTCTTTCTCGGCCTCTTCACCTTTGTGAGCTGAGCGTCCGACGTTTTTATTGTGATAGAGAAGACGTCACTGTGACTTCAGTGCAGAGCTCGTTTTCTATTGGCTGAGCAACTGTTTCTGTCCTGCTTCTGCCACAAAAGTTGAACTCATGAACTCAACGCCAAAAATGCAGAAATTTTCAATCGGGCAGATGAGACGAAAACAGGAAGTGATGTCAAAAAATTTTTCTGCTTTGTGGTTTCTGCCGTTGTTTTACGCATGTGGGAACCACGCTTAAGATTAAATTTATTCATGATGTCTGAATATTTTCGGACAACTTAAGAGCTTAATATTATAATAGCATTATCGTCCTTGGCGAATAGCTAGACATCACCAAAAGGAATTTATTTCTTTTCAACCAACAGCGCCAAAAAAGTAGGTTTTCACACATTATAGACATACTAAAGAAGAACCAAAAAGGAAGAGAACCTCTAATCCTCAAGGAGATTTGAAACACCAAATATCAAATCTCCAAGTAACAAGTCTCCTTGAGGATTAGAGGTTCCCTTCCTTTTTGGTTGTTCCATTCCACAGTTTTTGCTTCATTTTTCTACGAAGGAAGAAGTTCATTTATAATGGAAAAAATTATCATTCGAAAGGTTCAAATTCAGTTTATACTTAAATTTTCACTGGAACTGTCGCTATTGTGAAAGCGTACAACGAAAATGGTTTAGATGGTTTACAGTTATAGCAGACAATTAGCACTCCGCATCCATAAAACCAAATTTTGAAAAATAAAGTTTTTTGATTTAGAAGAATCAATCAATTTTAGTTAAGATTAAATTATACTCATTCTTGAAAAATATTACGAGCAAATTGTGCAATGGAGGCAGGGCGCTGGTTATCATTCTTAAACTAATGGAATAACATTCGTATTTTTTGTAATTGGAGCATTTTGGTTTTGCAGAAAAAGCTTCAGCATTCGATTCGACCTTATTTGGATATCTGGTATATATCACTAGCATAAAAGCCATCGGAGAATAAATAAAACTACACTTTGAGACACGCAAAAGAATCCGTGCAATTTAATTTTTGGATAATTTGGGTTATTTTTTTTTATTTTAAATAAACGGGAAAACAGAGGGAACGAATAAACGTGGTGACATGAATTAAAAAAAACAAAAAACAATATGGGTTTTGTTCGAGGGGATATGACTCATAGTAATAAATAACAAAGCAGGATGATTCTTTGAGAGATTATATCTTAATAGCGCGCCTGTTAAGAATATTTTTCTCAATTATCACCGTTTATCTGCACCATCCTCTGGACTGCCGTTGCTCCGCCGGCCAACGCTCGCTAGATCAAGCTGAGCAGGAAGAAGGGTTTTTTCCGGGCTTTCACGTACCCAATTAAAAAATCTTGGCAATGTTTAAAAAAATTATCATACGTGTTAACTGCCAAAATACACAGACAAAAAAGGATTAACAGAAACTTTGTATTTATTGACAGACTTTAAGAACGATTTTAAGGAAGAAAGAATTTCATTTCATTTACTGACAGAAATAAATTGTAATTGAATAAAAAACTAATAAAAGATGCGCTTAAATAAGCTTATAAAATGCTGCATCTAAATTTAAAGCAATTGGAAAAAATCGGTAAAAAAAAAAATGTTCAATAGGAAAACGTACTGCAAAACCTGTGCAATGAATGCAGCCTTCCACAATAGGTTATGCAACTAACCTACACATCACCAGAAAACCTGTTTAAGATCAAGAAAATGGTGAAACCGAAATAAAAAGAGCTCTCGAAATAAATATTCAAGAATTACGGTTAAATAATTAAAAACAATACAAACGCGATGAAACTATCTAAGATTTACATGTATTTGCCCCCCCCCCCAAAGAAAAAAAACAGACAAAAAGCAATGCAAAATTTAGAGAAAACTAAACTGGTACATATAGAATATCATAATATACACTGCAACGAAAGAAACCGTTCAAACATTCATAAACACACACTTAATAAACGACATTTCATTGTGAAACCCACGCAACAGTCTTTAATAATTAACTTGAATTTTCGTTTGAAGTGAACTGTGAGAAAACGAAGCAGCGCTGAAAGTACAACCGTTAAAATTAATCCTTCATGCCCGTAATGAGTTAAAGAGGATCTTCAACAGCGAAAAGCAATTATTTTAAAATTTTAGTTGAAATTATGTAGAAGATGTAACGGAAGGTATGTGTGATAAACTTAGAAAAAAAACCCAATTGTGAATGCGTGGTACTATATTGCATACAACACTGCATCGTTATTGTATTCGCGAAGTCTCCAATCTTTTCGAATTTTTTGATTTTGACTTCAGATTCGAATAGAACATCAAAACGTAAGTAATGTTTAATGCACTCTTGTGCAAATTAACTGAAACAAACTCTTGTGCAACTAAGCATCATCTCTAGGAGTTTTCTTCTTATGACCACACTTTTCTTTACGTTTAGGAAAAACCGATCCGGTTTCTGGCTTCAACTTGATGACACGGCTGACAGTTGCTAAACTCGTACCAACCACTGAAGCAATCTCTCCATACGTCTTAGCGTTCTTCGTACGTTTCCTAGGTGTCATTTTCATCTCGAACGGTGATCAAATCACATTTGCAGGTTTCTAAAATCTGCTGAAATACTGTAGATGCTAACGTAATGAATTGTAACAGCCAATGTACACTATGGCGGTCGGACAGAATTCTAAAATCTGATGCAATACAGTTGCTGCTGACGGAATGATTGCATCAGCAAACATAAAAAAACGATCAAACTGAATTTTCGTGTTTAATTTTGAGTACAGGATTACAAGTAATATGGAAAACTTGCTTTGTCTTAATTAATTTGCACAAGGGCGTAAAACGGGATCATGGCCTATATATCCGGCTCTAACATGTAAGGACCAAAATGGTTAACTTTAACGGCTATTTTGGCCATGTTCCCGAAGAGATAGGACATTTTTTTGTAAATTATACTTTTACTTACTTTTTGATGCTCTCTCCGAAACT
Organism: Rhysida immarginata; assembly: GCA_023313115.1. Lineage (NCBI taxonomy): Eukaryota > Metazoa > Arthropoda > Chilopoda > Scolopendromorpha > Scolopendridae > Rhysida > Rhysida immarginata. Next base: position 15,189,585 of record JAHWFO010057280.1, read on the forward strand.
GAAATCAAAATAAAAAAAATAAAAAAAAACGAAAAAAATTGGCAATAGAATGACCGATTTCGCGAATACAATAACGATGCTTTTAACATAACAGGATCGAGTTACTGAATTATGACCACCACGTCGGTTTATGTAAATACTGCTGTGCCCATTCATAGGGGGGGGGATAAATCTCCCTGTTGGAAGTCATATAAAGGTGGTTTCAGAGGAATAGTTCGTACCGCAATAGTCACCGTCATGGTTAAAGCACGCGACCTAATAGACCTTGAAAAAGGTATGATCATCGGGTATCGTGCAAAAGGTGGCAGCACTGCGGAAACCGCAGCTTTCGTGAACTGTTCGCGTAGTGCCGTAGTGAAAGTTTGACAAGATGTGCATTCCAGGCGTGCAAACTGTAGGGGACCACGGGCAAATAATGAACGGGGTGAGCGGTGCTTGCAACGGCTGGTTAAGAGTGATCGACGCGCTACCATCGATATATTGACAGCCCAAATGAACGAGGAATGCATCAGAAAGCTACCGAGAAAAACTGTGCAACGCACATTGTTGCGTCTGGTTCCAGTACCCATGTTGATAAGTGTGCATCGCAAGAAGTGACGTGGGTTTGCATTGGACGATAGACCAGTGGAACAAAAAGTTCCATTTTCCGATGAGTGGCGTTTTCTACTGCATCGTATCGATAGGCGCTGGCGTATCCGCCGGGAAACATCTGAAAATAAACTACCCGAAACCATTGTTGGGCGGCAACAAACTGGATAAGGCAGTATAATGGTCTGGGGAATCTTTTCGTGGCATGTTTTCGGCCCATTACTTCCTCTGGAAGGACCGTCAATAGCTCTATATACTTATCCATCGTTGCCGACCAGGTGCATCCCTACATGGCAACTGTGTATCCTGCGAATGATAGCAACTTTCAACAGGATATTGCCACATGCCACTTGGCCAAATTTGCCGTGTATGGTTCGAGGAGCATGAGGATGAGTTCCACTTACTACCCTCCAACCTCCCCAAATCTTAATCCTTGCGAGAATCTGTGGAAACATCTCGATCGACACGTCAGGCAACGAGACCCTCCACCCCGGAATCTTCACGAATTGCGCGGTGCTTTGCTGCTCGCATGGACATACATTCCTGTTGCCACGTTTCAAGCACTCATGCTCGCCTAGTTGCTGTTTTGGCTACAAAAGAAGGCTATTCGGGTTATTAGGTAGGTGGTCTTTTCAGCGACTTGACCCTGTAGTTGAAAATTCACAATTGTTTTTAATTTACTTAAGTGTTACAATATGCAATTTGGTACAATATATTTTAACTTTTAATTCAGTTTGGTTTCCTTTATAAATTACTAGCCGATATTCCCGGCATTGCTCGGGCTCTTTTTTTGATGAAATTTTGCAATATCTGAACGCGAATACACATTAAAAAGCTTACAATTAATACAGTAAAAATTCATGGCCAACTACGGCCCTCTAGCAGTTCTACACGGCTTCGATCTGTTGGAATGCTTTGTACAGCTGAGTGAGTTTTACGGAGTGCCGGAGAAAAAAATGTGTAGAATAATGTATGTGGTTTCTAAAGTGGGAGGAAACGGAATGAAAATGAAACAATATTTTGATCTGACGTTTTTTCATCCCTGGCTATGGATATAGTTCTTCTATTTCGAAAACGGCGCTGAAGTCTTATCTTTAGTTGCGTGGCCCACTCTTCTTCAGAAAACAATATCTTTCAGTTACTTCGCTGAGCCTTAATGGATTAAACCGTATAGCTTATCAAATCATTTTCAAGTTGTTTAAATATTTAGAACGAATTTATTCATTCAATGTCATGTCTCCTTAACGGTTAATCTTCCTAAAGTGGACGAATATGGAGTTAAATGCAGTTTGTCTACGAAGTTTGAAACTTTATCTATATCCAACTACATTTCCCATATATCCTTTGTATTGGTAAGTGGGTAACATAAGCACATGTAGAAGTAAGATAACTTGACTGAGTCTTTAAGTGAACGCCAAAGTGAAGCTAATTTGGGAAATGTATGAGAGTTCCGCTTAAAGACACAGAAGGTGCACCAAAAGCACAGCCGAAACATAAAAGACAGTTAGGCGTGGTTTCAACTCACCAGAAAATGAAACATCAAAACGGAATTCTTCCAGTAAGAATGACCCGTTTCTATTCTGGTGGCGATAGCTGTTCCAAATTAACAGAAACGTACGTCGGAAAATCAGAACCCAATCGCCATCTACCGTCAATTTACTGTTCTACTGCTACTCCAAATACTGTACAATATAGACAACCAACAAACCGCACACTTTTCTGTGAGCTATCTCTTCTTAATTTCGAGGTTTTCAGCTTTGAAATCCGCCAGGCTCTTAATAAAATACCATTTTGATAAAATATAATCCACAGTGATAAATGAGTATCCAAGGACCGTTTATTTATCCCCACTTAATTAATTTCGGATTATATTTTTCTTATAATCAGACAAAGCAAATACTGGTTCCATAATGCACAAAGTATATTAGAAACGAAATTTAACAATTGCTTGTCTTTACCGGCATGCGGATCGTAACGGCTTTTTTTTTGCATTCTTTAATAAAATGAAAAACATAAATTGTAACAACAATTTCAATAATTTTTGAAATTTATAAAACAGGAACAGTAGTAAATTGAAAAATTGAGATTGTGATTACAAAATGGATTACGCACTTCCGTACATGTTAAAATGAATTCAGGCGGAAAAAAAGAAAAAAAATTCTCTAGTTCGGGATTTGAACCCGTGCTGCAAAATAAAACTCCTGCAACCACCCCTGTACTACAACAATACGCTTAATTTTAATACCAACGTTTATGTACGAGGTCTGTTCAAAAAATACGTAGACTGACGTCATAAAACAAAATATACTTTATTCAGAAGTTACACATCTGGGTCCCCTTCAAAGTACTCTCCTCCCCGATGCACACACTTATCCCAACGGTGTTTCCACTTTTGGAAACAGTCCTGGAACGCTTCTTTTGTGATGTCCTTCAGCGCCTTCGTCGCATTTGCCTTTATGTCGGGAATCGTCTCAAATCTCCTTCCTTTCAAAGGTCTTTTGAGTTTAGGAAACAAGAAGAAGTCACAAGGAGCGAGGTCAGGTGAGTAGGGTGGGTGAGGAAGAACAGTGATCGAGTGTTTGGCCAAAAACTCTCGAGTTCTGAGGGCTGAATAGGCTGGAGCGTTGTCGTGATGAAACAACCAGTCACCTCTCGTCCACATTTCTGGCCTTTTCCACTCGTCCAGTGGCAGTTTTTCCGAGTTTAACACAAAATTTCACAGCAACTCTTTGCTCGTTCAAGTCACTCATTCTAAAAATCCGCCAAACGAAAAAAAACACACTTCACAAACAACCGCGTAGCTAATCAACCAATACTGATATTTGCAATCAAAAAAACTGCCTTGTAATCAGCGGATCTGTCAGAAGATGGCGAAACCAAGCGATTTTGATTGGGACCAACAGGGCCCGCGCAATTCAAACAGTCTACGTATTTTTTGAACAGACCTCGTATTTATAAACAATACACATTTAATAAACATGTGATAAACTTTTTATGAAGCTTTTTTTTTCCCTTGAAACTCATTCAGGTGAATGCGAAGTAGCTTCTTTTCAATATTCTTTTTATTATTAGCCATATTCATCGGAGTTCGCCAACGGAAGTGGAGAGATTGCAAACTCGATACGATGGAGACAGCAGCTCGAAACGGTTGCGAGGAGCCAGATCGACAGCAGCGAAGAAGCGATGGCGTCATGGCGATACTGCCTTCTGATTGGTTTCCGTTCTGTGGCGAAACAGAATGGATATTTTTTTTCAACACAGCTCAATAAGCTTTCCGGTGACCAGAAACGGAATGGAAAGAAAGGACGTTATAAAAATTTCCCGTTGGTTTTCTGTTCTGGCGTGATTCTGGTGACGTGGAAACCAGCCTTACGTACCTGAATTCTACATTCGGTTTCAGCTGCACTAACAAGACTCCAAGCAAAGACATTGCATTAACGCCTGAACTCCAAGCTTCGACTAGAAATGAATCATTTGTGTGTCTGCTTGTTACAGCAACTGAAATCGAATATAGAATTCAGACACGTAACTAACTAAAAAGTGAAAACTTCTAATCCACACAAGGAGGAAAGCGGAAATACCAGATACGTATTTCGGGTACAATGCACCCATCCTCAGCAGTCAAAGACAAAAGAAAAAACTTAAAGCTAAAAAATACACAGACTAAGCCAATAGGCTAAGAATATTTCCCACTGTTTGAGCAAAGGAAGACAGAATGACTGAGGACAAAAGTTAAAAAGAGTCAATGAGACAAGAGAAGCTCAAGGGAAGACATCTTGCCAATAGTGGTGGGAGGCAGTTAATAAATAAAGTTGATTGATAATGATAAAAAGGTAAGTAATCAGGTCTAATAAATACAGGTACGTAACTGTCTTTTATGTTTCTGCTGTGCTTTGGCGTCCTGCCTGTGTCTTTAAGCTGAAGTGATGCCACTCATGTTAATTTCATTTTGACGTAGCATTCAACACGGAGAATTTTCAGGTATTCATACATCAAGCCTGCTCTATCGATTGCCATAAGTCTCGTTCGGCTACCAGATTCAAAGCTGAGAAGGTTTACTTCTGAGAGAAAATATGCAAAGATGTGAAATATGAAAATCATACTTTTGAGGAAGGGCCTTGTCGAACTAATCAGGCGCTGTACTCTGAAATTCACAAACTGCGAAAACGTTTCGCTGCGGCTGTTTTAAATTACTAATGACCTGTTTTATATCCCAATTAAAAAGTGAAATTTTATATTGTGCATCCATTTTATGAACTTTGAGAGGGAGAGGGGGGTGCTGAAAATAAACTTTTTATTCTTTGCAAACTATAATCACAGAACACAGAGGACCAGAAAGAGCCGTGCTGGCGATCAATCAAACAGAGTTGGAGACAGACAAACTATCTATTTATCTAACTATAACTACAACGACGCTTATTTTTCAATGGCGAAGGCAGCCTATTTTCCTTTGTCCCTTAGAGCAGTCGCAGCTGCAGATCAAAAGCAATGGACGGTGCGTCGCAACAACAAATGGAACGGGAATCTCGGTCGTATCGGCCACGGTTCATCATTGTGACGTTTGTCTGGTCGGAAATAAGGAAAAGGGAATAGGAGAAGAAAAAAAAAAGAAATCGCTCCCTCGGAGAGGCTATCGCAATCTATCAGCGGGGAGAACGACTGCGTTGGCCCAGGCTGAAAAGGCATAAGCGGAACCACTGCTGTGCAATACCATCCCCGCCATCCACACAAACTCTTTACATCTTGTGGGTTTTTAGGTTTCGGATAAAAGACAGAAGGAGGGGGGTAAATACCGCGGAAAAAAGAAAAACAAACTAAAAGATCATAAGGGTAAACGGGCGTCTCGCGGTCAACTTCTAAACTCGACTTTAACTACTATCGATCACATAATAAAACCGGAGGAGGTTTAAAGGGAAGGAGAGAAAAAAAAAATAAATAAACCACCCTTCAAATTCAACGTCGAAGAAGAGATGACATTTCTTTCGGCTTTTCAAGAAATGAAGTTTCAAAATAAAGAATTAAAATAGGCAAGGCTATTTTAAAGTTCTGATTTCGAACATAAAAGTCTTAACGATCATCGTAAAAGCAATAATATTTTAGGAAAAATAATATCTCGCTACAATTTATAACAGAAAACAAACCCTTCCCGCCATGAAACGTTGACAGAAAACGATAAAAAAAATAACTTCCCATAAAAGGAAATCAACATTAAAAACAATAAACCCAAAATATTGGGAGAGAAAAAGAGTGCTGAAGACAAAGAGATCTATAAAAATTCTGAAATACAACTATATATCTTCCTTTCCAATTTTATCAAAACTGAGAATAATGCATAAAAATACAAGATGTGCAAAGTCTCTCCTACAAGAAACCAAAGAATTTTTCTAAATTCGAACCAGCAACTGAAAAAATGTGATGTATCCGATAGATGGCATCACTGCATGTTTTGTATATTGAAACAATATCAGTAACGGAAATGTTTACGGGCAGACTATCAGAGTCCTCCGACCAGAACCGGCATCCTTGAATGGAAGAAAAATTTTTAGAGAATGGTAGGCGGGCTCGACAAACGAAAATCGGAGCGCCCAAGCACAAGTGATGAGACTGTGGAATGCGTGTGAGAGACATTCAAAGCAGCCCTGGGGAAATCTATAAAAATCAAGAGAGCTCGATATAACAAGTGCAACGATAAACAACAATGTAGAGTTGTATGCATATAAAGGACGGTTGGTGCAGCGTCCACAAAAACGGATGAGAAGCCGGAACTTTACCATTGCTACTTTGAGTATATTTGAACTTTACAATTGATACCTGTTCGCCGCAAAGGTAAATGACGAATGTTCCAGCAGCTCATGTTCTCAGAAGAAACTTACTAAACAGAACTAATCAATCGGCATAATTTGGAATTGCATAATTTCCTGCACTACCATGGAGAGGGGTTCCAGGGAAAATTGACCCTAACATGGACTCTACTTCGGGACCTTCCAGATGGCACGTATAAAACAAATTTGGTATTACTTATCGAGGGATAGTGTTTTATGTAGGCGTAAAAATTGGAACTACTTAAAATGGTGATTTCTAAAAATTGGTGCGGGATAGAAAACTTTCTACTTCATTTTTCTAAAATACTACAAGAAACACCTAATTTGGTTCCGTGAGCTTTTTTGGTTGTTGACCAGTGTTGTAAAACCAAGCTCACGGACATTAATGGACCAATAGGCGAATCACTAACGGGAAAAGCAAAAGTTGATGCTGCCATGCTTACAAGAACAACCTAAGGAATCATTTTGTCTTGAAATCTACGGCGCGACCAATAGTGTGCACTTTGAAATGTTCTGAACAAATTAGTTTCGTATTATTATATGCTGAAAAGCATATATTGGTTTCGCTCTGTTTGTGTCTGTCTGTCCGTCCGTCCGTCTGTATGTCCGACGATTTCCCGAGAATGCTTTAACTTTTTCAAGTTCTTTTTTCGCTGTTCGATAGAGACCCTTCCTGAGCTCACCTGATTAGTTTGTCGTCGAAATCGGTCTAACAGTCACGTGACTGCTGAGACCCAAACCCCCCCATTAAATTTTTTTATTGGCAATATAAGGCATGTAATATGTCATTCGAACGGGAATGACGAGCACAAGACGAATATGACATTCTTTTCGATTTTCGAAATGCTACGTCCGAGAAAATGACCCCCAAAAAGTACTTCAATGACCCCTTATTACGAGCTTTAGCTAAAGCTATATATAAGAATACAAGCATGATCAGTACCTTTATGTGCCTGGCCAGCCATCGTTTGCACGAAAACGTGAAAATGGAAGAACTTAACAGCGATATATCAACTTTTGATGAGCTCTCGTGGACCCCTTCAAGCACGTGCACTAATGTTAAGAATATGAACTTAGGGCATGCAATATATCAATCGAATCCTACCGACGAGTCATAAGTGAATACAGTGTTACTTTTTGTTTATCATTTAAGCATTGTTGATGGCAGCCTGGAGCACGTGCCCGTTATGAAGCTTTCTTGATGCACGTGCTCATTTCATTTTAAAATTCAGTGCTGTTAGGCCTATTGTTAAATGTGTTAATTAATGTTAGGGCGATGGTTAAAAAAGGCTAAATAACGTTAGGCCTATAGTTAAAATGACTAAATAATGTTAGGCCTGTTGTTAAGAATGGCTGATTAATGTTAGGCTTATAGTTAAAAATGGCTAATTAAAGTTAGGCCTATTGTAAAAAATGGCTAATTTATGTTAGGCCTAGAGTTAAAATGACTAAATAATGTTAGGCCTATAGTTCAAAATGGCTAATTAATCTTAGGCCTATTGTTAAAAATGGCTAATTAATGTTAGGCCTATTGTTAAAAATGGCTAATTTATGTTAGACCTACAGTTAAAATGACTAAATATTGCTAGGCCTATTGTGAAAAATGGCTAATTTATGTTACGCTTATAGTTAAAAATGGCTAATTTATGTTAGGCCTACAGTTAAAATGACTAATTAATGTTAGGCCTATAGTTAAAATGACTAAATAATGTTAGGCCTGTTGTTAAAAATGGCTAATTAATATTAGGCTTATAGTTAAAAATGGCTAATTAAAGTTAGGCCTATTGTAAAAAATGGATAATTTATGTTAGGCCTAGAGTTAAAATGACTAAATAATGTTAGGCCTATAGTTCAAAATAGCTAATTAATCTTAGGCCTATTGTTAAAAATGACTAATTAATGTTAGGCCTATTGTTAAAAAAGGCTAATTTATGTTAGGCCTACAGTTAAAATGACTAAATATTGTTAGGCCTATTGTGAAAAATGGCTAATTTATGTTAGGCCTACAGTTAAAATGACTAAATAATGTTAGGCCTATTGTTAAAATGGCTAATTGACGTTAGGCCTATATTTTAAAATGACGTGAATGCATATGGAATCAAAGGTATTTCCACTGTTTATTTAAACCAAGTGCAAGTAAAAGTGAGATATTAAAATTACATCTGCGTCAGAGCTAAAGCTCCTTGGAATGCTTAAAAGATTTTTCCCAGCAATGTTTTGAAACAATGGTTTTTCTCTCCTGACGTTTATGATAACTTTGATCTAGCAGGGGAAAGAACATAGGCCCAGTAGTTTAAAACATTTAGACGTGCGAGGATTTCATTCTCATTTCGCGCGCGTTTGGAAAGATTTGTGTGAGCGCTGCAATCGAATACGTAAAGTTACATGCAGTTTTCGCCATTGCTGTATATAAAAATATTACAGTAATATTAAACAACAAATTTTTATATTCTACTTTTCAGCATATTTGAAAATCGTTTTACGAGTTATATTCTTGTTAATGTTTGAAATGCGTCCGGAATTTTATGTAGACAGTATGCAGGGTGTATCTAAACCCCTGTCACAAACTTCTGATGGTAATTCCCCACAGCGAGATGAAATATAAAAGAACCGTTTGAGAGATTTCCCCAGTGAAAGTTTCGGCAGCTAGTCTGTGGATAGTAGGTGACATGCGGAGAAGGTACAACAAATTCTTGAAATAACCTCCCATTTATTGGTTATTAACAGTGCGCCTGCTTATAACTTCAAGTGTACCTAACCATTCAGAGGGAATCACCATCTCGCTGCTGAAACTTTGACATTTGTTGTAGCTTCTTCGCATGTCATCTGCCATCCATAGAATAGCAAAACTAGCAGCTGAAACTTCACTTTTAACTGCCGAAAACTCAAACCGTTCGTTATCAGCACCATGTTTATATGAACTTTTGTTTTCATCTCGCTGTGGGGAATCACCACCAGAAGTCTGTGACGGGGTTTAGATACACTCTGTACAGTGTATGCTTAAGAATAAAATGTAAAAAAGAAAGAACCGAATCCAGCGAATTCAAATGTATGATTTTTACAGAAGCCTAAAATTAGAATTTTAGCGTAAAAAAAAATTTTAAACTAAAACTCTGGATAAAAGACAAAGAAATTGTCAAGCATAAAATATTTGAAATAGTCTTTCTCATCTTTCTTTAAACATCGACAAAATGAAGAGCTTAAAATATTTTCCTCCCCTCATATTAACGCCCAAACTTCATTCAAGGATCATCCCACATTCAAGAGAGCTTGACATCTGCGATTATATTCTACAAAATGAGTTTAAAAATTCAAAAAATTCAAATCAATGCAAAGTTATTCGTCATCTAAAAATCCTCCCACATACCAGAGCGTCGTGGTCATCGACAAGAAAAGGTCACGGACACAATACGCCAGAAATACCAAGCCGCAAAAGCGAGAACGGAATCTAAAACATGACGCCAAATAATCTTGTTCGAGCTATGACAACGTCTTAATTATGCTTTCTATGGAGACCAAAGAGGAACAATAACAAATCAATACAGCCAAAGTCAGCCTAATGAAAATAGCCTACAGACTTTATGAATGGGCGGTCAAAACTTGTTTACTTCAAACGTGAAGCTCGGGCTTTGTGCGAGAAATGTCACAAATATACACAGTGTCGACGTGCTTCGAAAATGCCAAGAAGGACATCGATCGAATCAGCATTTTCAATGTAAACATGGTCAAATCTTTGTTCACATTAAAATTATATTTACATACGCTCATTTAAAATTTCTATCTCGTTACGGCGTCCTTTGAAATCTCTCTAGCAATCCTTAAATGTTTAAACAGTTCATACGGAGACAAGTGAAAAAATAAAAAACGCAAACTAGATAAAATAAAAGATTCAAATCAACGGTAAACAATTATTATGAATTGGCAGATTCTGGAAAATTTTGAAAGCAAACATCCGTTATCAGCGCCAATACAAAAACCTTTTTAAGTCGAATCCAGCTTTGTGTTCTCTTTTAATATGCCTCGCAAATTTCTTGAGAGATAGCACTATCACGGCTTATCAAACAAGAATAAAGATTACCAAATATAGACTCTACCAAGGAAATAATTATGTAAACCAAGAAAATAACTTTTCTAAGAAGAATTCCTACATAACAAAGAGACTTAGTTGTTCTGTTTATTCATGGCGATTTTATGACTTTTTTTTAAATCCTCAGAATGTTCGAGAAATGTTCTCCACTTTATTAAGATACTTATCTAAGGCAGCATATTTTCTTAAAACAGACGTCTTAAAATGTGATTAAAATTTTAATTAAATGAACGGATTAAAATATATACGAGAACAAGCTCTTGTTTAAAGAAAGTTTTTATTTCACAGATTTTCTTGTGCATTTCAGTTTTAATGTAGAACCTTGATCTTTTCAGCAAGTGGGGCCGTTGTAGAATTTGTTCCAACTCGTGATTACTCTTGATATTCATCATCGAATTAAACTCCCTGAAACCATCAGACATCTATACGTAAGCAAGTGTACAGAATTTGCTTAACTTTAATCTCTGTATGTTAAACCATCAGACGCGTCCGCTAGATTTTGGAAACCTGCAGCATAAATGCAGTTCCATTCATCCTATAAGACGCTCTTAAACAGAAGATAAACCACTTAAAGTCCGTGCGTAGTGTTTCAACTCATCCTAACGATGTAGTTTATGGATTCAAGTGCCTGCTTTGTGAAGACTGATCCATAAATTGCGTTCACTGCGACAACTCTTGCTTTTGAGCCAAAGTACGCCAGCTTTCCCTGTGGCCAGTTCTGATAATGACAACTGTTGGTATGCGCCTAATTATCCACAGCTCGAGACAGACCACAACTGTTGCGTTAAACTTTTAGCTTCACAATCAACTGTACCCCTGCTAAATAAAATTCTCTAACCCATAATGACAAAAAAAAACCCATAATTTTCATTTAGACAAAAAAAAAGAAACCCAACTGTCTTTAGACGACATAAAAGTTATAAAAAGCAAAAACTATAATCAAAATGAAAGTACTTATCTAAAAGAGCATCCAACTAGTTGGATTTCATTTTTGTCCAAATGAAACAGGGATATCCTGTTAGTCATATCGGGGATCTATCAGGCAATACCACGGTTTTTGTTTTTTTTTGGTTTTTTTTTTACATTGTGAGGTACTCTGGGTCTTTTGCACAAAGCTAGACGACGAGATGCTTGAGACCACAAAAACCGAGTCTGATTAAAAAAAAAATCTGCTGTGGGCATCACGTGACTTCCGTGTACGCCTATTAAATTATGTTTCTTTGTTGTCTAAAAACTCCCAACTGTTGAGACAAATTTTGACAGTGCAACAATTTTGTTATCTTCATGGTTTTCCCTCTTAGAAGAAATAATCAAACCATAGACATGTAAGAAATCTGTTGTGGACACCAAAGATTTCTTGCAATCAAAAGGTGCACAACAAAATTTTAACGTTCAACGGCTAATCGTTTTTGGGTTATGCGTCGAAACTAGTCAAAATGGATATTTCCCTTGAAATCTGAAAACCGAAATTTTTCGTAATTACAATACTTCCTTGTACGAAGTACTTTAGGTCTCACTTTGTAAAAAGGTCTCACTTTAGCAGTTGAGAATGAGGGCTCTTATTTTGAAATACATATCCGATGTTTTATATCTTGTCTTTGTTGTGGTTTTTCCTTTACATTCGGGTCTTAGAATTTCACAGCTTACCTTTCTTTCTTAATTAAAAGAATATGAATCATATTTTTCACGCTTAGCTCTTTTGCCGAACGCACTGATTTGATGTCATAGCTCTCCTTGGACTTCGACGAAACCATACTCTTCAAAGTATGAACAATATCTTAAAATGTTGATTTGAATATAATCAAGGAATCGCCCTTAATTCGCCAATGCGAAACCTGGTGAGATCTAAACGACTTTGTAATTCAATGACAAACTTGGAGAAAAAAAATTCTGGTCTGGCAAGCAATCTACCAATGTAGTCTGAAAAGTGCGCCTGACCTCGCTCAGGGAGTAATCAACAAAGACATTTACGTTAAGAGTGTAAAAAAATCTTCCTTATTCGGAAACACATTACACTAATTCCAAAGCTAGTTGTCCTGACTGGGAACATTTAAAATTCATAACCGACAAAGGCATCACATTCGTGCTCAAGAACATGAATCCGCCAAAGACTCAAGACCCTAAGTCCCAGCGAGGGATAATAGGCCATAATAAGATCACATCTACGCAAAAGTTGTCGGTGTCGCAAACATTTTAAGATGTCAAGACACTAAATTGATGCTTTATTCGTGCAAATCAATGGGAGATATCAAATACAATTCAGCGACAAGCGCTAATTCGCCAATTTTACTTTGATAGTTCCAATAATTACATAAATAAATCAATAAATAAATATTTCCAGAAATAACGTTTTGCATTTATCTACGGTTTTTGAAAATAGTTTACGTAATTTTCTAGACGTTCCTTATTACGGCTAACGTAGAGAGGTTAAAATTGCCGAGAAATGCTAAATTTTAGTGTTTAAGAGGAAACGGAGCAGCAGAAACTCATAAGATTTTATCCAGTGCACAAAATAAATTTTCTTAATGCAATCAATATTTCGTTCAATGGTTAAAAACCGTTATCTTCTTTATGTTCCATAAAATTATCTGGCACTTAATTTATTAACCACTTCTAAACAAAATTAAAAATAAAAAAAAAAGCAAAAAACACACTGAAAAACTCTCAATTATAAACAAAGGGTACATTTCGAAAAGGAAATTCCTCGTGCCGTATTTTAGTCAGGTGGAATGTTCTAACGTGTTCAATTACATTATCTACACTTGACAACACACTGTAATCCCCCTGAAGGTTAATTTTTCAAAGGGAAAAGCAATAGCAATTTTAAAAGACGGTGGCTTCCGGACGAAAAGTATAAAATTGAAGGCAAAATTTAAAAAAAAAATTACAGAAAAAAAATGTCATGCTAGAAGCGACGTCGGCCGCACTAGGAACTTTTCTTTTGTCTTAAACCAATGAGTGGTGCTGCGCATGAGTGATTCCGAGCGCTCCTATCAGAACTGATCACTCGGATAATGATAGGAAAGGACGAAGGAAGAGTGAGAGGAGGAGGAGGGGAAAAAAGACAAGAAAAGAAACAAACGTATGAGCCAAACAAAAGGAAAATAAGTGGTTTGGAACAGATAGGAATGAATTCACTTTCAAGTAAAAAACGAAAATTTTTTTTTTACAATCTTCACGAACGAGATTTCAGGAGGAGAAGACAACTTCTAATGCTTTTAATTTTGAATATTTATTGACTCAAGACAAGGAAATATCTTATCTTACGCTACATTTCTTCTTGATTTTAATACTGCTTAAAAAAATGAAAATGACTCTATAATGAATTTTTAAACTATGCGCGTGAACTTCAGCGTGAGAATTCTGCTCGAAATAAATGGATGAAAGGAGAACAATAAAAGCGAGAAAGGAAAAATTTCACGAGCAACTAGTCTTTAGAAAAATTGACGACTACCTTTACTTTATATTCCATCAACATAATGTAAATTAAACATTAAATCGATATCTTCAATCGAAAGAGAAAAGCCATTCTTAAAATAATAAAGTTCCTTTATCGAAGATTTGAAACATTTGTCGAAATAATGCTTCCATGAATAAATTAGATGCGAATAAATTTTCTTTTCTCTTCCATTTGAAATTAATCAAATCTTAAAAAGAATATTTATTATTTACTTTGTAACCACAAAACAACACATTATAAGAGTGATATTAATAATTTTCACAGACTTGACAAAAATCTACTGTTTGTATCGAATTTGAATGGAAAAAAATTCAAGACCAGCTATCTTAAACTTTGAATAACTTGAAACATTTGAGATTTTAATATTTGGTTTGTTTGCCGTCTAATGACTTCACACATACGATTGGTCATCGATTCACAGAGGTTTTAAGCTTGTTTTGTGGGATTTCATCCCATGCAGCCCAGATTGCGTCTTTCAACTGTTTTGTTGAATGATAGTTTTCCATTGCTATATACAGCCTCTTAGAGATTCTCCAGGGCTGCAAGATGGCCATTTCAGAACGTTGATGGGGTGCTCTTTGAACCATTTTAATGTTATTGAAGCCTTGTGAATAGGAACGTTGTCTTGGTGGAAAAAAATTTAGAATCATTCAGCTCATCCCGCAGTGGCAATAAATGATTTCCCAAAGTGTCTTAGTAATTAAGTGCTGTTGACTTTGGCCTCACGTAGGACAGTTCACTTTTGCCATTTGACGAAAAAGATCCCAAAATCATTAATTATCCACAAAACTTCCATTCCCGTCCCAAGTTGTGCCAATAGTAGCGGATACCAACTGAGCCATCGAGATTAATTTTTTTTTCGTCACTATAAACGGCGTAATTACAGAGATCAGAGTTACGATAAGATCTTCTGCAAACATCATTCTTGCTTCCATGTGCTTCTGTGTTAGCTTGGTTTCAGCTTGAATTTGATGTAAACCTGATTTAATGAAGATTTAAAAATTTCTTGTAGTTCGTGATGTTACTGATAAACCAGGACCCGTTACAATCACTGAGGATGATGGTTCCGTTGATGATGCCATCCTTAGTATAGCACGCTTTTGTCTTTCGGACAGCTTTACAGGACGACCCAAGAGGGCTTTAAGCTGTGTGTCAGGATTTTTTTTTTTTTTTTAGAAAATTACAAACAACAATCTTTGATTTGCCAATAAGTGCTGCAATTTCTCGTTGGGACTTGCCAAATTCATGATACGCAGTTATCTGGCCTTTTTAAACTATAGTTAAACTTGTTCTTTGCCCATTGTAGCGACATTGTCCTTAAGAGTAGTTAGACATTTGTACATTTGCATTAGACATTTTCATGTTTCAATGCTAAAATTGGACGAATATATTTCCATATTTAAAAGGTGGTCTTAAACTTTTTTTTCCAGCATCTTATAAGAAAAATTACGATTTTTTTTTGTTTTAGAAAAAAAGAACTACTTTAATGAAATCATTCGTGAATTAATAAATAATGCTAAAGCTTGTACAATTATCAAATAATTATAACAAATACTGATTAGTAATTTGTTAGATGGTCTTAAACTTTTCCCATAGATTAAAGCAGTTCTATTAAAAGTATACTCTCCGAAGCGAACTTTCTTTGGAAATACTTTTCCGTTTTTATCGATGCGAACATTAATATATAGTTCGGCAGGATTCCATTGATAATTTCTTGATGTGTAATATTAAACTTTCCACAAAAGCACAATTATTTATACAAAAAAAAAAAAAAAAAAATTTCGTGCGTGCGGTTGAAAGAAACTTCTCATCGCCTGGAGCCAAGGAGCCGTTGCGTGTAACCAGCATCGAATCCAGCTAAAACCAACGATAAGGTCCGATCCTATCGTTTTCATCCCCTCTCTCTCTCTCTCTCTCTCTCTCTCTCTCTCTCTTGAATATAACACTGGCACATATCCAGATTCTTCCTTTGCATTAAATCACAGCATGAAGACGTTTAGAAGCGATTAAAATAGATTGCAGAAGATTGATAGTAGGCATAAAAAAGGAGAAGGAGCTATAATGTCTTAATCCGAGATCAGTAGACACGAAGTTCCAACTGAAGGATCGATGAAATATTTTTATTCAGCGAAAGACGACAGGAAAAGAGATTTCTATTTATAGTCCCTAGAATATTAGAAAAAGAGAGAGAGGGAAGAGGAAGAAAAAAAAAAGAAAAAGAAAGAAGAGGCGAATGCTCATACATAAATCGCCTTCCTTCGGATAACCCAGATGGAATTCAATGGAGCGCATAGATTCGGCCGAAAAACTTGCTTCTTTTGCATATGTGATGACTACATAAAAAATACAAGGAACTCCTCTAAAATATACGCAAGCACAGAATTCAAATACAAATTAAGCTTGAAACAATATTTTAGCTTAAAAACAGCACTATAATAAAAGAGAATCTAAACACAGTTTTGGTTCACTGACATGACCAAGAAATATTATTTCGATATATTACCCATCTTTTAGTTTATTTAAATACGGTTCGAAAAATATTGCAGTTGCGCATAATTCAAGATGCCATAAAGCATGCAGCATATAAATGGCAATATCTAAACAAAAATCACATTAAATGCAAAGTTTTCTAAAACGTATATTGCTGAGCCAGGAAGTTAAAAACTATTTAAAATGGAGTGCTTACTTATTTTAAAACACAAAAAAACAATTTCACAGTAATGGATTCAAGAGGTTCCACAGCAAATTTTCGCTACTGTTTATTCTGCACTCTTAGCCAGAGTAGAAAACTTTCCAGTTATTAAAATTGATTTGTTTTTCTTACTTCATACAGTTACTTCATGAGAGTAGCCTCGCAAAATTTATAATTTGTAACCAGCTTATAAAAAAAATTTCTATAGTACAATACCGTTTTTTTTTTTTTTTTTGCATAGAAAGGCTTTAAACAATTAACTTAAATTATATAACGAGCCACCAATTTATTAGCCACACCACTTTCCAAAGACATGGAAGAGTGATCTTTGTATTTGAATATGTAATTAGATGTTCTGAATACTTTGCGTGAGTTAATAGAATGGCAAGCGTAAGGAATCCGAGTGCTTCGAAATAAGCAAGGTGAACAGAGAATCCAGCATCGCCGGAACGTCAAGATTTTGAAGTTTTCTCGGACAACGGTTACCAGAGTCAATTGAGAATTACAGGAAAAACAAAAAACAACTAAACCTAAACGCTTATGGTCTAAAACCAACGCTGATGAATACAAGAGGTGATCATAATGGTAAAAATCAATCTAACGTGCAACAATTCGTCAAATAAGAGCCACGTATAATGAGAGAATACCAAAGAACATTTCTGATAGCACCACTAGCCGGACCTTGGGAAGAATGGGCTTTCACAGCTGACGCCTTCTACAAGTACACTTCTTTCAACCAAAAACTTGAACGTGTTTCCAACAGGGCTGCGAAGGCTACCATCCTACTCATAATGACTACAAGAACATTGCATGCTCCAACGATTTTCAATTCCTAGTGAAACACGTTTAACAGCATGAAACAAGCAACTTCTCGTTTGAAATGAACCTTACAAGCAAGTGGGGAATCGATAATGACGTGGGGCAGCTGCAAAATGCTCGTGCGGGGCCTAGTTTGAAAAATATTTGAGAACAGGTTTTTGCATTGTCCTTCTTGATGACTTTGATAGAAGCTTTACGAAATAATAACTAGGAAAACCACAAAAGAATTCCAAGTTTTATATTTCTTTGTGTTTTCCCAGTTCTGTATTTTAAAGCCTCTATGAACTTCATTAATATTTGTATCTTCAAATGCGCGGGGCCTTGCACTGCCTTCGGGCCGGCCCTGACGATTCAGCTGTTCATGTCCACTTTCACAGTTTTCCCCTCAAGCCAAGGACATTTAATGTTCCATGCCATTAATAGCCGATTGGTTTAATAGGCATGACAATGAGTTTGGTCTTCTTCCATGGCCGTCGCAATCTCCAGAACCGCACCCGCACTCGAAATCACCAATCTGTCGGAGGTGCATACTCCCATCATCTAGGCGTTGGGTAAAATATCTGAAAATCGTTTTCGGAAAATTGTGTCCCGACAAATTCGAGCATTAATAGCGGCCAGATGGGTCCAATGCGATTTTATGTAGTATACCTAATAATTTGGTAACTCATTGTAGAATGCTAATCAGTTTCACAGAATGGTTTTGTTGCTAACCTTGTTATATCTGTCCGCAATAAAATATTGCATTTTTATGTTATAGACTAACCTACTGGATAGTAAATTTAATATTTTCATGTTTGCATCATATTTTTTTAATTTCATTACAACTACATCCAGATAATGGCAATTATCAATGTCAGATTTATAGTGTCTATTGAGGGAAAAAAAAATTGCATTACGCCGAACCAAACTCCGAACTGTTTGAAGAAATCGTACAAGCCATTTAATAATTTTTCTGCTGTAAACTTAAATATTTACATCCAGAAAGGCGTTTCGATTCAAAGATAGATTTCGATAAATATATTCTAGCAAAAACATTGCTTACATGAAAACTGTATCTTATATATCTCATTTTATTATCATAAAGCCATAATCATCAAAGCGGTTCATATAACATAAAAATATGGAGAAACTATCATTTATTAAAACCTTATCGACAAATATATTGTCAACTAGAAGCTAAATACACAACAACTGTCAGAATATTCAAAACAAAGTGTTTTAAAGAAATCTCAACTTCCTCGGAAACTTCCCCAAAATACAGCCACTTTAAACTGGTGATGAAGTTAATATTGCCGCGTAAATATTATGAAGTCTAGGTCCAAGGTCAAAATGTACTTGAAAATGAACAAAAAGAGGGGAAGCGGCGTCGCTGTAGTATCAGAAGCAGGGCCATCCGAACGACCTTCAGGGGTCAATTTTCCATTACATTTTCCAAATAATAAAATTATCATGCAAAGGGCGCTGTTTAAAGAACGGGAAGAAACCATTGTTGAGTTTAAATGGTTTGGGAAGAGGAAGATGGGGGAAACGGTTTGAGCGGAGTATTGCTTCAAAATTAAAAGTAAAAAGACAAAAGCAAAGGGAAGAAAAGGAGGAAAACAACAGCGACGAAATCCGGCGCCGCCTTAAGACTATCAGATTTCCACTTTGCAACTGATAATAAGTGGAATCTAATAAGGGAAAAATTTTAATTTAATTTACTCCATTTGTAATTACATTTCATTTCAATGGTTTAGTTTCCGGTAGCCTCATTCTGCTAGCTCCGTCGTCAAAACAGAAAAGAACACGACTGATATAGTAAAAAAAAACAATTTGCTATTTCAGAAAATTTTCTAAATAAAGCGGATTAGACTTTTAGAAAAACACATTCCCCTATATAATGAAAAGCAGTAGTAAAAGGCACATAGATGCGGCTTTTTTAATTTTTATTCTTTCGTTGGAGTTACTGATACTATCAATAATGCTTAAAGATCTGGTAGAACTATGAAGGCACATCATA
This sequence comes from Rhysida immarginata, assembly GCA_023313115.1. Classification (NCBI taxonomy): domain Eukaryota; kingdom Metazoa; phylum Arthropoda; class Chilopoda; order Scolopendromorpha; family Scolopendridae; genus Rhysida; species Rhysida immarginata. The sequence goes on from JAHWFO010057280.1 coordinate 15,209,052, forward strand.
AAATTCTTTGAAGACATCATCCGATATGTTGTCGGATGTTGTGGATTATCGTTTGGAAATTTGCAGTGTTACAAGGGGTTCTCATATTGAATTGTTCTAATGGAAATAAAAACTTTGCGAATTTTCTATTGTAGCCTACCACAGTCCTCTATTATAAATATTTTATCAACAATGTAAAATTATTCTCGACTCTGCATTATAAAAACAATTTTAAAAAGAACATGTTCTTGAGATTATTTTACCAAAACAGTATTTTAAAGTTCTCTCTTCAATCCAGAGAACCACTTTTCGTTAACTATTTGTAGTAACGTTTTCAGACGAAAACACAGTGTGAAGTTCTGATACCATTTTTATATAAAAAAAAAAAAAAAATCAAAAATAAACATCGAATAATAATCAATTAGCACTAATCATTTGTTTTTAAGATGACTACAAAGATGACCAAATGATAATCCAAAACCGTATGACTGTATCACGTAACAACGGCACATGTCCAATTTAGTTATATAAAGACGATTATCTAACATAAGACATTCGAAGTAGACGTGCTGAAAGAAGAAAAATGAGTAAGCAGAAAAACCCGAGTAAATGACCAAATCAATAATGGCCTGTCTACGGGAACAGAGCATCTCGGCTGGTGAGCTGCTCCGGGTCAACCTTACTAAATTAATTACCGACAGATGGTCCGAGGAGGGGTAAACGACGAACTGATGACAGGATGTTGAGCGGCAATACTCAATGAAGTTCTAGGGCAACAAAGGTTAAGCAGTCTGGCACGAACCAAGAGAAAGGCCATTGTGACGCAAGTGAGGATAAATTTTATGCTGGTGATTTCATAGTAAATAGCTCTCGTTGGAATCTCCATTTTTATGGATTTTAAGATTAGTTTTCTTGTTTGCAGGAGGATTAACCCGGAATTACCTTAGCCGACTCATCAAAGAATATGTTCCATGGTACTTATCAATATTAGGTCGACAACAACATAGTCCATCGAACACTGTTGCGAATGAGAAAAGTGTAGATGCAGTTTAATCCAAGCGCACATTTTAATGCCAATCCATCGTCGACGGGGCCTGCAGTAAGCACGCACGGATAACTGCCCTATTCCAGTTTTCTGTTACGTCATCTGGACAATGGGTGACGAGTAGGCCGTTTATTGATAAAAGGATGGGGAACTGATGGGAAGATCATCCATATGGACAGTAACTCAACGGATACAAAGCTGAAACAAGCTACTGACAATCTGACAGAATACCCGAAAATGGATGTGAGGAACACGATGAAGATTAAAATTCGTTTCCCTAATCTCCAGGCGCTGCAGTTATCAATCCAATGGCGCACCTGTGGAAAGAAGTTTAAATGTTCTACATAACAAGACACCTTCAGAGGTCTTGAAAGTTCGTATCATACAGTCACAGCTGTTTAAGTAGCACACTATTTTGCTTGAAAGATGGTTGGTTTGGTTTGTGTGTTATTAACGTCCTTTTCAACTGCCATGGTCATTTCAGGACGGCGTTATAGGGGCCGCAAATTTTGTCTCGCAAGGGTTCTTTACGTGCAGCCGGCAAACGACTACACGGGACCAACGGCTTTACTTCCCTTCCGAAGGAAGTGCGTGATCTCAGGATTTTCCCCCTGAAAAAATCTTCGTCGTCCTCGGCCGGGGTTGAACCCGCGTCCTCGCGCATCAGAGGCGATCACGCAACTACTGAGATTTGAAAGATGGTGGGTGTGTAGTCAAAATGTTTTAGTTCAATATAGCAGCGCAAATTTTTTCAGACAACATATTACGGAAATATAATTTTAAAAACTAACAAAGTATTGCAGCTATTCACAGGATAATAATATCTTCTCGTTTAATTTAAGACGAGAATAATTTCAAAAAGAATAATTATTTTGAACTTGCTCGCATTTATCAACAAAGCGCGCAATATTTATTTTAAGTGTGAAGTGTACGCACAAATGACAAAGTAGAGGCTTCAACTTAATGAGAAACCTAACGATGGCTTAGCTCATTATAAATGTGTGTGAAAGGAGCAGCTGAAGCTGAAAATGTTTTTAACTCCTTAAATGAATTCTTACTCACCATCTACCTGGTCGCATGAAAACAGCATAGTGAATCTTGAAAAGTATTAAAGTCGACATTTTCCAAAGAGACAGTGCAGAGAGGTAGAAACCTTCGAAAAAATGAGAAGCATCGAGAGATACTGTTCGTTCCGTACTATACAATATTTGGCCTGTGTAGAGTGAATTTTTTGCTAATATAGCAAAGTTACAAAATGCTGATACAGCGAAGTCACAAAACGCGATTATTTTTATTAACGTATATAAAAATGACTTGTACGTTAACGATCAGAGTACAAAATTGCTTAAAACAAAGAGGTTAGCATCAAACCTTTAACTTGGGCAGATTGCTAGTTCTCTATAATGACCATTCTACTAAATCATAGACGAAAACGAGGGTTAATGTCCATTTTAAAAACGGCAAAGTTTTCGTGGTTATTTATTCCAAAAGTAACAAAGCTACAGATCGTCACTTAACTGTAGCACAAAACAAAACGAATGAAACTTCTACTGACATGCTCTTTTTTGACTAAATTCTGGAGTCGTTATCTTGAGGGGATAATGGAAAACCGCTGTCGTTATCTTGAGAGAATAAGACGTAGCCTCTACCATAAAAAATGGTCATAAAATTAAATTACTTAATTTTCTTTTAATTCCAATGAATTTCTACCCTTATTTCCACTACTGTTTTCTCAAGACATACAGAAAAACATTTTTACTAATAAATTATTTTGCTATTAAAATACAAGGCTCATTCAATAAATAACCGGAAAAATACTATAAAAAATCTAAAATACGACCATGCTAGTTACTTGTTTGTTACTTTGTGGAAGCATGCTTAAGCTATTCATAGCTGTGGCTGGTAAGCCCACCTCGCACATAGAATGCTGGGAAATAGTACCACAAGATGGCGGCACCCTTACAGGAATGCTCCAAGCTGGAGCAGCAAAGTGTCGCAGAAGTTTATTGAGTGAAGCCGTCCTTTTGCTCCATGACAATGCGAGATCACATATTGCTTGTGTCAAATTGTCTATCACGAGATTTCCACACTTAGATGCACTGAGTGAATATGGAGGGTGGTTTAAGCACTCAGACAGTAGGTTCTCGATTGTAGACAATCTGACGCTAGCAATTTGTGGTTTCGCATTGTCATGGAGCAAAAGCACGGCTTCACTCAAAAAACATCTTCAACACTTTGCTGCTCCAGCTTGGCACACTCCTGTAAGGGTGCCGCCATCTTGTGGTACTATTTCCCAGTATTCTGTGTGTGAGGTGGGCTTACCAGCCCCAGCTATGAATAGCTTAAGCATGCATCGACAAAATAACAAACATGTAACTATCACGGTCGTATTTTAGATTTTTTTATAGCACTTTTCCGGTTATTTATTGAATGACCCTTGTATTATTCACATGTTCTTACGAAAATCAGGGAAAAACAAATTTTTCTACACCACTATACGACACGACGTTTTTTTCTGCGGATTTTCTGTGAAATAATATTCAATTTCGAGATAGAGCTTCTTCACTAAAAGAACTAAGTTTCTTTCACAATAATATTTTTTTAATTACAATATTAGATTTCTTCGTAATACCATCTCTATTTTCTGCGGATTGTTTTGCTGCATATGCAATTTAATGATTAAGAAATCCATTCCAATCACTAAAAATTGAATTGTTGAAACTATAGACCAAGTCCACTTTCAATAAATTGTGGGCTAACACCAAATTTTAGGACAAGAAAATTTATCTTTTCGAGATACAATAACAGGCATCACTTTTGCAAATTAAGATTCCTCTTTTTTTTTTTTTTAATATTATAAAAACTTTAACTCTAAACTACTAAAAATGTCAAAGCATTGTAAGCTTATACCTTTTTTTTTTCTTTAATAAGCAGTCATTCTTCCTGATTCTATTAGAGCATGTGTACTAAATAGAGATCATTAGAAACTAACAGAATAAAACTGGTTGGCTACAGACGTCGGCCGTCAATTTGTTACTTTGACCAAAGCTAGCGAACTTTTCGACGGCTAAGAAGCGAAAATGAGACACTCAAGGAAGCGAAGACTTACAGATCGTCGAAATGGGTCGATTTCGTTGAACTCAAATTGGAAGATAACAAGAGAAAACATGCGGAATGAACATTCAAATATTGTTTGAAACATCTCGCCATCTATCGGCAAGATTCAGTTATATCTTTCCTAAAGGTAAGGAACCCAAACAACCATCTTCAAACGCACAAACCAATACTAATAAAAACGTTACCCTGTCATTAAAATGCGTTACTTTTTCGTTACCTTACTGGCATTACAATAGACACCCTGATTCGGTTGAAAAGCTTCTATTGATTTATATAGATTTAAAATTTTCCCCTCGTTTCAATATAATTTACTATACTGATGACGTAAACAGTTGTCTGAACTAAGAAACGCTTTGTTTAGCGAATGCGATTTCTTTGCGGTTTCTTCGCGCTCAATCGGCGTCCAAACGTAACCGACGAGAAAGACAAGCTGCGACACTGAAAGTCCAAGGTAGAGACAAGGAAGGATGGATTGTTGCTCAGACAACTATGGTCAGGTGAATTTTCAGTGCCGCGGCCTGTGTCCAAACTAAGGACGCCACAAAATAATTCACTCTACACAGGCCAAATACTGTATAGGTGCAGATAAAATTCCAGGGAAACTGGCCATGCAACTGACCCATAACTTCCTTGCCGCACACCCTATACAAGCATCAGAGTTTAAATAAATAGGTAGTATCACTTACAGAGGCCTATCTATAAGTGGTAGACAAACAAATAAAACTTGAATTTTTAGTACTAATGGAAACAAAAAATCGAATAAGTAATACGAATACTAATCAGTTTATGTTAGATGCTACAGGTTTGCTGAACAATTACTGATATCTTCAAGTTCATAAAAGGCTATATTAAAAAAAAAAAATCCGGTTATAAATATCTCAATCCACAATTCTGTATTAGGTGTTAAAAATTCTTAGAAATTTTATAAGCATATAATACAATCATGAAAATATACTAGTAAGAAAGGATGAAATTTACACCTTACATTCGTGAAAACGAAACGCCTGGAATTAAATTCAAAATATATTTTACGAGTAAATAAGCTTAATTTTCAAATTAGGTTGACGGAGCTACTTTAAAAAATAAAAATATCGGAATAAATAAATCCAATCGATTGAAGCTATCCACTTGCAGCTGCTGATGGTTGATGTCATAAATTTTCAATTCGAAAGTAATCATCGATCTTACTTTGGCGTATGCGCCTCTAACGTAAATCCGATATGTGCGATAGGGTCAAACGCATTGACAAGAAAAATATCATGAAATATTAATCGACACCGCAATTCCTACAACAAGTTGTTTACGGACGTTTCAGAGGCAAACACACACATCCATCTTGGTTTCTTTTCAGACCGACTGGCCATTTGGCCCCGCGTTCCTTCCCCGTCCATCGATCACGTTTGTCGCTCTAAAATGCGACGTCACAACAAATACGTAAACCACGGACTCCTTCGCTGTTGCCCCTCTGCTTTCTTAATCAACGGGGCGAAGGCTGGGGCGGAAAATTTCAGCAAAATCTTGACGCTTCTGCCTCCAGCCTCTTTTCCTTTAAGTATTCAACCTGTGGTGCTCGTATCGGGATAAGTCAGCGCGAACGTGCGGACCCAACTGAGATCCTTCGATCTTGAAGACCATCCATCATTGGCTCCCTTTGACGGCTACAAATCCGCCAGAATCGAGCGACGGACATATTCCATGAATCGGTATTGTGCTCGGCTTTCGCCGATGCTCAATCTGCTCTGAACAAGTCAAGGGAGGAAGAGGGAAAAGGAGAAGAAAAAAAAAAAGAAAGAAAAAGAAACAACAGAAAATAAGTCAAAAAACGAAGAAATAATAGACGTAAGCAGGAAATAAATAAATCAATAAATAAACAGTGGACTTTTTAAAATTCAATTTTAAATGTATACATAAATAAAAGTAATCATATAAAAAAAAACGGTTATCTACAGGATGTCTTATTTAACCAAACGCCCACAATTAACTGAGATGAAATCAAAATTTAACCTGAGAAATTAATCCAAAATGAAATCTGTTGTGCCTGATTTAAAATAAATGCTGACATATTTAGGTCTTAAGAGTAAACACGTTTGGCGATGAGAAACCAAGCGGTTTCGTCCTTTATTACGATATCGTTGACTGACAGATTTGCTGTCACTTATAAAAACTGAAAAAATGGCAAGGCAAAATCTACAGAAGAGTCCCAGAGAATACATGTCGTTTGAAAAAGCTTTTCCTATATTGTATATCCTAAGGGAATTTTCAGCACAAAACAGCAAAAAATAAAAGACATTCGGGAGAGGAAAAGGACGGATTCTAAGCATTATATACCAAATACGATATTTATTTATTTATTTTTTATTTATTAACAGGATACACATCCTTCAGAGACAAAAGAAAATAATCATGGTTAGTTTAATACCATTTGGCCAGTAATTAATTTCATTATGTGGCGAGTATGGTTTCAACAAAGACAGTTCAGCAAGGTCGTTCACAATTCCCATGCAAGCAAACTGTCACCAACAGTTCTGCGGAGGTTGTATATTGCACGTTTGGTCGCCATTCCATTGAACTGCTACACGTTCTGGACAATTTCATGGCATACAGCGCATTAAATTGTCCAGCAGTTCTTGAGTAGGTTCCACTTCCGAAAATGCACTGGTTCCACTCTTGGAGACTGCTAGGCGGTGGCAACACAGATACAACAAGTCTACCCAGAGCTCAATGGGATTTATATCCGAGAAAAATATATCCAATTCCTCGTCTTCCAGAGATTCCTCCACAATGTAGCTGTGGACGGGCGTTGTGGTCCATGTAGAACTCTGGTCCGACTACTCCCCAGCAAAGTCGCACATATTGTTGCAGGATATCACGGCAGTAGACCTGGGCGGTTAATGTATCACGGTCGAACAGGTGCAGTTGTGTGTGTGCACCGATCAAGATGCTTTCCATACTGAAGCGGAATTCGTCGAAGTATATGACACAGCCGCACTGCGCATCTGTCCAGGTTGAATGTTTTTTGTACCATGCCCGTCGTACTATAAAGTTTTTTGTTCCAGGATGCATCGCATGAGTCTCCGAGCAAAAGACCCGAACTTACGAAGTCCTCTGTAATTTGTGCGCTTCGAAACAGATGTCCCCGTAGACGCCGCCAAGCCCTTAGCGAGAGCCCCTATAGTGGATTGTCTATAGCGTCTGGCAATTAAGGCGTGAAATCGGGATGTGGTGCAACGTGAACCACCACTTCTGGAACGAGGTTGAATTTTTTCCTGTTGTTGAAAAGCCCTCCACAACTGGAGATAACGCTTCTTGAAACGTGCAAAGCCTGCGATACTTCCACTTGGGACTGGCCTATCTCAAGTCCAGGAATTCCTCTTGTCACATCATCCAAATGAACACAAGATGCCTTAAATTATCCGTAACCAAACAAATGTGAAACGACACATTTATAGCGAAATAACGGAACATGCACATTGCCTCTATAAGAGGTGTCATGACCAACAACACAAATGTCGCTATGCCCTTTGTAGAGCCAATGTGCTAGACAACCTTGTTAACTGCAAAGTTTGACGACATTTCGCGGAGCGAAGCAGGCCAATCTTGTAAATCCCTTAACTTTTGAGCAAGAGTATATTTCGATAATTGAATTTAGAGTCGGCAAACGAGATTGAAATATTTCTCCAGCTTTATAAATGATTTATTTTATTATAAATGATTTTTAACATTTGCAGTCTAATGTTATATGCTGAGAACCATACTGGAAAACGGTAAGTTATAAAGGCTTTGATTACTAATATAAATTTGGTTTTTCTCTTTTTTTCAGTCTAATTATATTAAACTGAAATTAAACAAAAATAATATTTTCATTAAATAGACGGAAAAAAAATATTCTTAAAAGAATTTGTTAAATGAATAAATTTGAAAATAAATTGAATTGCATGCTTTATCAGTCAAATCTGATTTGCTAAAAACCGCGTAGTTGCCAATAAAAGTTTTTATAAAGTAAAATTAATTCAAGAAAAAATCAAAAACTTCAGAAGGAAAAACTGAAGAGTTTCAATACAATTTTGAAATGAAGTATCTCTTTCATGGCCTTTCATAGCTTGCGTGTTACTTTATTCGTTACAAACCACGAATTCCTACTGAATAAATAAAACAAATTTTACTTTGAAAATTAACTCTTTTTGCCAAGTCAATTTTGTACGAGATAACGATTCATTCTATTAAAGAAGGTGATTAATGTAAGATTGTCGCTCGTTTTTTTATATTGCTGTTTTTATTTATTTATTTATTTTTCATCTCGATACGATCTCCGTAATGCCATTTAAAATTACGCTAATTATTCCAGGCCGTTCCCTTCACACGTTACGGAAGGACGGATGCTGCAATTAACACCGGCACACTAATGGGATTATTAATATTTGATTTGACCAGCATTCCAGCAAATGAGATACTGACGAACAACTGCTTTCACAATTCTTCTTCTTGCTTCCACGGCACCCAAGGAAGACATACCTTGTTTTAATAATGATATGCAAATTCCACAGAGAACAACAACCGTTAATCCGAAGAGAGCACACGGAGAAGCTTTGTGCAAATCTAATGGAGTAAGCTATTTAAAGCACCCGAAATCCTAAAGTGATGACCGGCTTTCATTAACTCTCGAAAGCATGATTTTTTTAAAACCACTGTTTATTTTAATTGCGCATATGTCATATTGAATGAAGCAATGTCAGAATACTTGAAAAAAGATGAGTGATGTCCCCTTGTCTGCTTAACGTAATTATGAATGAGATAAGCTGCAATGAATGATGAAAGAATTTGCCGCTTTTATATGCAGCTGCTAATGTTCTTCTTTCAGAAAGTATATTAGTCTATGTAAGCTAATGGCACGGTTGACTGAGGTACGCGAAAATCAAAAGATGAGAGAATATGAGTTGAGAAGGCGTTTGTGTTCAGAAAACTGCTGGACAGAAGTGAATGAAGCTGCAATATATCGGGGTATCTCCCACCTTTAGGGTCAAAATTTTACAGATGGTAGAGAACGGTAAACTGAGTGCTTTTAAACGGGGAATCAATGGTCGCAAATGCATATTTCAGGCGCCACGAGATCTTGTCCGCTAGAAGATGTGGCGGCAACATGACGCTGCGCCTGCTCACTCCGATGTTGTTGATGTCCGCGAGAACCTAATCATTAAATCTGAAGGGAAACTCCTGTCCCATGAGTAACACAATCACCGAATCTCACTCCTCTGGGTTTTTTTCCTATGAGAACGCATCAAATCATTGGTATACGAAACCCCAGTAGAATCTGATGCGATATAGCTTACCAGAGCCCAAGCTAATTGTCTCCTTGTACAACATACACCAGGAATTTGAAAGAGTACGGCAAAATTCCATGCGACATTGTAATGCATGTATTGAGACTGGTGGTCGCCACTTTGAACATTTACTCTGAGCTGCAAGTGTTGCTATGTTGTTCCTCTGGGCTACAAGTCGTTGCTATGAAGTTTAAATTGTTTATTCATAAGCTGTAAGTCGTGAGCTAAAAGTTATTTGCTCTGAAAACGAAAGCAGCTTACATAAACATTCCTCACACTCCTTACGAATTTTTCTTAGGTGATACATTCCGAAATCGTACATGCTTCATATGCCACAGGATTTACTACATCTGCAAAATATCGTGGACGCTGTCGATGCTATAGACTATGAAACATTGCAAGATGTGTTCAGTATGCATTGTAATATCTCGAGATTACAAGAAGAACATTGTTGTGGCCTATGATGAGATCCTTGAGAAATTGACGCCATTTGTGTGCTGCATTTTCCAAATGTGTTATGATATATAAAATATGTCTATTCACAACTGGAATGTTGAGGAGTAAGAAAAATAAGCATAAAGACCATCTTCGAGTTCTCCTCGAATAATTGCCACAAAGCAACAAATTATATAAAACACAGAAAATATGTGCTATGAACTGTGCTGACGAAGGAACTTGCGCAGTGCACTAATCCATCATAAGGAACCCGCAACTATTTATCCACTTAAAAAAACACAATGAGACAAGCTGTTTTGTAGTGACTGAAAATGAGGACTGGCAGAGGATGGTGCCAGAAAATTCACGTAAAAAAACGTTAGGCAAATGTAACTGAGATTGGTATTCAAAGTACACCGGCGCGAGTAGCTAAGGATTAGCTGATGCCTAACCTCTGAAGACGATGTTAATAATGATTCAATATATATTTACAATGCATATTGATATAAACTTTAAAAGCATTCGCTTTAATTCCTTGAAAAAGTTTAAATCAATAGCGTATTTCTATCTTCAATCTTAAGAAAACAACGTGTTATAAATCATTGCTTGATTTGTTATTTCAAGGTCTCCCCGAAACTAATGTGTAAGTTGACTTTCTTAATAACGCAACATAAAACTTAATGTTTAGATAAACCCTTAAATGAAGCATTTCAGAGTGGAAAACATATAAGCCAGAAAACGTGGCAACATAAAAAGAAATTAGAAGAGAAAGGCATTAAAGAACATGATACCAGTTGTTATCTTCAATGTTAGAGTGCGAAACTTTGAGGATTATCTCTGGTTATAGCGAAATGTGATGCGTCAGCTGGATACACCATTATAAAGTTGCGCTTAACAAGCCGCTGGAAAAATTATTTCTCTCTCTCTCTCTCTCTCTCTCACTCCTTTCTTCCCATCCCCCACTTTTTTGTATTTATTTATTTCCATTTTTTATATCTCTCACTTCCATCTAAATTCTTGTTGACGAAAAATAATGTGCCCGATGTCTCACAAACCCCTGTTGTCTTGAAGCGGCGGTGGAAATTGGTGACGGCAATGAGAAAACCCAAATGGATCTCACTCGTAAGCTCGGCTTTTGTTACCAAGGATAGTAATTAAAGAACATGGAAGAAAAGAGAAAAGGAATGAATGAGTGTTCCACCGCAACATCCGTTGCCTCCTCCTCCTCTTCATCCACCTCCCACACACCCCTTCCCGTCCGCCACCTTACCTTACTACCCCTGTCTCACCGGCCAATGACAATTTAACGACCAGCAGCGAAGATGCCGCAATATAAGGGTCTTAGTACCTCCAGAGATAGGTAAACCAAACTTATAAGCACTAACAGACGAGGCGGTCGCCATGGCAATGGACATGGCCCAGCCGTTCTTACCTCCCTAACCCCGTTTTCTAATGTAATAACGGCGGTCCTATCAAGCCTTCCTTAATAAGACGCAAAACTCCTTTAATATTCTCGTGATTTAATGACATCAAGATGAAAGTAAGCGATGGCGATGCTTCCGTGGAAACGGGAGACAAAAGAGAAGGAAAGGGAGGGGGGGTGAGATTTAAGTCTCTTGCGGTTTTCTCCAGAAATGGACGAATAACAATGTGTTAAGGAGAAGCTGGTTCTAACTTTGACAGATAAATTGAAAAGTTCTCAAAACTCTCGTTTGACCGTTTTCGCAAGCTGCCAGGCAACCGGCGGCGACAAACAAAGGTAGAGCAACGCCTTAGACGGGCTGAAAATTAACGAACTCTTCACACACACAAAAAAAAAAAAAAAAACAACTGTTGACGATAAGGATAAAAAAAAAAGTCGAGGAGGGAGAAATAAGTTATTTGGAACGCAGAAAAAAAAAGTAAAGAAAAGAACAATAATGCTCCCTTGCCTTATTTTTAACGGTGCTGTTATACTTAGGTGGATTGTTATCATTTAATAACAAGAGGAAAAGAAATTTTAATTTTGCCCACAATCAAAAAATAAAAAATGCGCACGGAAACACGCTACAAAAGAAAATTAATTTAAGTAAAGGGAAAAAGTGAGCAATATAATAAAAACGGAAAATTCCTTATTAAATTCATAAAGCTAGGGCAAGCCTGCTCACGGTATAAAAAAAAAAAAAAGTGCTTACAACAAAGTCACCTTTCAAATATTCAATCGAGAATCTTGTTTCCAAAATGTACGAAATACAAAAAAATTAACAGTTGACATAACTTGGTAGCACTTCATGGAACTTGCATATGTAGTATGACAAATTGCGTGCTAAAAAGATACCATATCCCAGATAACAGTGAATAAATATTGAGTTATACGGCAAAACGTACCAAAACCTTCATGTATTTCTTACAGAATCCTGTTATCCAATCACACATGACAACATAAACAACTTGGCGACTTTAACATCGTTCTTTGTATTGTTTTGATTGTTTCATGGTATTTTTGAGGCGAGTGTTTGTAAATAATTTGGATTATTTCGTATGAAAAATGGAATAAGATGAGTTTTGTGATGAACTGCAGGAGAAAGAAAGATCTAGTAAGCAGAAAGTTCGTAAGGAAGTGTGGAAGAAATCTATCATGCAATCTATCTACCTTGCCGGGTCTGATGACTGACACTTCCTGTTTGCTGAAATCGTTGAACAACCTGGCGAATTGTCTTAGAAGTGGGAACTCTAGCATTGGGATATCTAACTTGGTATTCCCTGGCTGCGCCTTTGTAATTATGTGCAAATCCAAAACATAAAACCATACCAACCATTTCTTCTCTACTGTATTCTGCCATTTTTCAGACCTGATTGGCAGTTTCTTCCCCATTCATCAAAAAGCTTCAGCATTTAAAGGGCTAGTGGATAAATATTTTTTAAATTAAAAGGCTATAAATATTTTTTAAATTAAAGTTACATTATGTATATAACGAACAAAATAGACTGATAAAATTACAAAAATTGGCACTAAGATCATTTTATGGCATGACTAAACAAGACCACATTACTGATAAGTTTAAAACCCTGCAATTACTCCCTTTGAATAAATTATATGAAAAACGATCTTTATATCTTTTAAACACGCTTATTATCAAACATTTTAGTGATTTTATTTTAATTAGAGGAAGGATGGGTGTTTTTTTAAAGATACAATTTTGTAAAAAACAGCTAACTAAAAATTCTTTCTTTTTTTATGCGATTTTTCTTTTAATAATTTGCCACTTGATATTAGAAGTTACCTTGGCACTAAAATTTTTTTTAAATGCTTAAAATTTTTTTGATTTTTTTTTGATTTTTTCCCGATTTTTTTTTTTTTATTTTTAATTTGTGTTTGTTTGGGGTATTTGCCTTTGGCTTATTGCATCCCTATTTTATTTACCATTTTTTTTTTTCTTTTTGCTTTTGAGAAAATCTATTTTGATTTTCTTTTTCATGTTATTTTGTCTGTGATTTGATTTTTGGTAAATTGAATAAATTGAATTGAAATTGAAATGTATAGGGGACGACAATGTAAAGAAGGGCATGTGTTATGTGAGAATTGCTCATCTCCATTTCGTCTAAAACCTTTATATCTACTAAAATTCTTAAGTTTCTTTGAATTTATTTTTCCCAATAAAATCAACAAATTCATATTTTCCTATGCATAACTAAAGAAAAAAAACTTTTGGCAATTTTTTTTTTTTTCAAAAAAAAGGATATCATTTAAACCCTTTTAATTTACACAGAAAAAATTTTAATAGGTAAAGTCAGCATTTTTTTTTATTTATTACTTTTAGATCCATATTCAAGCTCTCAGGCACAGATTTAATAAATTCTTGTCGCCGTTTTATAGCATAAATGCCGTCCGCCTTCGAAAATTTCCAAAAACGTTAGCGAAATTAATGTTTCAATTTTTTTTCCTATTAAATAATGGGGGAAAAAAGGAAACTTTTAAAACTAAAACCGAACACGTAATTGTACATTAAACTAGTAATAAAATTCCGATGTTGCCGAAAAAGGCCTCCTTCATATTTATTCTTCACGGTCGTGCTGGGGAAGAGCCCCGAAGCACCCTAGTCATTAAGGATAGACTGTTGGGGCATATATACTCTCCTCTGGGAGATGGGATTCATTTTTTTCTTTCTACTCCCATTCTAAATTATTATTTTAATGGTATGTTATTTTTTTTTCTTCCGTATAATGCTTTTTTACTTTCTCACAACCCTTTCTTCTTCGGAAAAAAAGAAACCCCACATTTTCCTTCAAGTAGCTTCAACGTTTCGTTACGCCATGATGAGCAAGATTGAAATCGCCCAACGTCTGATAATGGCTAAGCCTCGCCATCAAAGAATAACATTTTTGGGAAAAGAATGTTCAGAATATGTTGAAATGAAAGCTCCTATAGAACTTGCAACAGGAGCTATCTAGAATTTGACCTACAATATGGAAATCATAACTAACTTCTCGAGAAAAATAGGAACAGAATTGTAAACATGTACGATTGGATGATGGCAACGGCCATCTCCAATAAGAGTAATAAATGACTGGATTAATGTTGACTCTGCTCGAAGTTGCCCAATATAGTTGACCATTCAAAAGAATGTTTACTGACAGTCTTGATCGTCTGATCTGCCAAACCTTTGACGCCAATAAAACGCGAGCCTCACTTCGCCACCGCATCACCAGCAATACCATTCGGAAAAGGTGTCAAAAATAATCAGCCATCGGTGAACATTCCAGCAAAGTCGGCCAAGATGGTTGGCCGCTTTTGTGTCAAATAGGCACAAATGGAATCGATCCCTTTGGAGACAATGGCCCACCAATGGAGGGTACAGTGGAATGCGCCCAAGAAAACGAAGATTAAGTACGTCGAGAAAGACCTAAAGAACCAGTCGATCTCGACCTAGACATCTTAGACCTTGCATCATGTAGTAATGTTTAAGTCATAGACCTCACATTATTTTTCATTCAGACATTGCGCCACTATTTCGCTTAGCATCGTCAATACAAATCAGACAGGAATAAAAAGCGCGATTCACTAAGAGTAAGAATTCCTGAAGTGGGCCCCTCAAAAACAAACATGTCGTGAAATTTAAAACTTTTAAAATAATTTGATAGTACCTAATGGAGTATTAAAATTCCCAAAATATTTTTGAAAACATTTCCACTTGTTAAAAAGTTATAAACAAATACATTTGGTACTCAAGCTAATTTTATCAAATCTCTTTGAAATTTTAAAGATAACTAGTAAAGCGTATAGATTTCATAACTAAGCATAAAAGAATGAGGGGAAAAAATATTGTGTAAAAAAAAATAAATTTTTAATAAAAAAATTAATATAACAAGTTAATAACTCACTTTCTATAACACCATGGATAATGAAGTTTGAAGAAATAATAGGGTACCTAAAATTGTGTATTCCGTTAAAATTTGAACGAATTCCAACGAGTAGTTTCCGAGTTACGCACTCAACATCGTAAGTGATGACACAGGAGTAAAACGAAAACAGGGAAGAATGGATGGGTCTACTATACCTGTATCATTGCCAATCTTTCGCACAAGAATCTTAGCTATATTTTTCACCACTTCTAAAATCTGGCTTTTCAGAAATCACTTTTTCACATTTTTGTTTGCTTGTTTTTGTTCGTTTTGTCGTCTGTGAGCCACCTACGTTGGCAATTCTCTAAGCTTCCGAGGTGGTTACGGTGGCCCCCTCCTCGTAAAAAAAAATAATTAAAAGGTTACACATGACGTTCTCCGTAACGTTGGTTTTAAAATAGGAAATATGGTTAACATGGTTTTTTTAATGTTCTCAATCGATTTCAACAATTTTGAAAAAACACATTTAATCTTTATTTATTAATGATTCGGAATTTGAAAAAAAATTTTGGTGATCTCAGTTTTTACGCGAATGCCATCAATTTTTGTCAAGCTATTCAATCGTACCACTGGGCTGCTAAGCAAGTAACTCTTCATCATTCAATATTGACAGCAACAGGGAGCTTCCCTGTACAGCAACTGTTTTAAGCACTTGCTATGATTCTTGCTTTACATAGAAAACGCTGAAAAATTGGAACAGATTCAGAAGTGACTAGATGATGGGCAGATGGTAAACAAATCATTCTACTGTACTATAGTCTGGTCCCTCTCTCTAACAACCTTGGGTCCCACTAACTAAAAACGAAGCGCGCATGTTCAAGCTAGAATTAATCCGCTTGAAAAAGAAGCTGAAACTGAAGAAGGCCTGTGCTTGATTGGAAAAATGGAAAAATTCATATCAATTTAAAAAAAAAAATCATTTTATAGATGTACGTAAGTCGGTATGCAAATTATTTCTCGACTTATATAACCATGTGACATAATTTTAAAGCTGTAGTTCTTCTCTTTAAGCTGATGCTAAAAAACTGTTCAAACGCCTTACATTGTGAAAGATTATATCAATTTTGCAAATGCTGTCTACACAAGAGATATTTATCACTTTATTGCAGCAGTTCAAACTTTGCCATAATGCTGCTGAAGCAACTCGAAATGACATCAAAGCATGGAGTGACGGAACAACTTCTCAACGTAAAACGCGCAGATGGTTTAAAAAATTTCGTAGCGCCAATACCATCCTTGGAAATGAGGATGGTCGCGGCCGTCCATCGAAAGTTGACGACAACCAATTGAAGAAATTAATCAAAGCCGACCCGCATAAATCCACACGAGAAGTTGCCGAAGAGTTCAAGGTAGATCAATCGAAGCAAATTAGAAGTCGTTCACCAATCGAAGCAAATTAGAAGTCGTTCACCAATCGAAGCAAATTGGAAAAGCGAAAAATATCGATACGTGTGAGCTCAAATGGAAAGCTTTGGTGACTGGTCTGCAACAGGAGTCATTCATCAAAGCTTCCTGAATCAGGATGAAACCATACGCTCAACAAATCAATGACATGCACCAAAAACTTCCAACAACGACCAGCATTAGTCAATCAGAAAGGTTCGATCTTGCTTCACGACAACGCTCGGCCGCATGTCGCAATGAAGTTAAATGATCACCCGACAGAAGTTAAATGATCTTGGCTACGAAACTCTTATAATCGTCCAACACAATCGCCTGACCTTTCGTCAACTGACTACCACTTTTTCAAGCACCTCGACAATTTCGTGCGTGGGAAATGTTTCAAAAACCACGACAATGCAAAAATAATGCCTTCAATGAGTTCGTCGGCTCCAAAAGTCCAGAATTCTACGCGACCGGAATAAATATGCCTGTATCTCGTTTGCGAAAGTGTGTTACTCTGCTGGATGTTATTTCGATTAATAAAGTGTTGTTTTAAACGAGTTATTCCATTTTCAAAATGAATCAGAACATGTTACAGATACGAGAGGAGTTCAAGTCAAACAGGGTCTTTTTATAAAATAGAAGAACAAATTTCACCCCAAAATTTCACAACTTTCAAGGAGTGGATACGATATTTATTATTCAACATAATAAATGCCTGGAAAGCGTCCGCATAAAAAGAACTGTCAGTACGTCTGAACCATACTGGGACATCCTAAAGTGTAAGTAACGCGGGGAACAGTATGAGCGTTTGCTTGTCTGGCAAAAACAGGAAGCCCTTAATGATCCAACCAGGCCGTTTTTTTCCGCAGGCGCATATGCACATCACTCAAAACACGACAGTACGATGGGGTGGTCAAATCGAACCGTGCATTTTACAGTAATTAGACTGGGGGAGGGGGATATAGTGCCATATCCTGGATATGGCTCCGAGTGATTTCCCCTCTTTGGACCCTTAAAACAGTTTCTCGGCGGGCACTGATGATGATGATGATGATGATGAAGGCTGTCCTACTCGCAAATCTTTCTATGCGGACGGTTTCCAGGCATTAGTTAAACGTTGGAAGAAGTGCATAGATGTAGTAGGAGAGTATGCTGAAAAATAAATGTTGTATCCACTACTTGAAATTTGCTCTTCTATTTATAAACGCAAAATCCCAGTTTGACTTGAAGCCAACTAAGTGCATTTCGACTTTAGTTCATTTTACCGGGACGCGGGCTTTAAATATTTCGAAAATTTTAACTCGTGTAAAGGGTGCTGTGCGCATTAAGAGACCTCACATGCAGAAAACCCAAACTTGGATGCCTGAACCACGGCAAGGTGCCGCTCATCATCCGAAGTTATCTGGCAAAACATCATATCTGTTGTGCCCATCCGCCCTCTTCTACAGATTTACCCACAGCTAACTTTTTCGTCGTTTCTGACCCATAAAAGATTCCTAACACTTAGGGGATTCAGAAGAACGCACCTTCCAGGAAGCATTCCAACAATGAAAGAACATCGGGAACGGTGTATCGCCAGTGGCTATTTGAAGGGGACAGTGCTTAAACTTTGTAAAATAATTGCTAAAGCATTTAAAGTATAAATCCAATCTCTTTTCTGAACACCACTCGTACTTCTTTACTTTTAAAGTAACGTTAAAAAGAATAAATAAATTGACATTAAACAACGAAAAAAAAAAAAAAAACAGAATAATCGCGAGTTCGCGAAATCTTTTTACAATCTGTAAAACTCCAACTTAAAAATCCACACATATCTCGTTATTTTTATTTTTCATTGAAAGAAATTCCAATTTACCCTACTAGTATTTTTTTTTACTAGGGAGGGGTGGGTAAGTTTTTTTTTTCTTCCTATTAAAATGAATATTTGCTACTCGACGCAATTTCTTGGCGTCGTCGCATCTTTGGGCTTTGAGGAGCGGATGCCGAGAGGAGAGAGTGAGCGAGCGAGCGAAGAGAGCTGAACGGAGTAACAACAACGTTGCCAAGCAACCGACTTCGTCGTCGCTGTCGTCGTCCAACAGCATAGTAACGAACGATGCCCACCAGAGGGCGGCATTTTCGACAATAGCCAGTTTCAATGTTCGGTCTGATCAGAACCGTCTGTCCGCTATAACGCAGTCGACAAGAGCTGCCTGCCTGCTCACCACCTACAATTGAATTTTCACCGACCCGCAAATTTGCATGCATAGCAATGTGCGTTCGGAGGCAGAGGAACTCATGGTTGAACGAGTAGAAAGAGAGAGCCGAATACGAGGAAAGAAGAAAAAGACAGGAAAAATAGAAGAAAAAAAAAGTTGGAATGAATATATAAATTTGCGTGTAAGGCAGAAGCATACGTGTCTGAAGAGACGGAATAAAAAGTAATAAAAAAAAAGCACAATCCCTCTAGACACGAACTCGGAATCATTGATCAGCGATAGAACTATTCAAATGACTGATTGTGGAACGGGAAAGTGGAGAGAGAGAGAGAGAAAGAAAGCCGAATGAATGTATGCTCAAGGGAGGAAAAAAAAGCTTAAAATAAATGACAGATAGCAATGAAAGATCAGATACATTCATATTTGCTAATAAATTTACAAAAGCTTCTGAAGCATAAGCGAACACCACAACATATTCTGTAAGTCTCCTATATAGAATATTTCATATTGTAAAAACTTCTGTAATGTTTACAAAGAGCCATGGCAAGTACACAGTCTGCCAAAAATATTCCTCAAATACTAAGAAGCCAAAACGTGCGAATTTGCGCAGGCAATACTTCCTTTAATTTATCCTACATTAGTTTATCTCTTCATTTGTTTGGAAAAAAGATGTCTGTGAACGCAGCATCTGTCGCGGAAAAGATGTCCTATTCCAAGCAGAGAAAACAAGTAAAGAGACTTCAGCAATTACTGAAAACGGAGTAAGAATTGTTCAACGCATTATTAATGCTTGGAAGGAAAGATCTAAACCATCAACCTCGAGGAGTAACTCTGATCATTAAGACGCATGGTGAAGGCAAACCGAATAGATTCCACATAAGAACTGACGGGGAAGTTAACAAGGAGTCAAAAGCATATCCACATGCACAATGCGACGGGAACTTAAAGGAATGAGACTAGTCACAAGAAAACTGCTTGTCGGCGACATCAATAGGAAAAAAAAAAGAAGACAAAAAATTTCAGTGAGGAGTAGTGAAAAGAAGTCATATGGTCTCATGAGTCCAGGTTACCATAGTCCAGAGTAATGAGTACAACATGGCAAGAAGCGTCACCCTGTAGAGGCAGTGTGATGATCTGGTCTGGATTCTACAACGTTATGCATTAATAAAACGACTTCAACCGAATATCTGGATGACCAGGTTAATCCATACATGAACGCATTCTTTCCTGATGGCATTGGAATATTCCAGGACGACAACGCCAGGATACACCGAGCTTGAACTATAACTGGTTCTGGTCTCATGATCAGTCCACCAACTGGTCCCCCACAGAATCCTGATCTTAATCCTATGGAAAGTCTTTGGGATGTATTGAAGAGGGGCATACGGTGAGATTCCATTCTCCCCGCATCACTACAAGATCTGGGGGAAAAAGTACTGGACCACTGGACAAAACTAGACGTAGAATGCGTGCAGTCATCAAAGCGAAAGGCGGCCCAACTAAATATTAAACACTGCGAATTTTTTTTTTTTTTTGGCCAGGCAGTATACGTGAATAGGGATTTCGAAAGAAATTTGAAAGGTAACTGAAAGGTCGATTAAGATTTTATTTATTTTATTTGATGAAACCCAATGCATCCATCCAAGGCCTGTATGACTAGAGGCCGACGAGTTGGGTCCCTGGATGAATATGGATTGACGACTACTGTATGATGGTCGCAGCAGCCGGGGGGGGGGGGGGGAAACTCGTATGTCACTGATGATCGCCCATCCAGTGATTAGCCGTGCCTGATGTTGCTTAACTTCCAAAATTTGTGTGTTCAGTGAAAACCCACCAGGCCACGGCCTCCCCCGTGACCAATTTTCTGGTTCTGGAATCACTTCACCACATGATATACTTGCATCTAGCTATTGCTCTGCAGCAGGTGGGTCTTATGAACTGCTGTCATGCCTAAACTGTTCCACCTCCGCTTAGAGATTTCCCCAGGCTACAGGGTCGGCGAGATTCCAGTGCCATTTTCAATAGACCAAAGCCACAGTACTCCATGAGAGAAGACGGGTTTGAGAATTTGATTAATGTTTCTAATTGCTGGCAATACGAGAGTTATTCGTAAAGTAAGGTCCGTTTTGCAATAAAAACAAAACTACTATATATTTTATCAAAATTTTTTCTTTATCAGAGTCTATGTACCTTTAACCATTTTTCCACTTAGTTTCCAAGATGCTGGAACAGGTGTAAGGCAGGTGGTCAAGTTGTTCCCAAACAAAAGATTTGATTAGTTGGGAACAACTTGACCACCCGCTTTACAGTCCGAACCTCCCATACAGTGGCTACCATCTGTTCCGGGAGCTAAAGGAGATCATCAGCAGCCTGCATTTCAGCGACGATGAACAAGTGAAAACTGCGCGATTTTCTTCACCGGCAGCAGCTTCTATGAAGTGATCATGCGGAAGTACATTAGGCGCTATGACAAGTGCTTAAATAAACTTGGAAACTATGTGGAAAAATAGTTTAAGGTGAATCTGGTAAAGATAAAAATTTTGAAAATATTATTAGTTTAGGTTAGTAGTTTTGTTTTTATTGCAAAACGAATCTTACTTTACGAGTGCCCTCGTAAGTTATCTTGTTAAATATTGTTTGACACTGGCCTTTGGGTCCCAGGATCTCTTCGATGGTAAGGTACCGGTTCTTCCCAAGGACCTCCAGAATGCGGCTTGGGATGGGTCTCTTTCTGGACGCATTTGGTTCCGCAAAATAATCTCAGAGAAACTGTTGTGGCAGCAATTTTTGAACGATTACTTCCAACGTGTGGGTGCACACCTTCTTGTTAAGGCATCCTCTTTGTTGAATCCGTGGGATGACGAACTACTGCAACCTGTCCCGATATCGAACTGCAGTCACACCGTACAGGTTCATGGTCCAGTTGATGCGACTTCCTCAAACTAAGTATTGATCCAGGAATAACGCTGCAGTAAGCCCTATCCATAGTCACCGTTGATGAATGTAACTGAACCTCATGAACCCGATGAGGATTCTGCGTGTCCCAAACATTGTTCCACACAAGTGGAAGTAAGCCTAATCAATCCACAGATCAAGCCTAGTCAGGCCACTTATCATCCACCTTCACACGAGCCAGAAATGTCAAAGCAAACTATTGTCGGATGCTAGTATCGCCGGCTTACAACTTGTGGAGGCGGCGGAGCTTATAGGGCAAGGAACGCAATGATTTGCGCGCAAACATTTCCACTGTTGTTCATGCTATGTCTGTCTTGCTACTACACGTTCCGCTCGCATTCTCCGTCTATCACCCAACATCTGCGGGTGCAACAGCTTCTGTCGCGTGAAGTCTCCGAGGTTTCCTCCTTCTTCCTGGTCGAACAGCAAAACGTTGAACCATTCGTCGCACGCAATGACTTCTGGCGCCGGTACTCTTGTAGCGCCGCAATGTTCAGTAAAACAACTTCAGCAGTAAGGTGCAATCTAGCAAGGTAAAGACTATTGGGGTTATCAAATCTTTTGTCGAGATCATGCATCCTTTAATACAGTTTTGCAAATGAGTGTCGCTGTAGCACATAACATTACATTATAGAATGTAAAATATTACGAATGCCGCAAAATTGAAAGATCAAATAAAGTATGCGCTCTTTTTTCATAAAAGAAAAAAATTGCCTAAATAAAAAATAAGCACAATAGACCGAAGCGACAAGAACCCTATATTCTCAGCTTCATGGTCATTTTAACAACAGCAAATCTTATCTATTGCAGACTCTAAATGAACTTTAAAAAAAAAAAAAAAAGATTAAAATAATTTTCAAAATAACGCGAATGACGAGAGGAGGAGAGTCTGCAGTGTAACAACCGATATAGCAAGTGCAAACGAGAAAGAGAGAGGGAGAGAAAAGAATAGGATTCACGTCTGCAATGAAGCATGGTCGTCGCGATGGCAGTCGGTGGCCGTATCTACGAAGGACACTTGGGGGGCTAGCGAGGATTTAAGCAGCAATTACTGCCGGGAGTAAGAGCACGGTGCAAAACAGCGCGCCCAATGAACACACTGGAAACGTCAACGACGCATTATCGTGGGCGACACAGGCGGCAAAAATAAAGCAAAAAAAAAATGTCCAACACACAAACAAGCGAAAATGATCGCTTATCCATAGAAACGATATGGGAAAAAATTAATTAAGCCTGGCCTTTAACGACAGGGGCCAAAATTATATGGAGACGAAAAATAAATATACATGCATTTTTATAACGAGTTAAGTCGCAATTAACTCCTCGCTTTCTTTCTGCAACTGAAATGTCAGAAAAGGAAACACACGGTTTAAAAACAAGATATTGCTGCTGCCATCTTATGACGAAACAACTAACTCTTTTGCTGAAATAGACACCCCTTGCTAATTTGTAGCTGAACAATCGGTATACACGCGCCATCAATTTTTAATACCGTGACACGTGCAGATCATTCCTTACCTGATGTCTGCCCGATTTTTACGGTCATGCAGGCATTCGTTTGAACTGATTGTGTTTGCAGGAGTACATCATAATGGATATTTCAAGAGGGGCGTGGACTGCCGTGATTTTCTATGACCATAAAAATGGCCTAAATCCAACTGAGTGCTATGAAACTTGGAGAAATACACTACCGTATCAAAAGTCATGGGACAACCCTAAGTTGCATGAAAACAGGACATTCCTTTGCAATTTCACTGTTGGCATTTTCCCAGCACCACATAACAGAGAGTACGGTATACTATTATGAGATGATGCTTGCGTGAATGCTGTAAGAATGTCTCAAAGAAAAGAGCTTTCAGACTTCCAAAGAGGTACACTTGTTGGGTGCCATCTCGCAGGCAAAACTATTACAGAGACGAAATTAACATCCCGAAATCGACCGTACACAACGTCATCCGGGCATGGAAAGAGAAAGGCATCACAAGTGTTCCGCCTAGGATTGGAAAACCCAAGATCCTGTCGGCCAGAGACCAAAGGGTTCTTCGTAAAGTGGTCACTGCAAACCGTCACACATAATTTGGTGAACTGACAAGATCGTTCATAGATTCGACGGGAACAGTTGTGAGCACCCTGACTGTTCGCAGGGAACTGCATGCAATGGATTTTTATGGCAGACGGGCAGCCCACAAACCTCACATCAGCACCAGCAACGCAGCGAGGAGATTGCAATGGTGCAAAGAGCGACGACAATGGACTCTGGGTTAATGGCGAATGGTTGAATGGAGTCATGAGTCCCGCTACACCATCTGGCAATCGGATGAACGGGTTTGGGTATGGCGAAAGCCCGGCTAACGTTATCTGCCAAGCTGTGATGTGCCCATGGTGAAATTCGGCGGAGGGTCGATGACGGTGTGGGGTGCTTTTCATGGTATGGGTTGGGTGCAATCGTTTCTGTGGACGGACATCTAAACGCGGAACGTTACCAAGACATTCTGGACAACGCAGCATTACCATGTCTCTGGCAGCACTTTGGCAATGCACGATAACGCACCTTGCCATAAATCAAGGGCTGTAGGCACATGGTTTGATGAAAAGGGGGTTCGAGAACTTGACTGGCCTGCACAGAGCCCCGATCTGAACCCCACTGAACTTCTGTGGGACGTGTTGGAATGTCGATTGCGCGCATGTGCGGAACGCCCGAAATCCGTGACCGAACCGTCCAAGACAGAATGGCGAAAATTACCTGTCGAAACGTATCAAAAACTTGTGGACAGTATGCTCCAGAGAGAAGAAGCTGTGATAGCAGCAAAAAGTGGACCAACAAGATACTAAATATGTATATTTTTGAGCGTTTCTATTAAAGTGATGGTGTCCCATGACTTTTGATAGGATAGTGTACATTCCCAGATTATTCTTCATCCAAAACACGTATCACAAACTGATATCGAGAATTTGTAAAGGAGCAAAAACTAAGTTTCCAGATGCAGTCGCCCCATATCAGTCAACGCCATTTTGCGAGTTCATCTTCAACCAATGAGATGTGCGAGATGGATCCCACCAAAGCCAGCTAGATAAAGAGTCACCGCGGAAAAGTCACCTGACCATCTTAGTCCAGACAAAAAAGTAACCTTCATTGTTTCCGTCTTGGATTTTAACAATCAGCACTGTTTCGTCCGTTGAAAACAAAGAAGGTTCATTGATCCCCCACCATAGCCGACGAGAAAGACAGGCCCTGGCGCGGAAAAGTCACCTGACCATCTTAGTCCAAGCAACAATCCAATCTTCATTGTTTTCAACAAACGAAACAATGAAAAATTGGTGATTGTTAAATTCCAAGATGGAAACAATGAAGGTTACATTGTTATTCGGACTAAGGTGACTTTTCCGCGCTGGGGCCTGTCTTTCTCGTTGGCTACGGTCCCCCACGTTTGACGTCAGAGCAAAAAGACGAAAGAGTGAAATGGTGCCATGAAATGCTCGAAAGATTCGAACAAGACGAATCACGGTCAGTTAACAGCATCCTAATAGCAGATGGAACTAGGCTTTATCACTACGACCTTGAGACTAAAGAGCAGTCAAAGGAGTGGGTGAACAAGGATATCTTTCGCAGAAGAAGCTGAAGAGAATTGCAAACACTGAAAAGGTTAAATTCCTAGCTTCTTCTCTCGAACTGGTCAAGTGGCCACAATTCCCCAGCAAGCTGCAAAACTCTCACTGCACCATGCTACGTGACTAATCTGTTCCATAAGTGCTGCAAACTGGCGAGAAAAGCTCCCAAAAGACCTGGACTTCGAGGTTTGTTTTGGCACGAGGATAACAGTCCTGCTCATCGGGCAACTCGGACTGCAGAGCATTGTTGCGGAGTAACGGTCTCCCGATTGCGCCATCCACCCTACTCGCAGACCTGGTTCTCTGCAATTTGTTTGCGTTTCCTCGCGTTAAAATGAGCTTCGTGGAGTTCGATTTTCTTGCATCGCGCATCTATGGGCATACATGCATGTCTCAAGAGTCGTTTTTTGATTGGTTTAAACGAATGAATCTGTGCATATCTTCCAAGGAGAGCACTTTGAAAAAGATTCATAATAATTTTTGTGCTAAACCTTTTGTGTTGTCCGTGGCTGTTAGTTTTCAGTATGTTCGCCTTTTAGCAGGCAACACTACATCCGTGAACGCCTTGCTGTGATAAGTGTGCATTATATTCGAAACGTGCATATTCGAAAATACCTATCTAGCCAGTGCATCCGCAACACAGCCCCCATTCCAGTTTAAAGGTGTGCTGAAAATCACGACAACATACTCTGTTACCCATAGTGAACGGGTGTGTAAGCTGAATGGCATAGACAGAGGAATTACATTTAAGAAAGTACTCTGTCAGATTTGTAATTTAGAAGTTGGGTATTGGTTCACTTTAGGTCAGACACCTTGTATATGCAAATACTGAAAAAATAGATGCAATTCCTTAAGTGTACTGATTTCTGAGCATTTAAGTTAATAAGTGACAGAAAAGTACTAAATACGGGATAAAAAGTAAAGTCGACGAAAAGAACTTAAAAACCTTAATTAGGAATCGATACTCTCTTAAAGAGGTCTCGATCTGCCTGCAATTAAGTGTCTTTCTGTAAGGATACTCACATAAATTAGAAAGCGGTACAACGCAGTAAACATCTGAAGGGCATTCTCTTCCAATTATAACGATTAACACCACATTCACCCCATTACTGACCAAACCAAATTAATGCCAAATTCGTGGCAAACTTACTTCGTGCTCAGAGAAAAAACAAATTACCGAGTCGCAATTGGCCTAAAGCGTAGGAAACAAGGCGGTAGTAACAGCTAAACACTCACACCAGTTCTCTAATAAAAAAAAATAAAGTATATAAAATTATCTTAAAGAAGGGAGGGGAGTTGATGATAATGAATTGGTTCTGGGGGTGCTTTTAAGATTCCAAGGTGCACACGCGGCGGATAATAATCAGCTGAGTAATTACGCGCTGCACGCGTCGCTGCGAGACAAGATATCGTGTGTAACAACTGTACGTGATAACAACCCGAAATTTCAAGGCACACAGAACACATCCCCATACACGGAAACGATTTCCTCGGGCAAAACAAACAGCGCCGACGTCATTTTACGAGTCGAGAGGAGGAGGAGGAGATGATGGTGGGGGTCCAGCATCTCTCCCACGCCTCTGCAACCAGTCAAGGCATGGGGGAGTGTGCATTTATCTTGCAGAAGCCACCGTCAGCCATTATTCTTTGTCTATTTGATTTAAATGAACTGTAACAGTCGAGCCGGGTTCATTAAATTTAATGGCTGGCTAAATCTAGAGGGGCGGCTGCTGTGTGCATGCCCAGATGGGATTCACTGTAAAAGGGAGCGAGGCGCGGCGGCGCTCGTCCGAATTAGCCGTTAGCACCAGTGAAGCAAACGCAAAAGAAAAAGGGAAAATTTTCGACCGAGTACGAAACAACCAACGCCAAATCTTTTATCGCAAATCGCCGGCAAGCGAGATAAAGCGGCAGCGAGAAGGAGAAAACCCCTCTTGACCAGCACAATGGGGCCCGAAACTCGATAAGCAACCACAGGGCTAAGAGGGAAAGAGTTGACTTGCTTCGCACTCTCCGATTACACTTTTCCTTATCGCAACTTTTTAATTTCACCTCGCCCATAATTAAATGACATATTACAGTAATTGCACGATTTCTTTCCTCAATTATACATTTTTTTACATTCTCTCTCTTCCTAACGACAAGGAAAAACACGAGCCGAGAGAGATGCAAAACTTGCGCTTTAAACAAAACTACAGCAACAAAACGCATTCGTTTAAGATGAAAAATTACACCTGCAATAAACATAAAAATAATTCATTTTCTCAAATACGTTATCTCGGAACGAGAGGGGAGGGGGTAACTCTGGGTGTGCAATTGTCGGGTAATTTTCGAAGAAATACTGCGATAGAAATAATTAAGATTAGCAAATGTAATAGAGGGCGACGCGTGATTATTTGAAGTTTATTGCGTAATATTCATTGAAGAGAAAAATTCACAAACAGGTAAATGTCAAGTTAAAAATTCGCGAATTATTCTTTTCAGCTACTTACCATAATGCATTCAAGGCAGTCTTAACAGAATTTGGGTAGTAGATTGGCAAGTACTTTATCCAACCACAAAATTAAAAATGTACACGATCGATAAAAAGCAATGTTTATTCCAAAAGTCACTAAAGGAAAAAATATGGAAAGAAAAATTCCGCGACCTGCATTCGAATCCGGGACCATGAGTATCACGCTCCTTGCCTCCAACAACTGGACTATCGCGGATACGGAAGAGCAAGACGGTCTCCTGAAGGAAGACTACAAGATAGAAGGGCAAAGTTGACCCAAACGAACTGCGAGCACTGCGTACACGGGGCAAAAGAATGAGTACCATACCCGGGCGCCATTTACCCTCGTTACGCCACTGCGTCCTTTTCAAGGTGATTTTTATTATTTACTGATCATTTCATATACACAGATGAAGGGAAAAAGATGAGAAACTCTACCACGTGACTGGAAATCACTACGTCATTTTTCAATACTACTTTCGTGGCGCTAGTGAGGACACAATTTTGAAAATAATAAAGCAGTTTATATATTAATACTTATATAATGTTAAAACACATAAATTTGTATTCAAAAATAAAAAAATGTTTTATATAAATTAAATATATTGTCTTATGTCACGTGATCACTTATATTAGCTCGCCATTGCACATGCTAATCAGATACCATCAATAAGAAATCGTTGGCATGCAATAATAATTTCTTTTCATCTGGTGATAATCCACCGCACATCGTAGAACCGGTTTTCCAAGTTTTTAATTAACTTGAATTAAATTATTAAAATAATTCCGATGAAAAAGAACGTTAAGCAAGGTATTTATCTGACGTCAAAAATGACTTGCCTCTCCCACAATCCATTTGCGGAAGAATGACGTAATTATGACGAAACCGACAGTAGCGCCGCAAAGCCAGGAATGTTTTTAAGGAAATTTCATTGGTTGACTTCGTCACGTGATCTCAAAAAAAAGTTTCCCTTGCTGCTATAGAGACTTTCTCCTGTTTCTTATTCCCCTTTTACGTATTTCATATAAAATTATACTGAAGAATTAAATATCATTACGTGTCTTTAAAATTATTTAGAGGTAACATTTGGGTAAGTTGGAAGGCAGCTTGGGGGTCTTTTGATGAAACCCTATTTTCCCCCATAGGTTCTAGTATTAGGCGCATTCGGCGGCGCTCAGATCTGACTCAGAACTGAGAGAGCAGCGTTCGGCGAGCACTTTGTTACTTCCGCCTGAGAAGAAAACGTGTTCGGCACGCAACGAATCTGTCAGATTCTGAGCTCAGACGCTCAGCAAGCTTTTCTTTTTCTGAGTGCTCAGATAGAATATGGCGGCGCTCACTGCGATGCGAAGCTATCAAAAAAGCTACGAGAGTCAAATCATGGCGACGCCCAGTGTACCCTTTCCTCCCTGGCCTTATGGTATACTCTTCTCGCGATCGAATATTAATCATGCTGAGTTGTTCATTTGATGCAGAGTTTTATTTCATGTACACTAAAATTAGTAAAACCGCCATTTCTTCTCAGTATTTGTATAGTCGGTAAAGCCATTTCTTTCCGAGATAAAAGCGCGTTCGGCAACAGTCACTCAGACGCTCAGAAAAGCAGTCAGATACCACGTGACAGTTCTCTCAGATCTGAGCCAGATCTGAGTGCCGC
Organism: Rhysida immarginata; assembly: GCA_023313115.1. Taxonomy (NCBI): domain Eukaryota; kingdom Metazoa; phylum Arthropoda; class Chilopoda; order Scolopendromorpha; family Scolopendridae; genus Rhysida; species Rhysida immarginata. The sequence goes on from JAHWFO010057280.1 coordinate 15,238,628, forward strand.
CGAATGCGCCTATTCATTTATCCCTCTTTCTCTTATCACAGTGTTTATTTGGAACCAACTCCATGTGATAAACCAAGTACAATGTATTCAAAAACTTCCAGGAGTGCAGTCCGAAAAACAATACAAGTGGCGCCATCTCCGCGCGATAAATGCAATCACCAACCAGCAGCTGCTAGGCCAAAATGACAGTAGAGTGGTGCAAATGTACAGGGTGATTCAGTCAATTTCTGACCATTTCAGTACTATGACTTATTGACCCATTATTGTTTACAAACTTAGCATTTCTGTATGATATTTTAGGCAATTCGGAGTTTTTATTCCCGTGGAAAAGTCTTGATGATATGCTCAATGTGGCCACCACGAACGTTTTGAACTGCTCGCAGCTGGTCTAGGATTCTTGGTGCTGTAGTGAACACACTGTCTTTAAGGAACCCCCAGAGATAAAAATCACACAGGTTTAGGTCAGGACTCGTAGGGGGCCAAAGAAAGCCACCCCCGAATCGATCTGGAAACCTGTTTGAAATTACATGATTTCCGAATTTCTGACTGAGAAAGTCTAGCACTTCATTAGTGGTGTGAGGCCTAGCGCCATCCTGTTGAAACCAATGATGTCGAAGCAGTATACGCCTCCTTCGCAGATCGGGGATGAAGAAGGTTTCCAACATGTTAAGGTAAGCCTGTGACGTTACAGTGCCCTCAAAAAAGAACGGACCAATGATGCCTCTTTTGGAAATCGCGCACCAAGCCATAACCTTTCGTGGATGAAGAGGTGACTTATGGATCTCATGAGGGTGCTGGGAACCCCAAAAACGAACGTCACCTGACAGATGGAAGAAGGCCTCATCTGACACCCACAGGTTGTCCACAATGTCTTGATTGGCTTTCATTTCTGCTCCAAACTCCATCGCAAATTGTTGCCGCTTCTGTCTTCCAGTGTCTGTCAACTCCTGATAAACATGGATCTTATACGGGAACAGGTGTAAATCCTTTCTCAAAATTCGCCACCTCGTGGTATGACAGCCCTTCTTCAATGGATAGGCGGCGAACAGATTTTTTGGTAGGGGAATCGACCAACCTTGTGCGAACATTTTCGACAACTTCGGCCGTTCGAACACGAGCTTCGCTCCCGCCTTTTTTCTTGCCTTTAACACATCCAGTGGCACGAAATTGCTTGACAAAATCCATGATTGCTTGCCTGCCTGGTGCGTCTCGACACTTATACTCCTTCCGGAACTTTCTTTGCACGGTTACAGGTAATTTTGTCTCGAAATACCATTCGACAATCTTGCATTTCTGCTCTGTTGATAAAGCGGGCGCCATTTTCAACAATACGATTTTCATGCAGCGCCGTTGCAACAATACAAACTCCAACTATTTAGAAATTCGATATGGCGCTCATATTCTTTCAATTGTTTATCCCTAATGCACGTCATTCGAGTGAAATGGTCAGAAATTGACTGAATCACCCTGTACATTATGGCCAGGTTTTGTATCTTTATAGTGGAAAAGCAGTTTCACTCATATCTTTATACGACCTCATTTTACTTCTATTTGGTATGAGGAACTAGCCCCCAGTTGTCCCCCTATTTTAATTCATCCTATATAGATATTATTTTTCATGATTTTATCCCGTACGTTGCTCACTAGAAACCGCTCTAGAATCGTAAAGACTCAACAAGAGGCAGCAGAAGTCATCAATCTCATTTCCTTTAAGAAATTTTATCCTTTGTCGTCGGCAAAGTGCAAACAAATTTTTAACAAATATTCAATAACGAGATGATTTATCTTCTTTTCTATTGAAATTAAAACAAACGAATTAGCTAATCGTACAATAAACATTATGCAAAAATGTCTTATTGTTCGGTAATTGAGAATTCCCGTAACGTTATAAAAATGAATACAAACGAATTCTCGTAATAATAATTCAGCCGTTAGGAAAACAATCTAGATCCACATTAAGTCCATTGCTGAGATTAAATCATTATGTAGAACTGACAACATACTTCTATGAAATTTACACAACTAACTTTCCATTTACTACATTGTAAATGAAGACCTCTCTCCATTTTGGCTTTAACTCATTAGGAACGATTTAATTACCGTAACTGCATTTGAGGTAAACTGCCATTAAATGTCGTGGCAATGAAGCACAGAAACCACAAGCAACATTTAAACTTTTCCATTTCCCGTTTAAAATCTAAAAAAAGCCTCCTATTCCACTCTTCTCAAAAGCGGGAAATGTTTAACCAGTATCCTGTTGCATTTTTTTTTAATGCGAATTTGCTAATTAAAGCAAACAAAATTTGCGTTAATTACTACGGAAAAAATCAATTACGTTTTCAAATCTAGTGTCTAGAAATTTAGGAGATTTGCCTCCCACGATTCTTTAACATGGAAAAACGATTTTAAGTTCTCGTCAGATTATTTTGACATATAAGCAAGTTGAATGGAAACGTAGCAGCATTCGGTTTCCTCTTTCCAAGGGTATAATTTTTATATCCATACAATTTAACTTCGAATTTACAAGGAGGTGTCTGAAAATTTTTCGCAAACTTTCTAACCACTCAAAGCCTAAAACGGAGGCAGGGTGAATACAAAAGTCTTGAACCGCCTTTTTATTTTTTGAACCGAAGCAGATATGACAATTTTGATGAATCCAATGAATAAGAAGTTGTGGGTGGCCTATCCCATGGTGCACTTTTCATCATCCCAAAAATGCAAATTAGGACACATTCAAAATTTATCTCAAAAACCGTAAGGGATAGAGAAAAAAACCCAATTGCAAACTTGTTCAGCACAAATTGCAAACTTGTTCAGCACAGAAACAAATAAAACAAAAAAAGATCATCCAAATCGGACCAACTAATCACCCACAATCACGTGGTGAGCTGTTTGTAGCTTACAAACAGTCTGAAACATGCCTTTTATTTGCTTTTCGCATGAAAGTGAATGTGAATATGGTAAGTTATGTTAATTTTTTGATTTACATGGTGGAAATATCAACATTCAGTTTTCCTTGGGCAGTGTGACTGTTTGTAAGCTACAAACAATTCATCACGTGGTTGTGGGTGATTGGTTGGTCCGATTTAGATGATTTTTTTTGTTGTTTGGTTTGTTTTTTTATGCTGAACAAGTTTGCAATTGGGTTTTTTTCTCTATCCCTTACGGTTTTTGAGATAAATTTTGAATGTGTCCTAATTTGCATATTTGGAATGATGAAAAGTGCACCATGGGATAGGTCACCCACAACTTCCTATTCATTGGATTCATCAAAATTGACATATCTGCTTCGGTTCAAAAAATAAAAGGGAGTTTCAGACTTGTATTCACCCTGTATAAAAATGGGAAAAGATTGACATTTGCAAGCTCAAAATCGGTTTATTTTTGTTTAGTAAAATTATCACTACCGTACAAGGCCCATACCACCATTCTTGAGCACATGAAAAGCACCCCAAATAACACTTAAGCAATAATAGATGCCCATCAAAAATGAACACAGCGAAAAGACCAGCCAGTGCTTCGCATTTCGTAAAAGTTATCCACTTAATAAATATAGTGTCTTCTTTTCTATCACAACCAAATTGGTACGACAATGCCCGCTTGTCCATGGTCTGCTTTGATAATGTTTCTGTGATATCCACATTCTCTATAGATCAGCCGAATCCCAAAACTGGCCCATATCGAAAACATCTTGGATGTGGATCAGGATTTACAGAACTCTTTGCAAAGAATTTTTTGTTGAATGGATCCCTGCTGTAGGAGATACCCGTAATATAAGTTCCGATTATTTTTTTTTTAAAAAGGATGCAAACATATTTGTAAAATATTTGGATTCTACACATCTTAAACAATTTTTCTATATAGCGCAACAAATTCTGAAGACATTGGCAAAACAGCGCAACAAATTTTGTATCCGTGCATCATTGAGTGATGTGCCTCTCCTGAAAATAACATGTTATCTTTCAGGAAACAGAAAAAAAAACGGGAACTTCTTAAAATGAAGGACAGGTGAAATTCACCTAGCACTGAGTCTGGGCTGTAGGGGAGGATTATTCCCAGCTGAATGTCTTGGAAGGTCTATTAGGGAAGCGTGTGACCAAGCAAGGTCATTAAAGAATAACTCATGAATGTTCTGTGAGAGTTTTATCCTATGCCATATCTCAGCTGTTCAAATTAGTTTTGAAAAATAGATAAGAAAATTCCACAGCCTGGATTCAAACCAGCCAAATGTTCCTGGTATGAATTGTTTATCACTAACCTATATACTAATATCCCAGTTCCCATCTCTCTTAAAATCCTCAAACGCCTCCTACGTAATTCCTCTCTTTCTAGAACTGATGCTATCGACCTTTTATCCATCCTGTCTGTCATTTCCTCACAAAACTACTTTTCCTTTAACAACACGTTCTATTCTCAACCTACTGGTTTGGGTATGGGCTTTCCTCTTAGCAGCTTCTTATCTGAAGTCTTCCTACAAGACCTCGAACTAACCTTTGTCACCCCCCTCCTTGCTAACTCCACTATCATTTCATATTTCCGATATGTGGATGATATCCTTGTTATTTACGATTCCCGTTCTTCCTCCCCCACTGACATCGCTGACACTTTCAATTCCTTCTCTCCCCATATCCAATTTACCTACGAAACAGAAGTTAACAATTCCATCCCGTACCTTGACATCCTCATTACTAACAACCTCCAAACTAACCGTTTCTCGTTCTCTGTCTTCCGTAAGCCTACCACATCGTCTAATCTAATCCACTGTTCTTCCTCACACCCCCCCGTCCACAAACACGCTTCCCTACGTTTCTTCATTGACCGTGCCCTGAAGTTACCCCTCAGCCCCCCTTCCCGCTCCTCCGAACTCCGTATCATCCACACCCTCGCCCGTATGAACGGCTTCTCATCCTCTACTTTCTCCCGTACCCTCCAACGACGTAGACGTGCCTTCCAGAACCCGAGTCCTCCTCCTCCTGATATAAGCCGACGAAAGAAGTGGGTTTCACTATTATACCTCGGCCCCCATTTCTCCCGCCTCTCCAATTTCCTCTCTTCCCTTGGCCTCCAAGTTTCTTTTCGTTCCCCAACCCCTTTTCTTCGTACCTTGCGCCCATCTACCCTATCTGCATCTGACGATTACGCCCGATCCGGGGTATATCGCCTGAACTGCGCCTTCTGCGATAAGTTTTACATAGGCTTATCGACCCGTAATTTCAATATACGTTTCAAGGAACACGTCAACTCCTACGAGAAACAAGATGGCAATTCCCACTATGCTAACCATCTTACCGATTCCGGACATACTTTGAAAACCAAAGATGAAGTGATGTCCATCTTACACAAATGCAACGACCCGTTCAAGACTGCGACCCTTGAATCAATAGAGATATTTAAAGCCAAGAGATCTACCCCTGGCCTCATCCTCAATTGCCAAACGGATTTTGATGTCTATGCCATACTTAACTCTGTCTCCGACCTTGTATAATTTAATTTATTTACTTTCAAATTGTTTTATATAATTCTGTTTTCATTCTCATTTGTAAATCTTTTTGTCTTCTGACAAAGGATATGCTCTCTTTTCGGTCCGCGATTTGTTTGCTTTCCTCTTTTATCATTTTATTTGATTTCATATAGTAATTTCTGTTGTTGGTTTCTTAGTATTTTCCTATTCTTGATTTCATATAGTAATTTCTGTTATTGGTTCTCCTATATTTTCTTTATTGGTTCACGTTTTTATTTCCATTCTTTCCATTCTCCAATCACTTTGCATACTATGTACCTTGTTTCTGTATATAAGGCCTGCGAGCCTCTTGTTGTGTTATCCTTGATAAAGCCGGGAATAAAAGGCGAAACTAGTTGGAATCTCTGTCGTCCCTATGTTATACTGCAAAGTTACTACCAATTTCGTTGAAGGTCAGTAAGCTTTTCTCATGGCCTTTCTTTCATATACCTCACAAAGTTCATAATGAATATCTGGTGGTTTCACAATCCTTGCATTCAAAAGCAAATGATATGGAGGGCCAATCAGGAGTACTACAATATTTGCATAAACGCATTTGCTGCAGTGGATATGTCACATGCCTAATTCTCCAAGCTAAGCACAACATTAAATAGGATGGCTTATATACTGTTACTTTTTTATATCATTAGCATTTCATTTATTCGTTTTATTTGCACTCATAATGAAAAGTAGAAGACAAACTGAGGCTTAAAAAAGCATGTGCATGTTGTTACGTTAAATTTAAAGACACCTCTTTACTTTCCTAATGGAAAAACTTAAAATTTCTACAAGCTTCCAAAAGATTTGCACATAAAGTCATTGACAAAAGCAGCTCGTCTGGTTTAAATGCCTAAAAATGAACAGCTAATGGGGAACTTCTGCTATGAAAGTTTGAATTTAGCTATAATGCTGTTGAAACAACAAAGCATGTTAAGCAAAACTGAAAGGGTTCGTGGACCACAGCACTTCAACCAGATAGTTCAGCAAGAAATTTCACTCGAGAAAATGGCACGAGGTCTGGCAATGTAAATTCGTCTATACCCTCCTTTAGCTCTGTGCTATATTGAGCAAATGGAAAGCAAGTAAATAGAAGAATCGGCAAAGTGATGAATGGCCAATTTTTGCTTCAAGACATCGAAAGAAGAAAGGAAATTGTAACAACATCAAGTGTACATCTACGGCAATCACTCAAGATCCATGGATCTGAACCTTTTGCCAAAGGTGCTTCAAGGCCAAAGTGATGCTCTGTTTCTGTTTTAGAGAGGATATTCCATGAGGTTTTTGTTCCAGAACAGCTTATACACTGAGCAACTGGAGTGAAGCATTTCGATCAAACACTGGTGAATTGAAGACATTTTCCTACAGCAGATACATTTATTCAAGTGTCTGTTTCTCTCATTTTGAATAGAAGCACCAAAAACAAGTTTAGTAGTTTTTTCCTTAACATGTTCTTTGAATATACATAGATTAATTTACATCGATTCGCATTTAACAACCACAAAATAATGCTTTTAAAATTTTTAAATTTAGATTGTATCCTAAGTGACAAGCTAAGCAGCACAATACTCTTGCAGCTCACACACAAGGAAACCAGATTAATTATACTACTGATTTTCAAATATTATATTACAGTAATACTAATACAGTAATAAACAACTATATCACTCTATAAAGAACTGCTTACTGCAATAATACAGTTTACTTTTTACGAGGGGAGATCAAAAAGTAAGTTGCACTAACTCACCGCAGGAGCGTGCTATGTGTCGCAATCTTGGGCAAAGCGGAGAAAGGGACATTAACTGGGCAGACGTCGGATAGGACGGTTGCTGTGGTTTCCCGTCGTGTTTTGTGTGACTAGCGGGCTAAAAGCAATGGTGCGTCAACTGGATGTCCACTCCAAACTTGAGGTGCGAGCAGCAATCCAATTTTTATGGGCCAAACAGGTGAATTGCACGGACATTCATCGTGAAATCACTGCTGTATATGGAAATTGAGCGCCGATGATAATGCAACACCTCACAAGGCCCGCCAAACGCGTGAACTGCTGCAGCGATTCAAGTGGGAAGTTTGGCAACATCCTCCAAACAGTCCCGACTTAGCGCCATGCGACTTTCATCTTTTCAGTAAGTTCAAAACGGAACTCGGTGGACAACGATTAGGAGGTGAAAGCGGCTGTCACCGTGTGGTTACAAAACGCTGGAGGAGATTTCTATGCATCCGGAATCAAAAAATTGGTTGATCGTTCGGATAAATGTTTAGGGTCTCTTGGGGACTATGTGGAAAAGTGAACCTACATTGTATGCTGCTATAGCCGTGTTGCTTTTGTGTAGGTAGTGTAATAAATGGCCATACCGTGGAAGTGCAACTTACTTTTTGATCTCCCCTCGTACTACAATAATACATTTATCTCTTCCTACTTCATTTGTTTCACTTTTATCAAACTTCTATTGGGTTGATGTACAAGTTCATCCAGTTTTTATTTACCATGGCAAAAAAAAACCCAGGATGAACTGAAGCACCTATCCAATACCAATACTATATAGCAAATTACTTATATACAGAATGAGTATTTGACTTATGATTCAATTGTAACATAACCCAAAATAAATTGACAACTGTCTATACTTTTTTTTTGCAGGAAATATTATTCAATTTATTCACTATCTGAACTAAATTTCTCAACACGTGAAAAAATAAAGGTGATATCCATAGCAGGGATGAAACCACATCTCATTCCTTATTGAAACGCATCGGCAATAAATATCTGCCATATTGCTATTCCTACACTGTTTCTTATTCTGTTATTAAAGACGATAACAATAATGGTAGCAGCACTTGGATGGGCAAACTTTGGATGGATGCACAAGATGTCTTTTTCAGTATTTATAAATAATAATAAATAATAAAAATTCACATATAGATGAAATCTTTTCTAACATCCTCCAATGGACTATGAAAAATCTGTCATTATATCCATTGTTGTTGCAGTTTTGAATCTCAGAAAGCCATAGGTAGGCCTCGTGATGCTTGTAAGGTAGACCACAAACTTGGACAGTAGTAGAGCCTCATTATATCTGCATGCTATAGTAGCACACAAAAATGTATGCAATGAAGAAAGGCTCTATCAATATTCAAATTATTATGCCTTCCGAGTGTATCTCTTGCTTGTTATGATACTATATCCAGTATACCATACTTAAATTTTCTGAAATTCTACACTAACAAGAAATTAAGCCTTCCGAGGAAGGTATAAGAAAGTAGCGGAAGCCCCGAGTTCATTATTTTTTTATTCCTTCATCTGCACTTTTTAACCCCCCCATTTTTTTAAATCAAAAATTGATTTTCTCGAACCTTGTACTTAGAATATATAAAAGAACCCTATCTTCTTTTCTTTCTCATCATTTTCGATCCAATGATATATCGCACCCTATATGTTGCCATAGTTCTAAAGATCAAGTGATTGCCACCCCCATAACTCCGACCCTATTGGGACAAATTGGCCCAAACTTTACAGTAATGTTGATCTTGCTTAGAGGAACTGGCATACCGAATTTCATTCCTTTATATGCATAAATATGCGTACACCTTTTGGTCCCCTCTAATTTTCACCCCCGAAACTCCGACTCCAGTGGGCCAATCAAAACCAAACTAAATAGTGAAGGTGCACATGCCCATAGTAAGCTACATTCCGAATTTCAACCATCCACCTCAAAAAATGCGGAAATTATGAAGGGGACGGACAGACAGACGGACATTGTGAAAACAATAAGTAGCTCCATTCTTCCGCTACTTAATAAATTATGATTTTTTTAGAGCGTGTTTTTTTTTTCTTAAGTAATCTTATTAATAGTATATTATGATTATAAAAATAAGAATTAAAAATTAGAATGGGTATAAAATTTAAGGGAAAAAAAACAAAAAAAAACAACAAATCACTCCAACATCATTAAATTTAAAAATTAATGTCGTGATGTTCTAAAATTCATTGTAGACTCTGTTGCTTCATGAAGATCCATAACATGCAAGTTTTTATTAATTTTGTTGAAGTGATGGTGGATTATGGACAATTAGATTACTCTAGACACATTATGATCCTGTTATTATAGTAATTTTTTTAATTGCTTGTCCTCGTTAATTGTAAGCTTTATTTTAGTTAAAAATTTAAAACTTTTATGTTGATTGGTCTCGTTACATTTTTTTTGTCATAGGGTAGGCCTAGCCTCAGTTAAATTTTTGTAAATAGGGAGGGAAGAATGTTTTAATTTTTAATATAATTATTTAATTTTTTTATGCTGACTTGTTGGTGTTGGGATTTTTCAAATTTTTAAGAAGTGAAAAATTAAAAAAAAACACAAAAAAAAACAAAAACAAATTAACAAAATCACTAACATTCAGAAATAAATAATAAAAATAAAACACATTCACAAGTTCATTCATTTTGTGGCGTATGATATATTTTGCCACAATATTTAGGGGAACCAGACCGACCACCGAGAGAGAAGGCCTCCGCAGTGAAATGTAATATATTGTTACCTCATCATAGATAGGGCTAATTTAGGGATTGTTTTGATAGAAATGCGAATAACAATGCGCTAACTATGATGATGTAACAATGGATTACGTTTCATTGCAGAGGCCTTCTCTCTCAGTGGTTCATGACCAGACCCACATTACTTTAAACAATAGCATTGTTTATAACTGCAATGTGTGAACGGTGATTATTACGCAATGTATTATAAGTATATGGAACATTTCCAAAAAAGGGAATTGTTGTTGAGATATAGTTCGAGGAGAGATTCGGCCATATGGACTTTTGGGCCAAGTTTTCAGGAGGAATAAAAACTTGTAAGAGGCGAGGAATTAGTCATGTAAGAATAGAACGGTATAAAAACATAAATATGGCATTGGGAAATTAAGTATGAATTAGTGAGATTATAGAATTCCATGGTTCATTTTATGTTAGAAATTGTTTGCTGTAGAACTGAGTTTTGACTGTTGCAGCATAATCGATTTTCCCTAAAAGTGACAGTCTTTATTAAACAAAAAAGGATCCTGAGCAGTCATTAAGCAGAGAAAAAAGACAGAAGATTTACTGAGCTCATCGTTTGGAGCAGTAAGAGATACTAGACAATATGTTGAGCCGCATCATAGGATTTGATGGTCATCATTGTTCTCAGGTAATTACCGAAATAAACTGTGAATTGGTAATTTAGAGAATAATATGACTGATTGATTACTGGTATTTGTTGAGAATCTTATCTCATAATATTTGAGTCCTGGTGTTGAGACAGGGAAACCTCGACCAAGAAAAGTTGTACAATTAAAATTATTGAAGTTAGAGTACACATAGAGATTGACACTCCATTCTGGAGAAACGAAGGTGATGGTATGTGGCCCCTAAAGGAACTATGAGGTATGGAACAATGCCTGGGATCTTTTTGGTAAGTGTAGTGTAGTGCCATTTGTTAAGATGCGAATATGATCTAATAAACGAACAGTACAAAGGTGTTCAGAAAGCAGAACAGCACGGAGTGGTTCCCTGTCCTGTATCAATCATTTAAACACAGTTGAATTTGAATAAATGTGCTTTTGTTATACAATTGTGTCAATTCAATTGGCCCAAACCCAGGATTTACCTGGTTGCCCCAATGGGGACGTGAAACCTTACCCCTCATGGTAGTCACAATTTTTTACAATAGAAAAAAATTTTCAGAGTAAACTAAATTAAGTGAGGTTTTATAAATACAACACGAATGAAAGTATTAGGTTGATGCACATGTTCGTCCCATTTTTTTGCTTTGCCTTGCCAAAGAAAACATGATGAACTTATGCATCAACCCAATATTTTAGAACAATTTTTTAATATAAATTATAAATCACAATTTCAATATTTCTATCATAAAGCTAGAATAACTTCATGCAATATCTATTATCAATTATAAATATTGTGAAAATGCATTAATAAAAAGAAAATACTGAAAATTATTAGGGGAAACAACAAAATACCTTGTAATGCAGCAATTCAAATTTCTAAAAAAAAGAAAGGATACGGTAAGCGTAGTACCCAATAAGCTGATTGGGAGAGTTTCACTGGCTCTGTATTTCCTGGGTAAAAGAGAGGACATGGTGGAGGAGATGGTTGCACTCGTGGGTTCAGTGTCACGTGAACAGGTGCCTTAGGAGTAACAACGTGTATACGCATCAGCTGCGCAACTAACGTCTTTACATTCCTGTAAAGGAAAGGTTTTCTATTTTTTTATCATGCTTTTGGTAAAGAAAATAATGATCATATAAAAAAAAAAACTGAATAAACGTTAAATAAAATATATACACTATAGGAAATAAATCTACAAAACAATAAGAGAAAGAAAACAAAAATAGTTGAAAATAAATTACAAATAACAGCACATTACAAGAACATTGGTCATTTTCAATAATATTTTATGCAATATAATTAAGAATAAAAGCATGATTATCTTGAGAGGAACCCTACTATGCAATGCCTTCCACTGAGCTTTTAATACTGATTTTAGCATTGGTTTTCTTTCCATTAATTGTGAATATGGTTTTGTTTCTTTTTATTTAATTTGATTCAACTGCACTTCTCTGTTTACAGACATATGAAACAATGAAACCTTGTTACTTACGATGGATAATTTTTAAATAAGGTCCATTTGGAAACATCTTTGGAAATCTCATAGTAATGCGCATGTGCACAGACCTCCAGCATCCCCAGATAACATTTACAGCCAGGGTTTTGAAAATATATATAGTAGTTTTGTTTTTTTTTATTTTAAAATGCGACCTTATTTTAAAAATACCCCTTTTAGAAATGATGGATGAAGAGGAAAAGACGAACGAGACATAAAGACCCTGGAATAAATCCAAAATTGGCCAAATTGGTAAGAACCTGGAGAAAGCTGAAATAGAGACATCCTTTGTCAAAGCTAAAAATTTTATTTCATTTTCATTCTGAATATGATAATTTTTAACTTTGACAAAGTCGCAGTTGTTGTTGTTGAGTTCCATCAAGTCGAAATCGACTTCTGGTAACTGTGTGGACATTTGCTATCCATTCATAGTTTTCTAGGGAAGAGTACACCCTGCTTATTCGAAAACCTTGCAGGAATTGGGAAATCTGAATATTCCAGTAGGTGGTCTATCTTTTACTGCATGTACCAAACATGGCCACCATCTTGAATCTAAGTCAATCTTTTTAAATGGAAAGGAGGTCGTGTGATATATCAAATAACATCAGCAGTTTCTGACAATTTCATTCCTGTAAACAGATTTGAAGTAGCAGTTATGGTTCAAAAGTTACATCACATTTTGTTTCATTTTGTAGCAGGTAACTGAAGATGGCTTTGACCACGGAGGAGAGAATTGAGGTCATTTTGATGTCTGGAGAATGAAGTTTCCGTATCACAGCTGCAGATTTTAACAACCAGCACCCAGAAAGACCTCCAATTTCACACAGTACTGTCAGCTGCTTAATTAAGAAATTCTGAGAAACTAGGGCTGTGGTTGACAAGGCACGAAGTGGCCGTCCAATAAGTGTTACTGATGAGACAACCTCAACAATGGTTTTGGCGTCCTTCGTCAAGAGCCCACAACGCAGCATGCAACTTTTTTCAGCAGGATGTGGAATCAGCCAGTCATCAATCGTACGAATCCTTCATGCTCATCAATGGCATCCATTCAAGATTCAGATACTCCAGCCCCTAGCAGAGGATGACCCAGACAGATGTATGCAGTTTTGCACGTGGGCCCTAGAGCAACATCGACAAGATCCCTCTTTTGCACAAGGTATCTTGTTCAGTGATGAGACAAACTTTTAAGTCTGTGGTGAAGTCAACCGTCACAACCACAGGTATTGGAGTGACCACAATCCACACTGGATGGAACCTTCCAAAATAGTTGGTTTCGTAAAGGTTATGGTGTTGTGTGGAATATGGGGTACCCATTTAATTGGACCCAGTTTCATTGACCAGAACCTAAATGCTCAATGCTACCTGGAAATGCTGCAAGAAGTGGCGGTTCCCCTCACTTCTGAATGAAGATGGCAGCTTTCCCGCTTACTTTCAACTGGATGGGTCTCCACCACACTGCGGCAGAGATGTTCGTCAGTGGTTAGATGTTCAATTTCCTGGTCATTGGATTGGCTGACATGATGATGTGGAATGGCCATCCAGATCACCTGATCTCACACCACTTGACTTCTATCTGTGGGGTCATTTAAAGCAACTCGAGAAAATCAGAAACAGACACCATCTCCAGCAACGCATTGAAGAAGCGTGTGCATGACAATTGGATTCAGCGCCTTCAAATATGCCTTGACCAAGAGGGACACCATGTTGAACACATGAAATGACTGTCCTTTATGGAGAACAGTCCACCCTGTAATTCCAAACAAAATGTGTTGTAACTTTTGAACCATAACTGCTACTTCAAATCTGTTTACAGGAATGAAATTGTAAGAAAATGCTGATGTTATTTGATATATCACACGACCCCCTTTCCATTTAAAAAAATTGACTTAGATTCAAGATGGCTGATTACAAGATGGCAGTCTTGTTCAGTGCATACCGTAAAAGATAGCACCTCACCCATACCTTACTGGAATATTCAGATTTCCCAAGTCCTGCATGGTTTTCGAAAATCAGGTACTGCGACTTTTGACTCACCCTATATATACAAAACATCTGTTTTCAGGGTTTTGCCACTGTGTGCCCAATGTTTGTTATTTACAAGCAAAATTTCAGTTTTGTAACAAGTGGATCTGTTGGATCTTGAATAACATGATACAAGCAAATCCTCTTTATTTGGATAGTGGGCCTTCTTAACCTGATAAGTTTCAAAATGCTTTACACATAAAATGACACTTGTAAGTGCAGAAAGGTTGGTTTTATCCAAGGTCTTTGGTATTAGACTTGTGGCCTTGGTTGACTCAGCTGCTTCAGCTGACCATTCAATGGCTCCTCTTGCAAATAGATTGCAGTGCATTAACATTATCTCTTATTTGCAGTTATTGGGATTCATAATTACTTTTTGACAGTTTTCAAATTGGATAACAGAATTTTCATGTTAGAATGGGATTGACCTTCTCTTTGGGCATTAGACATAAGCAGTTATAACAACTCGAGTGATCTTACATCGGTGTTTTAAACTATTTTATTAGGTCCGACTTCTCATCTGCAGGCCACTAGATGAACAATCGAGTTTTTCAATTTTCATTTTAACAATTTACTCTTTTATATGCCTCTTCAGGTTACAAGAATATGTCTACTAGACTTCTAAAGTGTGCTTAAATGTGAAAGAATTTAACCAGGATGGAAAACAAATGAAAATGAGCTCGCAATTCTACGATCACCAATTTAATACTCACCATAAATACTTGTCTATAAGTTGACTTGTGTACAAGCCAGCCCCCGATTTTTGACCCCAAAAAGTGGAAAAACGGCATGATTTGAGCATAAACAGAGGCAAAAAAAGGGAAAAAGGCAACATTTGAGAAGACAAGTTTCGGTATAAGCAGTTTCTGTGTAATTACAAGAAGATTAAATTTGTAGTAACAAATTCTTGATGTGGGAAAACCATCAAACGTGGTTTCATCATCGGACTCTCCAAAGAGTTGATGAAAATGATAAACATAGTAATCATTTCGAGTATATAATAACAGATAATCATTGTAACCGTATTAGCTTTCTTTATAAAACATTCTTGGACAATTTTCAAGACGTACGACAGTTTACCAAGTTTACTTGGTATGGTAGTTTACACTGACAATTTACCAAGCTTGCACAAATCTTGTTTTCGGGATTTGACTTCGTATCAGGTCGTTGCATATCAAATGTCGGATTTCGAGGTGGGTTCCGCGCTTCAGCACGGTTTCCATGTTTAGTAGCAAGTACCCATAACAAAGTGGTAAATTCCCAGAGATAAACCTATCAGCGACCAGCTGCCTGAAATTTGCATGTCTGCGATGATATTTAATAGCGATGAACCCAAACCAAGACAGTCATGACTTCATGCGAATTACTTGTAAAAATGCATTACGAGTTCAGGTTGAATCACACGGCATCCAACGAGTCTCAAAACATCAATAAGGTATTCGGTGTAGGCACCATAAACGAACGTACTATCGAACGTTGGTTCCGAAAATTCCGGGTGGGAGTGACGGACCTGTCAAATGAGCCACGTGGCAGACTACTCAACGTGTTGAATGGCGCTGATCTGAATTCGATCTGTGGAAGAGGACCCGTCAAAAACTGTTCGGGACCTTGCAGGGGATCATGCTGTATCAGCATAGACTGTCAGTAGACACCTTAGGACCATCGGCAAGGTGAAAAAGCAAGACAAATGGGTCCCACATAAACTTACAGAAACCAAAAAAGAGCGTCGGTTGAAGGTGTGTACAGAATTGCTCTTGCACCATGAAGAAGCGGGAATTTTTGATCGCATTGTCACTTGCGACCAGAAGTGGCTCCTATTCTACAACAGGAAACTGTCAGCACTGCTGATGAACCCCTACGACAGCTCCCTAAACCCCCGTTGCACCCCAGGAAGCTCATGGTTAAGGTTTGGTGGAACATCCGTGGTGTAGTGCATTACAGCTTCCTGAAGCAGGGGGCAGACGATCACTGCTGCGACCTACTGTCGTGAACTGCATCGCATGCACACAAAACTATGTCAGCAACAACCTGCCCTTGTGCATCGAAGAGTCATTCTTCTGCTGCATGACAAAGCGCGTGCGCACATTGCACGAACGACTGTGCAGGCGCTACAGGCTCTTGGCTACGAGGTGCTTCCACGCCTCCCGTACTCTCTGGACCTCATCTTTTCCAGAGTCTGGACAATTTTCTCTGAAGGAAAACATTCCTAACCCAAGCAGAAGTCGAAAACGCATTCCGGGAGTTTATTGAGTCCCGTGACCATGGATTCTTTCGGAGAGGGCTGGAGAAGCTGCCAAATCGTTGGCAACAATGTTTGGATTGCAATGGGGGTTATTTCGAATAGCACACGTGAAGGTGTCCTTTCTAGAGGGCCATTAAAGATGACCTCTGCAATCTGACATTTGATAGGCAACGACCTGATACTTTCCCTGGTTAATTACTGGATTATTTGTTGATTATTTTGTGCAATTTTTCATAATACAGAGATGTTATTTTTTTTAACATTTATTTTGGGATAAAGTGTATAATGCTAAACTTTCATCATAAAGTGTCAGGAACAATAAGGCCACCACAGCCTTTTAAAGACTTCTCATTATACTGCAAAGAGTGGATAATTTTATCTTATTGGGAATTTATTTAAGCAGTGGAAGTGTTAATAAATGAATTCTAAACAGATTAATAAATTATTATTCAATTTTTGTATACTGCACTTATAAGAGCCCTCTGCTTATGAGAGCATTCATGAACTGTGACTCGTGCATAAGCCGAATGCAGTTTTTAGGGGTCATTTTTTGGGGGGAAAAACCTCGGCTTATAGACAAGTATACATGATAATTAAAAATGTACCAAAAAATATTAACTAATAACTTCTAGAGTAATGTGAGCAATGTCAAATGAAAACTACTGTAGTGCCACGTGACAAGATGATTATAGCAATTTTAAAGGGTAAACTTTTTTAAGTGCTTACCTGCAAGGACAGGGAAAATAAAGTGGCATGTCATTTGATGTAATCTTACTAGCGTTATCCTAATAATGCAATGACAAGAGAATAAAAATTCAAAGAAAGAGTTAAAAATATGACTGACATTTCAGACAAAATGAATTAAACTTAATACCTTACCTTAACTAGCCCAGTGCCAGTTGCTTTCAAAACTTTATCGGGAGCAGAGCACATGAAACGGTGACCACGTGGACATTCGTATTCCACACCAAGGAAAATTTTAACAGTCAATTCAGAAAAATCTAAAGCAAATTTGGAATAAATAGAACTTATCAATATAAAATGAGATTATATTCAAACTAATGATGTAATGAATAAATCATTTGACTTTTAACAGACAATACTGAAAGCAAGTTCTCATGAAAACATCCATAATTTTCGTTTAGGAGCAGTTAAATTCTATTCATTGTGGTTATTTATGCGGAATATTTCAGAATTTTGTGAGAAAGGATTCAGTTAAATTCCCCTAGCTCCTTAATAAATTCCTAAATTAAGAAAAAGCTACTTACACAGGGTGTCCAAAAGTCAGGAAAAACTCAATAATTCGCACACGAATGCAGAAAAAAAGATTCGGTTTGCACAGAAACAACTGAAATGAAGTCAGGTTGCAGACATCAGTTTATGTACATTTTCAGAAAGAATAAAAAGAGCAGAAAACGCTTTTTTGGAAGCAGATAGTGATAGTTATGTCTCACTGTAATGAAATTGTAGGCATAGAAATGCCGCCATTAATCAAGAAAGCCCTCTTAGTAAACATTATTATAAGAATAAGGAAAATACCAGTGCGACATTGCAGGCATATTGACCCATGCATGGAATGTGAAGTGCTGCAGTAACAAAAATGATACGACAATTTGACGCCACGGGTTCTTTGGCTGCACATCCTAGAAGTGGCTGCGCAGAGTCGAACATACAGTGCAAGCACTGTCAAAGATTTCTGTACACGAGGAATACAGTGCGCAAGAAGTATCTCGATGGATTGGAATTTCGTACAGCAGTGTATCGCGATCACTGTGAAATATCCTTAAGCGATTTCCATACAAGTTGCAACATAATAATGAACTGATACCTGACGACTTCATCACTCGCCAAGATTAATTGGGTATTTAATAAAATTGAGCAATAGCACGACTAGCTTTTCACTGTGCTTTGGACCGATGAAGCGCATTTTACACTTTCTAGCAGTGATAACACGCATAATTGCCATGTGTGGAGTACAGAAAACCCACATGCATTTGTTAAACAACCCCTACATCAGTCAAAAGTTACAGAATGGTGTGGTTTTACTGCTGATTTCATAACCAGTCCATTTTCTTCGAGGAAGTCACAGGGACTGTTCTAAAAATAGTTACCGTCAGTGGTGTGCATTGTGCAAGATGAAGTCACCACTGCATACAACGGTCTTCAAGATTCAGCCAAGTTCTATTTTGGAATATTCAAATACCACAATGTTTCGGCTAGTTTAGATTAGGTTAATGAACTGATCACTGCATCAGTAGGAACATGGCATGTAGTTTCGATAGCAATAGCCTTAGGCCAGGTTCACATAGTTTGTTATGGGCATACAAACTGTAGGCAAGACGCAAGTGAGAAAAAGAAATGGATTATTGGTGATCCAAGGACAAAATGTGTAGGAAGTAGTCGAGTTTGCTAATGTACAATTCACAATAGTCAAACATGTTTTTAAGCAGTGGTGTACATCTTGATCCATGTCAAACGAGCTGAGAGCATTATGGTACAGTCGAACCACGTTATAAGGATATCCTCAGGACCGGAAGAAAATATCCATTTAAAGCGGCGTATCCCTTTAACCAGAGCAGGGATTTTCATTTAAAAAATACAGTACTCAACACTAATTGATTTGAACAGTGTCTAATATTTACTTTGACCAATATGGACTGGCCAGCACGGTCCCCAGACCTAAAACCCACTGAGCACGCATGGATTTTCTTGGAAGACGTGTTGCAGCACGAATACCACTTCCGCGAACACTGCAGGACCTGCAAACATCACTGATCCAGGAATGGGATGCTATCCCCAACCATTGGTAAATACCCTGGTTTTGAGCATCCCAGCATAATTAATGTTGCCTACAGTTTAAAAAACTAAATGGGGGGGGGGGTGCTATGAGTTTTTGGTCAGGGGTGCCCATGCACTT
>JAHWFO010057280.1:15258058-15287828 GCA_023313115.1 Rhysida immarginata
TGAGCATCCCAGCATAATTAATGTTCCCCCCACTTCCACCCCCCCCCTGGGCGGGGGGGCGCTATGAGTTTTTGGTCAGGGGTGCCCATGCACTTTTTATGTTGTTCCATCCACAGCAGTGCTGCCACCTTTGTTTTTAATGATTGAATTGTTTTTACATGACCTATAGAATGGCATAACCAAGTTTGGTACTGATCGGATGTGTGGAAGGGTTCCATTCTGCAAATCTCTTAATTTATGGATATAATCAGATCAACAAATGAAATATAGTGGATCCTTGCATGTCGTTTAGCAGAACATCCTTTAAAGTTGGATACGTAAAAGCAAATTTGGACATGCATTTTATTCTTCAGAAAATGCTATGAATCAACTCACCTTTATTTCCCTTTTTAGTTTTTAATAATTGACCCTTCTTTCCAGCAACTTCAGAAATTGCAGGCCACTTTTCTTTGTTTTCCATTTTAACTGTGACATCCCATGGAAGGAGGAAATTAGTACCCATAATAAAACCATGTTGATCTTGGATTCCTAAAATGTTAAATTACAAATAATTTCTATATTTTTCAAATTATAAAAAAAACAAACCATATTTCTTATTTTAATCAGTGTCTCCTATGACCTATATTATGAGAATATAAACTTGAAGGACCCAAGCAGACCAAAGACCATGAAGGAAATTTAGGAAGCAAACCAGGAGGGGAGTCTGTATGCAACATTCCAGGAAGATATTCGGTCGTCGACGGTTGGCGAACCAGTGATTTATCTAAATTGGTAAGTAAATTTAGTAAGTAGTCTTAGCTTAATTGATGCTAGTAAATTACGTGCCGTTATCTATTTACCTTTCTGGGCTGTTTCTGTTAGAACTCCAAGGATAACTTCCTGATGTTCTTCACCCTGACTGGCTTCTGGATTTGGACTAAAAGCTGATGTAGTTTCTTCAGCAAGGGCACCACTCCCTGACTGACCTGTGATGTTAAAAAAGTTTATAAAGAAGCTAATAAACAAAACTGAGAGCCAATACATAAAAGTAAGTTTTGGCTTTAAAATGCTTAAATGACATTGTGAACTGTAAAGTGTTATGTAGTCAAATCTCTCTATAACAAACACCCACATAACGAATTTTTAGTTTGATCCCTACCAAAATTCCAATCGGATGCTATCAATTTTACTACTGTATAATGAATTTTCCTCTGTAGTGAATTTGCAATTTGTTCCCTATAACTATTCCATTGTCTCTTTATAACGAATATTGAAACTGATTTCTTAGACTGCTGTTTTCTCGGCTTCTCGCACAACTGTTATAAGGCACTTGTGCATCTTTCTTGTCAACAACAGGCCACGTTTTTCTCACATGTATAAAAGGACTGGTTGTAGTAAAACGGTTCACACAGGAAGAAAAGCTTCCAATGATCAAAGCTGTTGATGTAGCAGAATGGTTTGGAGTCAGTAATTCCATATTATCAACCATTGTTAAGGCCAAGGATAAAATCCAAGAGGATACGAATAATGCTGACGTCAATTCTTTGAAGTAAAGGTTTGATTTGCTCTATATGAAGATGTGAACACAGCTGTTCTGAAACGTTAAAGACATACGGCCAAAAAACATTCCTATAAAGGCTGTTTCACAATTAAATCACCTGCATTAGCCCCAGTGGATCCGCCAAGTAAGCACATACTAATGCTTCCGCTCGCAAAGCGGGCGATTTAACAACTTTCCGTTTCCATTTCACAATTAAAACCGTGGCCACAATAACAGTCATCAGATTGGTTCATTCCCAAGCGAGATCGACGTCACACAAAATGGTGTCTCGCAGCGACCTTCGTTGCATTCATAGGCGAAGGCTGATTTTGACAGTAAGATTTTTTAAATTACATTCTCAAATGCCAACTTCACATCAACAATGTGTTCACCCTATATGGCAACAAAGATGCGCCGAAACTTGACTTTTTGTTTGGTTGAACCAGTTGTGAATCCGCTAAATTTCAGAAGCAGCTTGAATTGAAAATTCTCCCCTCAAAGCAGCTGCAGAGAGTAATGTGGGCGAATTCTGCTAATTGTGAAACGGCAGTTTGTGCGGAAAATCTTAGTCTTGCGTTCCGGGCTCTGCATCTGCCCGTTTTCTGCTCGCAAACTGTAATTGTGAAATAGGCTTAAGTTTGGCTAATCTTCTTGGACAAGATTATTTCCAAGAAAGTAGTGGTTGGTTGCACAAGTTTTGTAAAACAACTGATCTCGACTCATTCCAAATTTGAGGCATATGCATTTCAGAATTAGTACCTACTGTGGCAGACTCAATTTTCAAAAAATCTTGACGCATATCTACTAAATTATTATCCAATTCCTTTATGTCAATTAACTTTCACCACAATGTTAATTTCAACACTTTCGAAAAAGCCGAATGGATGAATCGAGAAGCTGCAGAATGCAACCTTGTGCTACATATGGGGCTGGCTTTGGAAAAGAACAGTTCATACAATATGTTGAGGGGGAGAAGCAGCAAAAGGAAGAATGCCATTTAAGAAAAATTAACCAAGCGTTAAGTGGTGAAGATTTTTAAAAAAAAGACACAGGATGTGTTCAAATCTAGTTTGCGGTAATACTTCTGCCTATCACTAGATACAAGGAAGCTGAAAGTTTGAACATGTAATTCATTGCCATACAGCAGCCCATTTCTTATTTATAGGAAAACGTTTATGCCACAGGAAAAGTGCTGTGATTTGCTAAGTGTGAATCAAATGTGACTTCCCTCATCGGTTCAACATGCAGCTGCATCATCATAAGTAAATTTACGATTGGCTTAAAAAATTTGTAGAAGGTGGTTTCACATGCAAATGGAAAAACACTGGCGATCCTTGCACATCAGTAACTGAGATGCGTTCAAACAGAGACTTAAGAAATTCACAACACAAACGAGCATTTAAACTTAGAATTCCTAGACTAGAACAATGGACTCAATCTAAAACACATGACCTGACTTATCCTATGGCTAAGACATAAAAATAGTGCTACTATGTGGCACTGAATAAAAACTTCAGACTTTAAAACTTGAACTTTCCTCTATCCATTGAAGTAAGGAATGTGTTTCTAAGTTTTACAGTTTGCTTGAAATAAAAATTTCATTTACACAGTTCAGCATTTCCCTTTATATCAATTTGTTATGCGATAAAAGACAGCATAGACATTATTGAATAACTCAATGAATAATGAAAAATAAATTTTTACCTAAACTTAAAGGAAGACTCATAGATGGGGTGCTGATGCTGTTGCGGTCCATTCGAGTGGGAGTTTCTCTTTTTTGGGAAACCAGATTTTTAGTAGGAAGAATATGGGCAGCTCTGAAATCTTTTATGCTAGGCTGAAACACTGGAAATTCAATCTGTTCAAGAGCTCCGCAACATTCTTCAGCCATTTTGTGATAGAAATCATAATTTCCTGCCTGAAATGTTATTGTAATTATTATCATCATCTTTAATACATTCAAAATTTTATTTCTTTTGTACTTATTTATTTTTACTGTATGATTTAATGTAAAGTCCGATAACACTTTCAAAATGTTTTTATGGAAAACCTTTGAAACCTACCACTGTCAGCAATTTTATAAAGAATCCATTCAGATTTTTTTCCATAGTATAAACCTTACAAACACTCTGAGGGAGCCCCTTGTGATGCGAAAATCATCTGCACGATACTCCAGCTCTTGCCACATACGGCCTAAAATTTCCTCCATTGCTAATGGCTCATAGTGTCCATTTAGAGAGTGAAATGAGGGAACGAATAACTGGACAACTGGAAGCATGCCAGCCCCAGATTGAAGTGTCAATTAGTATCATTTCAACAGTGTGGTGGAAGACAGTGAACTTTGGCAAAAAGTGTGCACGAAAGGGGAAATTCACACATTTGGGTGGTTTGCGGTGGAAAACAGCGAACTTTGGCAAAACGTTTGCACAATTGTAAATTTTTCTCAATTCTCCATAAATTAACATCTTTTGGAAGAGACGGAGACATACACCAGGCTCTTCCAAAAGACATAATGGAATGGAGGGGGAGAACTTGGCAAGCAACAGGCACAGAGGACATTTTGGTTGTGTCTGGCAAAAGTTGGATTATTATTGTGGGGACAATTCTCACATCATATGAAGTTCCGACATAAAGGGTTTGGAAGATGTGTACAGTGAACGTTTTCTCTACAAAATTTCGTACTGCTGGCAGTGATAAAAACATTCTGAAACTGTTACCTGGACTTTATGTATACTCCAAAGCATTATTTTGCAGGGATGTTCTAATATAAGCAGGAAATTATCAGCTAAACTTTGAATAAAATGAAACGACTTACAGTCGAGGCAGCTTATTCAAGAAATGGGGTGATCAGCTTTTCTTGGTAAGGCTAGTGTATCCTCCGTAATATGACGAGTATACTATTTCAAGACATAATATAGCGGCAATACTTTTTTTACTGTTCTGGTCAACTATGCACACTATTTTTCTATGTAGTCCCCTGCAATACCCTTGTTCCAGTGTTCAGGAAGTTGCTTAAATTCCAGAACAATTCAAGTCTTTTGACTGCATGTTGACTCATTCTTGAACAGCATTGAGGTTCTCAGCTGGTGAGCATGTGGCAGCTCATTTTCATTCTTACCCAGCCTTCTTTAAAAAGCTTGCACCAATCATACACTCTATATTGAGAAACAAACTCTTCTCCACACTAATTTTTGTGTCAGATTTGAAATGAACCACATGCTCTTCAGCAGAGAACCTCAATGTTCTGCAATAATGAGTCAGCATACAATTTCATCATTTAATTCATCTCGAATTTAAGAAATTTCTTGGAAGCTGGAACAAGTTATTGCAGTAGCAAGGGGAGGGGGTTACTCAAAAAACAAAAAAAAAAAATTGTTTAGGTAGTTTCTTATATTCAATAAATAAAATTAGCTAATAAATCCCTGCTTATACTGAATGTCCCTCATATTAAGGTTCTGAGAAGGATAATGAGTCAAAAGGAATTTAGATCTTAAAGTTAATCATACCTTAGAATCAAACGGGTCATCTTTATTCCCTTGCTTCCGTCCACAATTGCAACTTGAAGTCAATTTATAATGACTCCCGTGTGGCATAACGGGCAAATGCTTGTTCGTTTCATCTTCAGGATTATCAGGTAAACGATGTAACTATACCAGAAATTGTAAATTTCTATTCATTAATAGTTTATCAATAATTAATGAAGGATGATTTGTTCTGATATGCATTTTATAAAGGCTATTATGAGCAACAAAAATTACCGGATTAATACAGTGATTCCCAGTCAAACTGCATACTTCACATAGCTGATGCCCATTTTTCCAAAATCGTTCGCATTCATCTTTTAATTGCTGAGCATAACGCTCAAATGCAGGACCACGGGCATGTAGACTAAATACTCTTAAAGCTTGGGCAAGCTGAAAAAAATAAAGCATTAAATTTCATATTATCTTTCATTTAAATTTCACGATCATTTAATTTCTTGATATACAAGCACGGGGCTGACCGCCAAGGTGCTTTTTTAAGAGCAAGAACAAATGATAATCACTGGGTGCTAAATCTGGGCTATACAGAGGGTGATCAAATTGTTCTCAGCCACATGACGCGATGAGATCTGAGCAACCCATTTTTCATCATCAGTAACAATTTGGCTTAAAAACTTATCCCCTTCGACATGGTATATCTCGAGGAATGTCAAAGTACTGGCTAAACGACTGGTTTTGTGCAACTCCGTGTTGGAGTGGTTAGCAAATCAAGCAGCTAATTTCTGAGAGGATGGAATTCAAAAGCTGGTCATACAATAAGATAAGTGCTTTAATATAAGTGGAAATCATGTTGAAAAATAGATTAAGTCCAGACTTCTTTTTTTTTAATATTAAAACAATATTTACTTAAAAACACACCTCGTAACTTTAGTTAACATGATACTAGAAAAAGTAATATACCGAATTATGAAATAGTGTTTATATTAACACAGTAAAACCTATGCTAACGTCTGCCTGTATTTAACGACCTCTGCAGAAAGTTGCATGGGAAATCTCTTAGTGTAACGACCACCTGTCTAATGTAACCAGCAACCAGTAATTTTGATCTCCGATGTATCTAAAACTATACTTAAAAATTCTGTTTATTATGACCACTTATGCAACCAATCAGGTCCAAACCCAACTGCCAATTACATCAATAAACTATTCTCTCTAATCACACAAAGTCAAAGTCAAAAAGATACAAAAATGCAACCACCGGTTCTTTTAAGCTACTGAAATGGATTAGTATGTCAGGCCTGTCTTAGCTTTCTAGATAATCAAATGTTTTTTATTATTAATCACAATGTTTCAGTTTCGAATAATTATCAGGTCGTTGCATATCAAATGTCGGATTGCCGAGGTCATCTTTAATGGCCCTCTAGAAAGGACACCTTTACATGTGCTATTCGAAATAACCCAAACATTGTTGCCAACGATTTGACAGCTTCTCAAGCAGTCTCCGATAGAATCCATGGTCACGGGACTCAATAAACTCCTGGAATGTGTTTTTCGACGTCTGCTTGGGTTAGGAATGTTTTCCTCCGGAGAAAATTGTCCAGGCTCTGGAAAAGATGGTAGTCCGTAGGGGAGAGCTCCGGAGAGTACTGTGGGTGTGGAAGCACCTCGTAGCCCAGAGCCTGTAGCGCCTGCACGGTCGTTCGTGCAATGCGCAGACGCGCGTTCCCATGCAGCAGAAGGACACCTTTGCGATGCACAAGTGCAGGTTGTTGCTGACACAGTATTGTGTGCATACGATGCAGTTCACAACAGTAGGTCGCAGCAGTGATCGTCTCCCCCTGCTGCAGGAAGCTGTAATGCACTATATTACCGATGTTCCACCGAACTGTAACCATGGGCTTCCTGGGGTGCAACGGGGGTTTAGGGAACTGTCGCGGGGGGTTCATCAGCATCCAGCCACTGTGCTGACCGTTTCCTATTGTCGTATTGGAGCCATCAATAACTTGTTGAAAAAATCCTCTGTACCATCTCAAAGATAACCTCCGTAGGCACGGTACAACAAGGCTGCCTCCAAGTGTCCTACAGACTACAAAGTAGTCCATGTGGAGCCCGTGATAGGGCAGGCAATTGGCTGATAGATCGGGAATTCCTTTTCAAACCTCACAAGAAAGTAATAAAAAAGAACTGAAGTTAATGCTCCAACGTAAGGTCAAGGCATTAACATGAAAAATCAAAGGAAAAATTCAGCAGCCTGGATTTAAACCAGGGACCATGAGTATCCAGCTTGTTGCCTCCATCAACTGGGCCACTGCAAAATTGTAAGTGCCCTAAAGACTACAAAGCAATCAACACAGCAAGCATAATATAATGTATGTTTATAATAATAACTGAAATTTTTCTTACCATTGTTTGATGAAAGTCTTGGGTATAATGTGCAGGTAAATTTTCTTGATAAGCTGCAGATGCAATGGGAAGAACTTTCCCACAGCGCCTGTACATCGATAAAGATATTAACAATCTAATAAAGATGAGCAAAGTTATGGTTTTACCTGGCCCAAAACTGAAAATAAATTACCCTTCTGAAAATCTTCCGTCGATATCAATTAAAGTTTTTAAACTATTGAAAACATGGCGACTACGTGATTCTTTGCTGTCATCAAAGAAGAACCCATAAAGTTTTTTGGCGATTTCAAACCAAGTTTTACAAAGTGGTAACTGAAAAATATCCAAAAAAATAGCAATAATAAATTTAAAGATAAAAAAAAACCCAGAAAACAACAATAAAAGGTTAGTCAATTTTGATACTTCAAAATAAGCTGGAATAGAATGGCGTCCAACATTGTCATCAAAGCCTTTAGCCTGAGCAAGACCAATGTGTTGCCAAACAAAAGAATAGAAACTATGATCATTCTCTCGTCCCATTGAATTTCGTTGATTTGTCGAAAAATGATTAAATTGTAATGTCTTCGATTTTATTTCTAAACCTAAAATATTGAATAAGAGTTGTATGATATTTCATTTCATCCTCTCTTTATCATCTCTTAAGAATAAAATAGTTCCTACCAGTAGATATGTCTTTATTATCTGGCATCATGCACTGTTCTCGTAACTGGTTTAATAAAAAATCAATTACATCTGCTCCATCATTTTCTGACGTAGTAACGTAGACAAACTCTTGGTTGGCAGGGATGGCAAATAAAGAATTCCCGCTACAGGAGACAGGAAACAATAATTAAATTGACTTCAGTCAAATGGGGTGGATTTACTCAGGACTGTGGAGTCAGGGTCAGCAAAAAGCTTCCTGACTCCGATTCATAGAATATAAATTTTTCCATATATTTTCTTAAAATTATTACATTAAAAAAAGAAAACCTCCAAAAGTGCATCCAAAGATAACTTTCAGTAATTATACTCTTTTCTTTTTATGCTTTTAATAATCCAGATTTAACATATCTATACGTACAATATGTAGCTTCTACAATTATACTCTGAGGTTAAAAACGTGAATCTGTGAGGATATTGTTCTCTGTATTGTGTTCAAAGACAAAATGAAAAGAGACCTTACAATACTTCATTATAGTTTAAAACCAACTAGTTTCGGTATTGAATTTCACCTTCACCAGGGTATAGGAGAAATGGGCTAGCAGCCCTTACATAGGATGTGTTTGTTTATTGCTTTCACTACGAATGACGATGCATAACGACTTCGTAAGAACGACAGCCTTCTAATGCTCACAGAAATAACGAAATGATAGAGCAATATTTTCATTAAATTAGATTTTTGAAATGATCCCAAACCATATTGGTATGAATGTTCTGTTCTGTGTGAATTAATTCTATCGTTTGTTATAATGACATTGGCTAAAACACCAACCACCTTCTCTAATGTTATTACTCATACATTTAAAAAAATAAAAGTTCTTTAATTTGTAAGAATTCCCACATAATGTTCAACGAAGTGAGCCTCAATTGCTTAAGCGTTGTGTGTAAGCATCTATTATTTTTTTATATTAAATTACTAAAGTGTTTCTACGTTATCGTCTATTATTGAAGCAAGCGATTAACTACTATTAATTAGCAATATGTATAACAGTAGTGAGTTTTAGATAACATTAAGCCTAACAGCATTATGCTCTTGATACAAATAAGCTATGGATAACAATAGATCTAACAACTCGTAATGAGTTGGTTGATATATTACACGCCATATCTTAGCATTGAAAGTTCTAACAATACTATATTGTATCATTAGGGCACATGCAACAAAACTAATTCCCACTATCTTTATTTTCTCGTTATATTCACTCATGGCATGTTGTTACGAGTTGTTTGATATATTACATGCCATATCTTAGCATTGAAAGCTCCAATGGTACCATATAGTACCACATGGCACCATTAAAGCACGTGCTACTAAACCAATAACCATTATCATTATTTACTCGTTATATTCACTCACTAGCAGACGAAAATGCTAGTAGGTAAACAGAACAACCTCAAAATGCTAAATTAAACCTCCAAATTGGTTAAATAATAACTCAATCACTACAATATAGAGCGAAGGGACTATTATGTTTGTCATTGCATCATCATTTTATGTTCATTGTTGTAATTCTTTGAATAATATTGTGCTTATTGTTAATGATGAATTGCGCATTGAGACTATTGTTGATGCGAACACGACGGGCCTATTGTTGCACAAACTTTGCCTTGCATTCTTGGTTATGAGATATATATTGTTGGTCCGTGCAGTGTGTTTGTGAATTGCGTGTTGATACCATTGTTGATACAAATTGTTGCATAAACTTTGCCTTGCATTGTTGGTCATGAGATATTTCTCATTAATATGCCCTGCCATAACCATGAATATCGATTTTTTTATAAATAATTATTATTTTTTCAAAATCTGAGGTAGACAGTGACCTTCCTCATGCTTTGAAGGTCATGTATGCGAAATTTTATCAAGATCGGAATAAAACTGTAGATTTGTATAAAAAACAAACAAACAAACAAACATCCTTTTTTTATATATATATAAGATGGCACGTTCTTACGAGTTGTTTGATATATTACATGCCATATATTATTTACTCGTTATATTCACTCATTATCATTATATTATAACCATTATCATTATTTACTCGTTATATTCACTCATGGCACGTTCTTACGAGTTGTTTAATATATTACATGCCATATCTTAGCATTGAAAGTTCCAATGGTACCACATGGCACCATTACGGCACGTGTTACTAAACCAATAACCATTATCATTATTTACTCGTTATATTCACTCATGGCACATTCTTATGAGTGTTTGATATATTACATGCCATATCTTAGCATTGAAAGTTCCAATGGTACCATATGGCACCATTAGGGCACGTGCTACTAAACCATTAACCATTATCATTATTTACTCGTTATATTCACTCATTACATGTTGTTACGAGTTGTTTGATATATTACATGCATTATCTTAGCACTGAAAGTTCCATTTTATACCATTAAAACACGTACTACTAAACATTTCACACCAACATTATTTACGTGTTATATTCATTCATGAGACATCCTTGCACGTACACGTGCCATTAGACCAATATCTGCTGTCACTAGTTACTCTTATATATTCGTTCATGATATGTTGCAATGATTTTTTTGATTTATTACATGCCATATCTGGTTATAGGAAGTTTTTAAGGGGGTATCATAATGGTACCATTAAAGCACGTGCCATTATAGTACGTACTTATTCCGGCTATCTCACGTTCATACTTGTTTGTGCTCTGTCCCGTATTAATGGATTGGTGAAAACAAACTTTGAAAAAGTGAATTCGTTTTCAAGTTATTGTAATAAATACTAAGCTCCCTAGGAACAAAAAAATTCTCTTGATTTAGAGACCGAACTGCCCTTTCAATAGTCGTCAAACACGTGCATCCTGCACGCGCACCATCTCATTAACGTTTAGAGCACGTGCAGAGCAGAACCCATGTATGTTCTCAACATATGTTTTCCCGAATGCGAGGATAATTCGTGTCTTCCAGCAATTCAATACATGCACTCTTTCTATTGCAATGCAATGAATTGTGGGATTGTCAACAGACGGACGGACAGCTGGACAAACCGATCACATAAGCACATTTCTGTATGTAGAAAATGTGCTAAAAATAATGAAAAAATAATGAAAACAATTAAACTGTTTGCTATAAGTTAGTATTTTTGAAGAAGTATAAATAAATAAGAATTGATAAAACATGGCAAAAATTTAGTATAAATAAATAAAAAATTACAGATCATAGCACAGATGGTGGAGTAATGGATATACATCAAAAAAATATGGTTGTTCAAGCATTTATAGGGTTGCAGACCAAAGATGACTTTGTAGATTTCTACACTTTCTAGTAGGGCTGTCAATTTTGGCTTATCAGACGTGTTTGATCTTGAGCTCAATATTTTGGCTTATCAGACGTGTATGATCTTTTGTTCAATATTGCAAAGGGGGTGATTTTCTTTTCCAATAGCAAAAGTGATCTGTTGTCTTTCTTATATGAGATGGCAAGTTCTTTAAATCGGATGGCAAACTACAAACTGGCATTCCTATATAATATTTGTCACATTGCATGCACTGAAGGCAACAGACACTGCATCGGTTGAAGGTATTGTTGTCATTGCCTGGACTGCAACGATTGAAAAATGAACAGCATGATATTGAGGGTCAGAAAGAGACATTGATGTTATAGTCATGGAATACATGTGACAAGGCGGAAATTGCTATCCTAAGAAATGGGAATGAAAACCATCATTTCGAAGGTTGCCTGATGAAGGTAGGATTAAATGCTGAAAAATTGTTGGTTTTAACTACAATGTTGTACTGCAAGGTCTCTTTTCATTTCGTTTTTAAAATCACGAGTCGGACGTCTTTTCTGAGTCTATAGCTCTGATTATAATACAAGTGTTGGCAATCTGCTTGTATTATAAAATTAAAATTTACACAAAAGATCTTAAAGAATGGCGAAAACTAATGAAATTACTTAAGTGTTAATTATTACAGCTATTTATGCATTACATAAAATATTGGAGTTTTAGAATGTTTTGAACAAAATGAAAATTTATAAGCAAAGCAATGATCCTAACCTTATATTTGTAATAATCCTGCTTCTTCTTAGAATTCTGTAAATTTGATCTTCAAGAGCATGTTCCAATTTCTTTATAGGTGGCAATTTCTAAATTCAAAAAAGTCTCAATTTATATGAAATAGGAGAAAAGTAGCAAATATATGATGAGAGTTAAGAATTATTACATTAGTTAAATAATAGAAACAAATACACAGTGAATCAAATTAGAGGGACGGACTGCAGAGGGTAGTTCCTCTTACCAAATTATTAAAAAAAAAAAAAAAATGACCAAAGTGCTTGTTATGCCAAAGCCGAAGACCCAAAGCCAGACAACAATGGAAAAATGGAAATGAATAGTATCCATTATGTATTTACAAGGAACAACAAAAATTTCACAGAATTCCTCAACAGACAACGAACGAGCAATAAGATAGTGATCCCATTTTTGTGGAAGGGAGAACTGCATCTCTACTCACAAATGTAATAAGGTTTGAACACGTATCAGTGTGCTGTTCTGTTACAGTTTCGTTGAAGTAGACATGAGTGATGGTCGTTCATGCAAAGTCGCAATTCGAACAGCGGAGCAAACAAAGTTCGTGTGCCATGGTGAGCTATGAATTGTTAACTTTAATTTGAGACACCCTATATATAACAAGGGGAAGTCAATAAGTAAGTTACAAATGGTGATTTAAAAAATACTATTTGGGATAAGAAATTGAAGCACAGCTAGATTTGCATGTTATCATCTTTTTATTTCTCAACATAATTTGGGATAAGATTGAAGTTATCTTTGTTTTCGATACATAGCAGTCTTTCAATACCTTCTCGTTAAAA
Organism: Rhysida immarginata; assembly: GCA_023313115.1. Taxonomy (NCBI): domain Eukaryota; kingdom Metazoa; phylum Arthropoda; class Chilopoda; order Scolopendromorpha; family Scolopendridae; genus Rhysida; species Rhysida immarginata. The sequence goes on from JAHWFO010057280.1 coordinate 15,271,013, forward strand.
AACTGGTCTTTGCTGCTTGAGCCATTCTGCATTTTATTTTCAACCTCCTCATCATTTGCTTTTTTTCAGAGCAACTTTCACCTCTGTGGTCTGCTCAAAAATAATTTTCACAACAAGCATTGTGCACACAAATGAAGTGTGAAACGAGTCAGGCAGAAAAGACCAGTTTTGCACTTCGCTTTCATCCTCCCTCATTATTTGCACAACACTAGCTGCCAAGATGGCGTTTGCTCGGACCAATGAGATGAAAATCGCTTGTAAAAAGCAAATGACAAGGAGGTTGAAAAATAGCAAAGCCCAGTTTTCTAATGAGAATGTATCAAAAGACTATTACTGTATATTGATAGGACAAATGCATCAACAACATCAGGAATTATGTTGAGAAATAAGAAGATAACGTGCAAATCTAGCTGTGTCAGATTCCTATCCCAATTAGTATTTTTTAAATCACCATTCGTAACTTACTTATTGACTTTCCCTCATATATTGTTCCTTTCTAAAATATATCAAATTTAATATCAACAATGCTCCTATCAGAATGCTCTAAAATTCTACTCTGAATACTTCTCCACTGAATACATGCAACAGTGGAGAAATGCATTTATGCAATCAAATATCTGAGCTTTATTATAATATTCCATAACCTTAATAATGTATGATCATAATGTTTTTATGTGATATATACATATATTTTTTAAAATTAAATACCTGAGTTTTTAATTTGCTGCGAACAGAACCGTCACTTAAACTGTCAGTACGGGAGTCCAGCAAACACGACTGGAAAATAAATAAGGCTCTCGGAGAACACGGCCTCCCAGCTTGAATCCATTCACTGGATATAGGAAAATCTCGCAACAGATCAGAAATATTTGGCTGTAATTTCAGCCTGTCAAAAATGAAAAAATAAACTTTATTACTTTGGAAATTTATATTAAAACAATTACAGATAGTTCAACTTAAATCACTTTTATACTTTTATATTCAGCACAATGAAAAGAAATTCTTATGACTTTGTAAAATAGAAAATGATCTTGGATATCTGTGTATACAATTTACTGCTAATAATCAGATGAAGCACAGGATCAATCCACGTTCCACAATTTCAGATTTCATTTTTTGAAAATGTGTTTATTTAAAAAAGATGTAAACATTTATTTCACCTTATAGAATCCAACGTTCTAAAGAGATGGAGATAGCTAACATCAAATGAAGTTCCAGGATGGACGATCTAAAAAAAAAAAAAAAAAAAAGTTAACTCTGATTATATAATGAAATGAAAAGAAATCGCAGAAGCTTTGAAATGCCCTGAAAATAGTGGATAATTGCCCTCTCGCCTTTGATTAAAAAATTAAACCAATCACAAAGTTTTTTAAGAAAGGAGAGGGGGGGGGGGAGTTAGAAAAAAGAAAAAAAGAAAGTTATTGTTTAAAACTATAAACTTAAATAAGTACAGCATACTCATTCAGAAAAATTTTAGTCAGTAGTTTAAAATCAAAACATCAGTGCTAAAGACTTTATTGTGAAATATTAAATAGATAAACTTCAGGGTTCTCCCCAGGACCTATTGAAAGGGCATGCCACCCAGCTGATACTGGTCACTGCCCGGCTGAATACACAAAAAACTGCATATTTTATTTGTTTTAACTTTTGTCCACCTGCCTATTTTATCTTTCCACCCATCTGATAAAATTTTCTGAAGAGAACGCTGAACTTATCAGGTGTGTTTCAAAAAGATATGGCCATTTTGTTTTCTTGTTCTAAAGAAGTTGTAAGAAACTAGCAAGGGATGAAACATTTTTTATTCAATATTGTACCTTATATTAAATATATTGAATTTTTTCCCAACAGATAAAAATAAACCATTAAAGAATGACATAACCAAGCACCGAAAGGTTAAACTAAACCATTCGCGGAACCACATTTTTAACCGCCCTATGTTAACATTGTAAGTTTCTAATGGACCATAATGATACCATTAAACTATGTACCTTTGAACCAATTTGGATTATCATTAATTTTACCTTGTATTCATTTATGACACATCATTCCAAATTGTTTGATATATTACATGCCATATTTTAGCATTGAAAGTTCCACTGAACCATAAGGGTTCCACTAAACCAGGTTCCTTGAAACCAATTTCGACTATCATTAATTTTAAGTTATATTCATTCATTATACAGCATCCTAATTTGTTTGATATATTACATGCCATATCTTATTATTGAAAATTTTTGAGGGTGTCTTACGGGTACCGTTAGAGTACGTGCTATTGTTTCGATTACAACCATTTTTTCAAAATGGTTCATTCCCGGAATCATATTTATCATTTGGTGAAATAGTAATTTACATCTGCTTCTATCTCGTCATTACGATTTGTTTGATATATTACTTAAAATATCTTCCCATTGAAAATTTCTAGGTGGGAAAATAGAGTTACCATTTGTGCACGTGCCAATGAACTGATTTAGATAATATTTGTGATTGGTTCGTGCCATGAACCATTTTCATCGACTGACGAAAACAGATTTTGAAAAACTTTCATAGCCTCAGAGGAGTTAAGAGTTACGGACGGACAGACAGACACGTTTCACCACACTGATAGCATAAAGCACCACACTTCGGTACTTATTAAAGTGAAACAAAAATGCTTTTGAGTACTATACTGAGTATTTCAAAAGATATGGCCAAAAGTTGCAAAATTCAAGTACCGGTAATTAGACAAATGAGTATTAAATATTTAGGGTAATATTCAAACTAAACCACAATTTATACTTCAAGGGAAATAGGTTGGAAACAAGAAACGAGGTTATTTATGTGATTTCCAGCAACAGTAGTGGGACATGACAACAGGTCGGAAAAAAGCTCTATCCGAATACGAGAAAGGGCAAATTAATGCTTTGAAAGAACAAGGACTCTCATCCAGACAAATTACAAGGACTCTCATGGAGCAATAGACAACTTTTTGAAGCTTGGATCACTTTACAATGTGAAGAAATCAAGTAGGAGACCACGAAACTCTCGAAAAGATAAGAAAGGGGAGTGGTAAGAAAACTCCGTGGAGGTGAAACATGTCTTGGACAGCTTTCTCATGATCCTAACATCAACTTAAGCAAGTCCACATTGTCTTCAACTGATCAAAACACACAAAATGAAAAGCCTCCAATGGGCAAGAGAGCACATCACCTGGAAGAATGTCTGGCCTGGAGTCCTGTTTAGCGATGAGAAAAATTTAATTTAAATGAGGGAGATGGGAATCCTTACTGAGGGAAAAATGGAACGAGTGCAATCTGTTTTTGAGGATAGAGTAATTTATATATCTGTGAACAGACTTTTGGATCACCCTGTAGTTGAATCACAGCAAAGAAAAAGTGCAGGGCCTTCAAAAGTACAGAAGAGCCTCATTCAACCGCAGCATTTACAACACCCTATGGCTAGCCCTGGTACCAAGTAACTTTAGTCTCTACCTCAGCATTTCAGAGCAAATTTGACAGCACATGGAAGGCCAAAGGATATTAGAAGAGTGATATAATAATTTAGCCCAAAAAGTATCTATTATGTGAAAATTATAAAAGTAATAAAAAATATGTGAAAAATGCCAATTAAAAAAAAATTCAATATTATAATCTGATAAATTCAAAAAAGAAGTTTAAACTAAGTTAACAAAATATTCAAGTACTATTCAACAAATGCAAAGCATAAATTAAAAAAAAATGAGGATAAACATGCCTTACCAGAATTATGTGACACAATGAGAACAATAATAGAAGAGCCTTAGCATATTTAAATTTTGTATGAGCAAAAACATGTAGATAACCCTGAAAGTATAAATATAAAAAAATTTATTATCAGCTGAAGTATTATTGTTGTGGGATATATCATACCATCCATAAAAATCACTCAAAATTTTAGAATTGGATAATTTTGCTATTAAAACATGTTTTTTTACTTGCTTTGTTATCTAAAGAAAGCAGTTGGAATCTCAAATACATATTAAAAACATTAACATTTATTTAAAATGATAATTCAGTTTTGGAAATGATGCATTTCAAATTAGAAGTTTAACTAACAAATGGAATGAGATTTGCAAAATTATTCACAAAAACGTTTAAATTGTGGTGCTTCTGATCCAAACAATTCTCAGAGTTACATTAATAATTTTTTTCTGTACTTGCTCCTAAGACATACAAAAACCTGAAACTGGTTGTTGTTTTTTAGGTGTACCTTCTTGAGGGCCTGCTTGCTGAACCTCACTTAATTCTCAACATAATCATGGTTCTTGCCTTAGTTCAAGAATTCTCATTTTATATTATATTTAAATTATTTGAATTACCTTTATATGTTATTTGATGATTAATTTGGCAACAAAGTACAGAAAGACCCCGACTTACATCACTAATTGGTTCCCGGAAAGTATAATCTAAATCGAAACATCATTGTACATGTAACAATAAACTTGTTTATAAAAAATTGTACTTGAATATTCATCTGACCAAAAATAGAGAACCACATATACATGCATAGTTATGCAAATACATGTTTATGTCTGTATCAGGAAAAAATAATATATCCATATCTACATAGCCTTTATACAGGGTGAGGCATTTATCTTGAGACAATTGAATATCTCGGAAACTAAGCATTGTACGAAAAAATCACATTTTTTTTCTTTTTGGCTTAATTGCAAAACAAGTGTCATAACACCAAAAAACAGTGGTGGAATTTATAAATGATGTAAGTGTGAAACGACTCAAATCAAAACTACGTAAGTCGGCGTCTTACTGTGTGTGAAATGCGATAAATTTCTGTGATTTCCCCTATAAAAAAACTCTCTCATTTATCGATATCATGAGATGTTTAATTTGGATGTCCTTCATCTCACTTCTTAGCTATGGCCCAAAATAGCAGCATTAGAGCCAGCATAGCTCACAGGATAACAGAAGCACCTAAACCCCTGACCCAGGGTAAGGGGGCATCCACCCAAGGCTGGGCGACTGCTTGATGAAGAGGTTATTCTTTGCTGACGATCTTGTCCTCCTTAGGTCTTCCTGCACAGACCTTCAACATGAATAGAACGGTTTGCAGCCAAGTGTGAAGATGCTGGGATGAAAATCAGTATGGCTATTACTGAGGAAAAGATAGGCATGTTCAGGGAAGCCCCATTGAAACAGTGGAAATAAGACAGCAGCAGAAGACAGAATTGGATCGGCAAGCTAAGTCAAATGTGAACTGTGGCGATCCGTGGAAATAAAAAGTGAGCTAAGAAACAAAGCCAAGCTCTCTGTTTTCGAATCTATCTTTGTCCCCATTTTCATCTATGGTCATAGGTCTTTGGTAATGACGGAAAGAGTGCTATCGTGGGTACAAGTGGCCAAAATGAGATTCCTGAGAAGCGTGGAAGATGTTACCCTACTATACAGAGTGCACAGCAACACCATTAAGGAAGTCTTGAGCCATGATTTCTCCACATCGAGAGGTCTCAGTTGCATTGATATAGCCAGATGATAAGGTTTCTGCAAACTAGTCTTTCCTAGGCAGTTGCTATTTTCCAAGCCAATGGATAAGACCAAGGGGTTGGCCTAAAAGCAGGTGGCTATGCTATATGGAGAAACCGGGATCGAGTCGCTTGGGTATTGCCACTGAGGTTATGTGCCCGATACTGGCCCGATAGCGGAAGACCATAAGCACTGGAGATCCTCCATAGGACTGCTGCTTCCCATGACCCTAACAGCTAAGCAGGTTTGAAAAGTGAGTTGCCACAAAAATAATTTGCTCTAGGGTATATCATGCCCAAGCAAAGTTCTTCGAATCTAATTTGTACGTGACAACTCCAATAATGTTGACAAGCCATTGATGCCCACAAAGTGTGTATAAGCTCAATAAACTGAACATTAGATATGACTAGCATGTCAAACTCTTTTTAGAGATCTAAATCTTACAAGGAGATTCCAAGTACTCGGACTCACCGATTTTGATAAAAAAATTCTCCATGTAGCTTTCACCAAATTAAAAAATTTGAGAAGTGCATCAAATGGCTTTGCATGGGTGTTTAAATTTGGTGAAAGCTACATGGAGTCGCATTGTTAGTACTGAGATATAACATATTCTTAACAACAATAAAAAGCAGGTTAACAATGTAAATTCTTAATACTATTAACTTTAAGATTTACCTTTTCATGTAATTCATTTTTAATATCTTTGCACATTAAACTGAGGGAATATGCATCAAATATTCCGATTAAATGAAGATAGATAACATGAGAGGTTGCACTGTAATAGCATTCTATTTCACACTGTAATATTAGACAAGACATGATTAGACAAGACGATTTGGCCACTCTAATAAAATTTAAGTTTTACTCATTTAAGAAAAAAAGACACTAAGTACAAAAATAGTTTTTACATCTAAGTGCTCTAGGTTATGCCCACTTTGAAATCTTGAGCTCTGTATTGTAAATAAAAATATAAAAAAAAACCATTATAATCTAAGACCTAAATAATTTTCATTATCGAAATTAAATTGCTTATTACTCACTTGAAAAACTTGTCTTTGCAAAATTTCATCTATAATGGAAGCTTTGCAACCCCTGGCATTTAATTTACTCTTTCCAACAACAGCTACCACACAAACTTTCTCATTTTTATTTTGTAGCTCTCTATAAATCACATAACAAATATAATTACATGTACTTTATTTCTTGGATATAACAATTTCCTTTCAATATAAAATAAGAGACGAGATTAAACGTATCTCAAAACACATATTCTAACATTTCTAAAAAAAAAAAAAACGAATTTAATTATGGGTATATTTATGTATATGTAATAGTGTTCTTTTTCTTTCTCAGTTAATAGGAATATGGGGAAACCAATTTATGTTATTTACCATTTTTGTAATGCAATGAATAAAAGAAAAATTATGAAGAAAATAATATTATTTCTTACAAATACAGTGACCTAGCTAGAAAATGCTGAGTGCTGGTTAGTTTTTCAGAAAAAAAAATTACAAAATTTGAATCACAACAAAAGTGGTGATTAGCTACTGTTGCAATCTTTGAACTACCAGTAGTCTATTTTAAATCTTCTAGTACCTTACAGCCTACAAAGTATAATCAAGAATATGACTCAAGAGCAATTAGTGGTGACTTGAATTGTATAGTAATTTGCACTATTATTTCATTTGGTGCAAGTTCTGAATTTTTTATCTTTCATTTTCTCGTTCATATCTGGACTATTTTCAAGCCATACTTTGAGATAGAAATTTTTCATTGGGCTATATTGGGCTGAGTTCGGAAAACCACCATGTGTGTTGCTTCTTCGGAAAAAATGACCACGAGATTGTTGCCATGAATTACTATTGAGAGTCATCGTCCCCTTCGCATCTATTCCTGATCTAATGCATGTTTAATAGAGTATTATATTTAAAATGTATATTACAATCTGAGTGGCGGTCGCAGAAACGGCGACTTTTATAGTGCTGGGTCGCAACGCAATAGCCTGGCCGCACACCTGGAGTCGCTCTATCCCTGAAACTGTATCTCACAAAATAACATATTTTTAAACAACTTTTATCTAAATCTACTTTGAAACCAACAAAATTTCTGAGCAGCAATTCTTGAAGATTATAAATGCTGCTATGATAGGAGCTGAAGCGATGTACTTGGTGCTAACATCAGTCATATTGAAAATGGCTTCTATGTGAGAGAAAGCTCAATGCGTTCTGAATACAAACCTTGAATAATTTATCACTGCTACATTGGGCATTATCAGTTCGTCAAATCTTCGATTCAACGTTTCCCAACCAATGGTTTGAAAGAGGTTTGAAAAAATACAATTCAAAACCTACTTACTAAATTCATTAAAGCAAAGACAACAATAATAGCATGCCATAATCCTTCCGAGAGGATAGACAGCATAAGGATTTATTTAATGCCAATCAAACAACACCAAACATTCTTTCTCTACGCACAATCCTTGTTTCATCAGTCAGCTCACCATTTATTTTTAGAGAAATAAGTGGACGTCTAGAGTGATACGGATACTGAAGCGTTTATTGCCGACGCGTTTCAGTTTTACACCATCTTCAACAGGCATTAACAAAAGTAACAAATGTGAAATACAAAATCATCAGTATATAAAGGTAAAAACAGTGATAGGACCACAAATCAGGGACAACTGGAGGACATTATGAAAAACAAAAACTTAAAGACGAAGTTGTGATCAATGGGCGGACCTAATAAAGGTATCTATTTCCGGTCTGTCTTGTCAATAAAATCAATTATGAAATCTATGATAGTATCTCTGTCGAAAGAAACCTGATTGTTTAGCAATTTTTCCTTGTTGAGTGTTTCCTTATCTCGATTTCCTCTTGTATGGCAATTCTTTCGGGGTTCTTTCCAATCCACATAGTTGTCATACAGTCTTCAATTGGGAGCATCCTGTGTCTTGTTAGTGACCAGATGTTCAGCATAGGCTGACTTCTTATCATTGTTTAACCAGGATCTTCTATGTTCATTGTATCTGACAGTAAATGATCGTTCTGTGGATCCGATATAATAGGCTTTGTAGTCCGGGCATTCGAGCTTATACACGCCACGTTCTCTTCTTGGATCTTCTTCGTGGGGTTAAGGAAGAATTTACTAATATTCGTGGTTCTATAGGCAATCTACTAAAATTGCTAGAAGTAATAATGAAGGCGTAATGATGGGATCTCCTAACAGCGCCATACTTTTCGAGTTCTTTCTCCAGCACATTGAAGACCAGCAAATACAAAATTTAATTCAAGCAGGTAAAATAGTCATTTACCGAAGATATGTTGATGACACCTTCATCGTTTACGACAATAGTGTACGCACAGACATGGAGATTTTGTCCACTTTCAACCAGTTCAACAATTCCATCACATACACTATGGAGAAGGAAGACGACCTAGGAAAAATCAACTTCCTGGACCTCTGCATCAGTAAGAATCACCAAACGATGAGATTTGATTTCGAAATACATAGAAAAAAAATCTACCACAGCAAACATTATCCCATTCCACTCGAATCACCCTATGCAACATAAGACTAGTGCCATCAGACAGAAACTTCCATCGGGCTCTGACATTCCCTATTACCCAAAAAGCTAGGAAAGAAGAAATCTCCACTACTTTTGAATAAGCGAGACTCAACGGATTCCCCAAACACATAACTTATTCCATCCTGAAAAGTGTCAAGATGAGCTTGAAACAACGAAGAAAGGAAGTCAACAAAACCAACATGGATTTTGCTACCTTCACTAACAATAATTCCAGCATCAGAAAAATCACCAAAGTTTTTCATGAACATGGCCTGGGAGTGGCCTATAGAACCACGAATAATAATAAATTCTTCCTTAACCCCAAGAAGAAGATCCAAGAAGAGAACATGTATAAACTATGTGGAGTGTATAGGCTCGAATGCCGGACTCCAAAGCCTATTACATCGGATCCATAAAACGATCATTTACTACTGTCAGATACAATGAACATAGAAGATCCTGGTTAAACAAGGATAAGAAGTCAGCCTATGCTGAACATCTGATCACTAACAGACACAGGATGCTCCCAATTGAAGACTGTATGACAACTATGTGGATTGGAAAGAACCCCGAAAAAATTCCTATACAAGAGGAAATCGAGAATAAGGAAACACTCAACAAGGAAAAATTGCTAAACAATCAGGTTTCTTTCAAGAGAGATAGCATCATAGATTTCATAATTGATTTTACTGACAAGACAGACCAGAAATAGAAACCTCTATTAGGTCCACCCATCGATCACAACTTGTCTTTAAGTTTTTGCTTTTTATGATGCCCTCCAATTGCAGAATTGTAAACCACCAATCAGTGCTCCTTTTCCCCGATTGGTGGCCCTATCACCGTTTTTACCTGTATATACTGATGATTTTATATTTCACATTTGTTACTTTTGTTAATGGCCGTAGAAAATGGTGTAAAACTGAAACGCAATTACGCTTAAGTATCTGTAGCACTCTAGACGTCCACTTAGTTCTCTATACTAAGATACTAGTCCAATGAAACTTTTGAATTTATTTATACTTTCAAACCCATAAAATTTTAGTTTTTCCTGTGCCTTCATCTTCTATATTTCCTATCCATATGGCCAATGTAGAATTATTTAATCAGGCATTAATCAATCAAGCTGTGGTCTCAAAACAGAGTTACAAACTGCATCCAACACATTTCTCTTTACTCTTACATTATCATTTGCAGCACGGATGTACACAGACTAACCACCTCTTAGAATAGCAAGAGTATAATATAAAATTTTATTTTATCCTTATGAGTACCGAACAGTCTCTTTTTAATTAATTTATATTGTTATGCTATATTTCTCTTCCGTTTCTCCTACAGCCAAATTCCTTCATCATCTTAAGAGTGAGAGAAAATATCAACGGGCTTAGAATGTCACTATTAAATAACACATGTGAGATGACAGGATTCGAACCCGCGATTTTTGATTCGAATAGATAAATACCCAATGCTCATTTATAATTCTAAAATAAATAAAAGCATAATTACAAACCTACTAAGGAATAATGTGTTTGCTTATAAATAAATATCAAAAAAATTTTATTATTATTTATGTTTATGTGTGAGAAATGCCTTTAGATATATTTTTTTAGAAGAAATGCCGGTATATGTTTTTAAAATTCAGAGCACGAAAATTGAAGCATCTAACGAGGCAGTGATATCAGTTATAAGAAACGTTATTCATTATAAATAAATATTAACAGAATTTATATTTTATAAAATTATAGTTTAAAAAATTAACTTCAGTTTTTAATACGCTACCTCATTCATTACATGAAGAGAAGCTATGGCTTGACTTTCAAGCTGAATTTCTAAGCAAGTTAAAATTTTATTAATTTTTTTTCTCTCGTGGAATCGTTAATTTCTATGTCATATTTTTAATTTCCCCCAATTTCGAAAAATTATATATAAAATTAGTATTGATATACGTACGATAAATCCAAATTCAAAGGAAATGTAACTTTCCATTGCCAGGAAGCTGCCATGATTAAAAACGTATGGTGTTCTGTCCGTTACAAAAACAACGGGTTCCTTTGTTTCGCTTAATAACATAAACATCATCGCTCAAATCATCGGATTTCATTTAGTGACATTGAAGTTTTATTAATTACGAATGATTATAATGCTCTTCCCGAAACACGCATGAATCTTAGCATATAACAAATTTGCGTGTAACTATAAGCATACCATAAGGAAAGGAAAGCTTGATTACAGCCATCTGTTGGCAATGAGAGGCAGTTAAAAAGCGTAATTTGACTTAACAGTTGGCGTGTGTACGTACATTGGAAGGCTAATGATGTACTGATATGAGTCAGTCGGTTTAATCGTTTATGAATGTCAAAATGGGAGAACATAAAAAACTTATTATAATTTTATAAAAATCTGCGTAGAAAAGATATCTTGAAAAATTTTCAATTTTTTAAAAAATCCATAAAAGTTGCATAAAACGATTTTCGTGAATATTCTTGAATTACGATTATGTCCTCCGTTCATTATTTCCCCAAATATTTCTTAACTAGCAGAGGACCCGGCGTTTCCCGGGATAATTACGCTTGTAGGTAAACAGAACAACCTCAAAAAGCTAAATTAAACCTCCAAATTGGTTAAATAATAACTCAATCACTACAACATAGAGCGAAGGGACTGTCCATTCTAAGAAAAATCACTGAAAAAATCCATTCTAGGTGATATACCGGGACTGGATTTACCGAAAAAAAAATTTTTAAAGGCTCACAATGGATGGACCTCTCCAAGGATGCCTTCTAGTCTAAATGATTTTTTACTCACGTAATCTTACTTTAGATGTACACTTGATGTTGTTGCAATTTCCTTTCTTCTTTCGATGTCTTGAAGCAAAAATTGGCCATTCATCACTTTGTGTAGTCTAGCGGTCGCCGATTCTTCTTACCATTTGCTCAATACAGCACAGAGCTAAAGGAGTACTTCGTCTATCGTCTTTCACTCTTTCTCAAGTCTGCTAACTCATTATCTCCAGTTACTGATCATTTTTAAAGATTTTCAAGAAATTGTTGAAGTCCTAAGAATTCTCTTTTCTAAGAAAAGCCTGAATAACAGGAATTCTATGCATTGAATTCTATATTGCACAAACTTTGCCTTGCATTGTTGGTCATGAGACATATATTGTTGATCCTTGCATAGTGTTGGTGCATTGCGTGTTGACACCTATTGTTGCACAAACTTTTATTTGCATTGTTGGTCATGAGATATAAATTGTTGGTCCGTGCAGAGTGTTTGTGAATTGCTTGTTGATACCATTGTTGATACTTATTGTTGCAAAAACTTTGTCTTGCATTGTTGGTCATGAGATATTTCTCATTAATATGCCCTGCCATAACCATGAATATCGATTTTTTATCAATAATTATTTTTTCGAAATCTGAGGTAGACAGTGACCTTCCTCATGCTTTGAAGGTCATGTATGCGAAATTTTATCAAGATCGGAATAAAACTGTAAATTTGTATAACAAACAAACAAACAAACATCCTTCTTTATATATATAGAAAGATATCGCGTTATTCCTTCCCTTGCTCTTTCGCGTGGACATCAATACGTACGCGCAAAGGGGGAGGGGGGAACGGCCCTGGGCGTCCTTATCGGAGGTGATAGAATCAAAGCGTGTAACAATCAGGGGCGGCGCGAAAGCGGTAAGCAAAATAAGCGTCACATGGGAACGCATTTTAGGTTGAAAGGGATTTTGCATAAGGGCGCTATAACTTTAGTGCCGTCCCTGGTAACAATGTGGCCCAGGAGTGAAATTAATGCGACCCATCCTTAAATAAAAGCTCATTTCGTAACTGAAATAATTTTTACAAAAAACTCCACTGTGTATTCAATACACAATAGATGTGGATGTTGTAACAAATTGTAGAGTTTATTGAGATTATAAATTGTTCGTTTGTGGTTACGACAGTTTATACAGGGTGTTTCACTTAAAGTGAATCAATAGCCAACTTCTATTAGTAAGAAATTTAAAAATCAGTTGCAAACGAATACTGAAGATGTCCGAAAGGACGAAATCAGTTATATTCTACATGAATAAAAAATCTGCATTGTAAAATGGACATTGATGAATAATTAAAAAAAAAAGAGAAAAAAGCCAACTTCTAAGATACAAATCTGACAGAGAACAGTGGAACCTTACTTCTGCGGACACCTTCGGGACTGGGCCTTACTGTCCTGTTAAGCGAGGTGTCATGTTAAATGAAATTGACGTTTTCGCGACGCAAATGTTTATTGCAGGACAATTGAATCGCTTATTTCAGAAACCCCATAACCGACAAACGAATCGAGATCGAGTTTACACTGGTTTCATGTAGTTCAGTGAATGACGCTTAGTTTGGTGCAGAAACTTACTAAAACAACTTTATGCATACCGGGTTTTGCAAAAGTTCTGTGACACATGTGAGGACCTCCGCAAAAAAGACATAACTACGTGTGTGATGCAGTTAGACACCGTTTTTATTGTCAGAATTGATTTTGGTGTATACACAATGCATATTAATCGATGTAACCGCCATCGGCGGCAAGCACGCGCTCTAGGCGAGGTCTAAAGGCCCAACAAACGTTACGGATGTAGTCTTTCTTCATGGCGGTCCACACGCGATTCACAGATGCTTTCAGCTGGTCGACGTTGCTTTCAAGAGGGTTGAGGTCGGGGAACTGAGGAGGCCAAAAGTCCTTAGACCAGAAGTTCATGTTCGACCTCAACCACTCTAGAACGGTCTTGGCATTGTGGGCCGGGGCACCATCCTGTTGAAGGACGTAGTTCCCATTACTCGTCCACACGTTTTGCCAATTTTCATGATTTCCACCACAAGTCAACCAAATGGGTGGATTTACAGTTTCGTGCACACGTTTTGCCTAATTTTCACGATTTCCACCGCAAGTCAACCAAATGGGTGGATTTCGTCACCTTTTTCACCCAGGGGCAGACCGTTCAAGCTTGTAGTCGGCCGCAAGAAGCCTGTAATCGGTCGGGAACCACATTGGTGGCATTTTCATGCTATTCGACGCCACGACGCCGAGAATCATGACTGAGGCCGGTGCTTGCTTGTAGTCACGTAGCGGACCTCAGAGATGTCCTGGCCGAAGCTGACCACGGCGACTTCAGGCTGACTTGCATGCCAACAGTGATTCTACAATATATGAGGCGTATAGAAAGTAAGTTCCGTTTTATAATAAAAACAAAGCTACTATATATATTTTCAAAATTTTCAAAAATTTTTTTCTTTTTACTTTTAACTATTTTTCCACTTAGTTTATTTAAACACTTGTCATAGCACTCAATGATCTTTTGCATGAACGCTTCACAGAAGTCTTCCGCCGGTGAGGTAAGCCACGCAGTTTTCACTTCTTCATCATCGCTGAAATGCAGGCTGCCAACGAACTCCTTTAGATCCCGGAGCAGGTGATTCAGATTATAACGCGGGTGGTCAATTTGTTCCCAACTAATACACGCACTGATCAACTTATTAAGAAGCCCATCTAATACGATGTCGCAGAATTTTCTGGATATGTGTCTGAATTCCACAAGGAGTTTGAAACTTTCCACAGAGATATTGATCCGGCCGTCCAAACTTGCACACATATCCTGCAATTGGTCTCAAAGAAGTAGGAGTTCGCTGAGATCGGTTACCGTGCTAGCTAATCGATCAATGCAAACTCTGCTCCGAACCACTCATTGACAATTCGGGGCTTATGACATGAAGCATTGCCTTGCTGAACATTCCTATCACCCTGACGAACATGACGAACTCTTAGTCATTTTGTCCATGTCTCTGCTGATTAATTAACTCAGACATTACCAAGAAAATATTCTTCAAGAATTTTGACATCAAACAAGGGCTCAAATTCTCGTGCGGCTAACATCCCTTCGCCAGGAGCAGTTGGAAACGGGACTCATCGGAGTAAGCAATCCTTTTCCAGTCGTCCACTGTCCAATACTTTTAGTAATGCGCCTGTGGAGTCGTTTTTCCCTGTTCCTTTGGAAAGGAAGGGAGTCCAATGAGAGCGTTTGTTGTTGTAACCATAATCATATGATTAACCATAATCATAATCATAACCCCTTCTATGATTATGTTTTAACTGAGCCTTACAAGTATTCGGCAGCTTATGCATTCCAGTGTTTTATTGCGTTGTTAACTGCTGAATGGTTACACGTCCGTCGTTTTTGCCCGTATTATAAGTAAGGCCCTTAGACTTTTGTAGGTATGCTTTTTGTTGGTTGATTTTTCTTGATCATGCCATTCGCAAAATCTCTTAAAGCAGTTTTCTGTGAAGAGTCTAAACTGGCCAATGTTTCCTTAAAGCGACCAGTATCATCCATTGTTGCTTGTACATGATGAAATTAGAATTGAGGTTCGGATGTACTGCGATGCCCATTCTTCCTTCTATATTCCTTTGATATCATCTGAAATGTTAACGAGGGCACGATCATTTTGCACTTCGGTGGGAGGGGTTCCTAGTAAATTGGCCGATGGGTGTAGGTTTTCCTTACTAATGAGGTATTTAACACGCAACCTTTAAAGCGAACATGATTTCATTACCTTTCAGTGAGCTCAGGATACAGCTTTTCGTTGCTTCCGAAACGTTCTCTAGTTCCGGCTTTGCCACTTTTTTACTTTAAGGGAACCAAATAATGCGTTAGATTGAAGTCACGAATTCTTTAATTAAATGCAAACTATATGTTTTAACATTTTCTTTCGTATGATGCATGTATAAAAATAATTATAAAATTTATAGATAGTATAGAAATTCAGTTTGAAAGTTTAATTCCCTGCCTGCAAGGATGATTAATGTTCGTTACGGGAATGTTCGAAAAATAAGAAAACAAAACAAAAAAAAATTAATTTTAAAATTACGTCATTGCGTAATTACACTAACAACAGTCAATCACTAGAAGCTGGGAAATAAACAGAACTGGTTGAGTTTTTGGAATAAACCTACTTTTCATCTGGGCCGCTTTTTCCAATGCCATCTCTTAACTCTCACTCTATAGAGTAAAATAACGAGCGACACTTGACGTCACCATTTGACCGGGATTCCTTTCATCGGAAACTCTTCGTACAAAAAGAACTTCCTCAGGAAATGGAAAAAAGGACTCGTCGAACTTCGTTCCTTCTATGTACGAGGCGGATGCACAATAATCAGTGCGCCAAAAAAAACCATAAAATGATAATAATAACACCTCGGAATGTTCGCAGCAAAATTTGATAAACAGAAGTCACTTTTTTTGCAGTGACATCGACGAAAGAATAAAACGAAGACACTTTATTGGCAAGTAAGTGAATTTTAGGTGTATTATTTTAAAGATTGGCAATCAAGATTTTGAAAATAAAGCGGCAATTGCGTAACTTTTTGCTAATAAATACGTTGCGTTTTAAGCAAGAAAGTGCAAAATATATTTTTCAGTTTTAAAAATTCCTTTTAAATAAAGCTAAGGCATATCTAAATTTTATTTTAAGATGAATAAATTTAACGCTTATTTTTACTTTGATCTATTTGCCTCTCTTTAAATGAATACAAACAAGATGATCCATTATTTTGATTCTATAATAGAAAGCAAAGAATCTCTTTATTCATTTAAATAGAATTCTGAGTCATCGATATTCCAAATTGATGTTGCATATTAAAATATATATCGAAAAGGACCATAATTTTAAGACTGGGCGTTATCTCGGTTAAGAACTTTCATATAATCTTCATGAAAATTCCAAAAGT
>JAHWFO010057280.1:15302828-15319139 GCA_023313115.1 Rhysida immarginata
ACAGTAATAAAATTAATTCAATTTTCATTATCCACTAGAATCATTAGGATAGTTATTGGCTTCCTTGAGATTTCTTTCTAGTAATTCTCAAGACATATTCTAAAATCTATTTTCCATTTTCTCTAATAAAGAACAAGTGCGAAATTTCTATTTGGAATATTGGTAAAATCATTTAGAGTTAGCATCGGGCATTATTTCAAGTAAATCATTAAGAAACAACAATATTCATCCTTGATCATTGTCGGCAAACAATAAAACAAATAGTGTTGTTTTAAAGCGATAATGTTATATACTTTTGTTTTTGTAGTTTCAAGAGAGAAACTCGAACATGTTCAAGGCGTGTAGAGATATTGTTTAAAGTTAAAACTTAAAAAACCATGTACCGAAACTATTTAAACAAAAGAAAATGGCTCTGCCATGTCTGCAAAGGTGAATGCGTTAGGCTCGTCCTTTTGTACGAAGAATTGCCCCATTAGTTTCGTCACCATCATATCTCATTCGAATGTAATGAATTTCGAATGGGGTGTTTGTGTCCAGCATGTGTGCGGGCTAAAGAGGACAACACCGTGTAAGAAATCGTTAGATATAGTTCACCCAAACCTGATTTTGATATGACGGATCTTTTCGTTTTTAATTCATATATTGTTATACAGAATATAAATGATTAATCTATAGGCAGGAGCCGTATCGAAGACCCCTAAGCGCATTTCCATCTTTATTGTACGTAAGTATAATTTTTTCAATTTTTTTTCCCTTATGTGCATTTAAGAATTGTGAATAAATGAATTTCTTAAGTGAAACGTTGGCGTTTTCATTTAGACGATGTGCTTGAATATAGCTGAAGTGGGCAGAATTCAAGTGCTTCACCCAGTATTTGAAGTTGATAATGAAGAGTGGGAGGACTATCGAGATTTGATGAGGGCTTTGCGTAATAACGAAACCGAATATGAAATACAGCATTTGAGCATCGCCGTCCTCTATGTAAGCATGCGGGTAGGTCCTAATTATATCAGGAAAATAGTATACATAAAAATTAAAATTAGAAATTAAAAATGACACTCTTGTTATCTAGAATTAAAGATGTCTACCAGCATATTGTAAATAGTCTGTTACTTGTTATGTTAATCCAGGATTATACACAATTCTTTGATATATTTCAAAAGTTAGCAGTTCGGAAAAGAAACAGAGGTTAGTGGCCTCCAAGATATCAAATGAAAGACAAACCTAACCAAGACGATAACCCATTTCTAATCTTACCGATGAGGCACGTCACTGTCAAAAAACGCAATTACATAGTAGCATATAGGGTGTCCCATTTAACCTGAGAAATCAAAATAACTCGAAAAATACGCATCATACAAAAAAATAGAAAAAAACGTGTTTAATATTTTTACGTTTCTGTTCCCTCGTGGTGAGTGTTTTAAGCGAGTCCCCTCGCCTGTCATCATTCAATTAAATGCTCAAAATGATGACCTCGAACTTCAATGCCTGTTCACATCCCTTATTTGTTACATCATGTTTTTGCGAGTTGTAGATGTTTCTTTATAAACGGCATCTTTTAGGTAACCCCACAAGAAAAAAACTGGGCAGGTAAGGTCTGGCGATCTGGCTGGACAGTGCACTGGTCCTCCTCTACCAATCCAGTGATTATTGTAATCCGATCTAATACCTCGCATACTACTAAAGTATTATGTGCTGGACAACCATGTTGAAACCACATGTTCTGTCGCACTCCAAGCAATTGTGGTATTTCTTCTTCAAGAATGTTTCGGTATTTGTTACCATTCAAATGATTGTTCCACACAAAAACATTAACCGAGGACGCTGAGTGTTTACTTCACGAATCCAGTATGGGTTTTCTATACTCCAACAAAGCGTGTTATGTCGGTTAACCTTACTACTCCATGTTGATTCATTAGGGAATGGTATCTGAGCAAAAGAGTTCTGGCTCCTTTGTATTTGCTCAACTGCCCATTGACAAAGCCGCCATTTAGTTCTTGATGCAAGGACACATGATATGGATGAAATTTAAGTAACTTCAGCATTCTCCAAACACTCTTGTGAGAAATTTCTGATTGATGCGATATTTGTCGAACGCTCGCATATGGATCGGCCATTGCAGCTAGTAACCTATTGCTATTTAAGTATTTTTTTCGGCTGTAGACTTCCATCCGAGGCCAACGAGAGAGGGCACTCAAAAATCACATGATCATCGGGGTCCGGGCAACAATTCATCCTTCATTGTCCCCATCTTGGATTTTAACAATCAGTATTTTTTTCGTTTGTTGGAAACAATGAAGGATGGATTGTTGTCCGGATCCCGATGATCAGGTGACTTTTGAGTGCCCTAGCTTGTCTCTCGTTGGCCTCGCTTCCGTCAGTAGAAAACCATTTAACAACTCTAACAAAAGAAGGTGATCGTACTCTTTCAGGAAAACGCTCAGCATACAAATTGATAGCATCGTCGAAACTTCTTCTATATTCGCCATAAATGAAAATCATTTCAATCTTTTCTTGCATAATTTCATAATCCATGATGCAAAGTTAAAAGATAATGGCATGGAACACTTCAAAAATCGATTAAGCACCTCTCCTAATTATCGGATTATCTCTGAAGTACTATGGGCACGAACCATGGAGAGACATTAAGACAAAGCTATATGTATTTTTAGAGTAGAACCCGAATCTGCAATAAAAAACGGGGGTTCTTATTTGAAATTTCAAAGTCCCCCCCCCCCTCTCCCCACCCGCAGGGGGTGGGGTTGGGATGTCATGTTTAGTATCATTGGATAGCTTTTTTAAAAGTATTAAACACGTATTTTTTATTTTTTTGCGTAGTTCCAATGAACCATGATGTCTCCACTAAACCAGGTTCCTTGAAAGCAATTTCGACTATCATTAATTTTACGTTATATTCATTCATGGCACATTATCCCAATTTGTTTTATTTATTACAAGCCATATCTTATCATTGAAAATTTTTGAGGATGTCATAAGCGTACCATTAGAGCACGTGCCATTGTTTCGATTATAACCATTTTCAAAATGGTTCATTGCCGGAACCATGTTTATCAATTGGCAAAAATAGTAATTAACATCCGCTTCTATCTCGTCATTACGATTTGTTTGACATATTACTTAACATATCTTTCCATTGAAAATTGCTAAGTCGGGTCGTGAAGATACCTTTTGTGTACGTGCTATTGAACCGATTTAGATAATATTTGCGATTGGTTCGTGCCATGAACCATATTCATCGATTGACGATAACAGATTTTGAAAATCTTTCATAGCCTTGGAGGAGTTAGAGTTACAGACAGACAGACAGACACGTTTCCCCATACTGATAGCATAAAGCACCTTTCGGTACTTAATAATTTAAATTGGAAAGGGGCTGGGGAAATCACTTTAGCTGACCTTGTTTATGAAATGGAATAATACTTGCAACTGAGAAGAAATAATTTATAAGCTCCATAAAAAAGAACTGGTCAGACTACTACTTTTTTGTGGCTCAGCGGATCAGTAAATCAACTTAGGAACAAACGAAGTAAAGTTTTGATGAAGTAAAATTCCTGAAATAAATAATTGTATACAAGGTGTTTCTAAATGGTCTGTACAAACTGTCAACGAACTCGTTGAAAAATAACACGCATATATCAGATGATTCGCTTATCAACAATTGGGCAGTAACAGCCATGAGTGGTACTCCAAGAACTCTTTGAATCTGATGTTGAAGAGGGCACAATTTTATTCAGATGGTTCTTTGAATTGTCGTAACTCTTCTTCTACTAAAGGACACCTTCAACCCATTAAAACTCTAAAAAGAAGCGTTTTCGGCCCCATGTTCATATGATATTTTACGCTTGTCTTTGGTCCCTGGAACATATCCTGAAAGTTTGTACAGACCATTCAGAAACACTGTGTATATCTGAGTTTAGATTTATTTTTATTTAGTTCTCTTCCGGCCATTTACTTTTCACAAACCTCATGCGTGTCTAATACGGGTTATTTCATAGGATTATCTTCTTTGCTGTATTCCATATCCTCTGCTTCAGAAAGATGGTACTGCACGCGAGGAAAGGCGATGGCTTCACCTGGCCAAAAAGATCCTTCAGGACCGTCTGGAACGCCCTCATTCCACCGAATCTGTTGACTACCTTGCAGAAAAGATCAAAAAGTATGCATTATATTAGATCAATCTTATCGAACGTTAAGCATTATAAAATCATGCGTATATCAGCATGAATTAAAACTTTATCAGTATTGAGCTTTCAGAAGATACTAGAGAACCATTAAGTTGGGGATGAGAAAGCAGTGACAGTGGGATGCCAATTCTTTGCTATTAAATATAAACGTTGTATATCTTTTTATTTTATATTTTCCCCCTCAAACTTGAAAATGAAGATAAACGTGTAATATTGGAGTGTTTCAAGATTATTGACCGATATAGTTAAGGTAGAAAGTCGAAGAAACACCAGACTCCACAATATATGAACTTGGTGTCGACCTTCTCGTTATACCAGCGACAGTTTGCAGGCAATTGTCAGTTATGAGTATGGTTAAATACGGGATATCTAGGTTCCACACGACCAGCAGTGAGGCTAGTGCTCCGTTTCTGCATCGGATTCTTACAGTTGATAAAAAACGGATGCTTTATATCAACAGAAAGCGAACAGCGCAGTGTCTCAATAAAGCGGAATCTCCATGATTGAACACGGCCACATATGTCTATTGGAAGCATGCAGAAAATCAACGCCTTGAGGTATTCATTAGAAATGGCCCCATCACATTTTCTGGGGTTTCGCAATTTATGCCTCTTTTTGAGAGGCCGTCAGCGATTTCTTAGGTCACTGTGATGCTAGCGCACTTTAATCTTGCATTGAAATCACATGGCACAGCATATTGCTACCGATGATACATGTTTTTCTATTATTTTTCTGTTATTCCTGTCTTTTGGCGTCAGAATCGGCCAACAATTATGGAACAGCCCGAGGACGCGGGCATATATTGTGTAAGATTTTGGGAATGCTAACGTTCTTTGTGGTTTTTTCAAGATCGGCCTCGTTGGCTCAATGGTTGCGTGATCGCCTCAGATGCCCGAGGACGCGAGTTCGCCCCCGGCCGAGGACGACGAGGATTTTTTTCAGGTGGAAAATCCTGAGATCACGCACTTCCTTTGGAAGGGAAGTAAAGCCGTTGGTCCCGTGTAGTCGTTTGCCTGCTGCACGTTAAAGAACCCTTGTGAGGCAAAATTTGTGAAACCCCTATAACGCCATCCTGAAACGACCACGGCAGTTGAAAAGGACGTTAATATCAACAAACCAAACCTAGTTTTTTCAAGAACTATATTCTCCCCTCCAATTATACTCCAACCAGTGAATCATGAAAACTATCAATCACTACGTTATCATGGAAATCAGCTTGAGTAAAATTTAGCTTCATACTGAGGTTGCTGGTAAATGAATTAATGTTAAATTGGTGGCCCCTAAGAGTCTTTTTAAAAAGAAAATTAATGGGAAATTAATTTTCCTCAGAAGAACTGTAATATTTGACATATTGCTTGAGCACATGTTGAACAAAGCGCACATGTTAAAATATGAACGATAAATAAAAGACCCTTGCAACGAGGCTAAGGTAGCCGTTGATTAGCTGATGAACTTAGCCAACGTCATCACCGCGTGATCTATTGCAAGAGGAGCGATTCTCATGACTTATCTGTTTGAATATAGTGATGTGTAATGTTCATTTTCCATTTTCTTTAAAAATTGCTTTGAAAAATACCCGAAAAGGAGCCGTATCTCGGCAACACTTGACCTGGATCCTTTCGCCATATGTGAGGTTCCCTTACCTCATAAATTTGCGATATTGCCCACCGTTTAGCTTTATTTCGGTAACACAAATGGAAGGAAATTGTTTACAGTATTCATATATTAGAGTATCCGGCAAAACTGTTGTTAAGAAGAAAAAAGTAATGGCAACTCTTTTCCGTTATGTAAAATTAATTTTAAAAAGATCATTATAAAACTCTTAGCTGTATAAAAGAATGTAGCCAAAGTCTTTTGGCCATCAGCAATTTTATTACGTAATTATGCTTGCATTATTGTAATTTTTTTTATTTAAACAGCCCGCACTTCTTCAAAGTTATGGGTCGATGTTTGTAGACCTCAACTTTCAGATAGTCCCAGAGGTGAAAAATCATGAAGGTCAGATTTCCGAATAACGATCATTTTATACAAATGGATCGGTGTGTGTAAAACGCTCAAAAACGCTCTGTTTTGCGACTGCTATTTATATGCGTTTATTGTTGCTGCGTCTTCGCCTCAATTACAAAAAGACACACACAATCTTAACAATAAGCATCGCAATCAATGGGCGATGTCAAAAATGCAAACACCGAGTTGGGTTAGTGAAGCAGGGATTATTGCTACGATTGTTAACGTATTGTTGATTATGGTAACAACAATGATTTTCTTCACTAACTCAACTCTGTGTTAGCATTTTAGACCTCCCCTAATGATGCCACAAATTGTTCTAAACAGGCAAAATGTTATAGAGTTGCAGGCAGATTATTGACCACACAAGTAATAACCTCTACCCCCTTTGCACATGCAAGTATACTGAAATTATTTTTGGTTCTATTTACAGAACGAAAAAGACAAACAGAAATTCGGTTTTTGTAATAGTATGAAACATGGTTTATTTTTCAACGTAATCTCCATGAACAAATGTTCCAGAGGAAAAGGTTTGCGGTTGGTGTCGTAGCCAGTTGGTAACCTCTAGACAGATCTCCTCCATCCCCTGGAAACTGTGACCACCCAGGTTAGGTTAGGTTAGTGGACTGAAGAGGTAGAATGGTGCCAAATTCGGACTGTAGGGCGGATACTGCAGTCGTTCCCAATCTAGGGACAATATGTGAGGCACGGTTATATTGGCACTGTGCAGACGAACGTTGTCATCCAACTAATGAACTCGAATGGGTAAACTGCTTTCCTGGATAAACATCTGTTATTGTAAACAGGTAACATTTACTTATGCATTTGCTCAGCAAGTTTGCCCTGCGCCCGCAGAAATGAATTACGGCCCGTTATTCACCACAACTAACATTTACACATTGCCATCTTACCCACTTGACACTCGAATGACTCACCGCCGCACGAGAACGTGACTACGGTGGTGGTATGTTACACGGTGGTGCTGCCACCTATATCGACATTTGCGTAAGGGATCATTGCAATGACCGATATTCATAGCACAAGTTCACATTGCAGCAATTTGAAGATATTTCATTTTGCGATTTACAGCATATATTGACTTACCCTGGTATAAAGAAGCGTTGGCAAATTTGAGGTTAATTTAATCAAATTATAAGTTGCGATTAATTCAATCGAATGAATATTCACTGAGATTATATTTAACTAGCAGTTTGGCATAACTGAAACAAAACTTGAAATTTTTTAATAAAATTTACTTAACTTTATGAAGCATTGCTATTATTTTTCGTTTAAAAAGCTAAGCATAATTTGAATAGATATTCATAACATGAAAATTTATTTTGATTTATTTTCAATTTTTTATTTATTTATAATTTAAATTTAAGAACTTCTCCTTCACAAATTATAATAGAAAAGATAAAAAAAAATAAATTAAAATAAAAAAATATATTTCACCAATTATAGTCCAATATTGTACACGGTGGTTATAATTTAAATTACACTATTCAGACCCCCTCTAGAGCCCGTTCTGCTGATCGGATTTTGATGAATCTTGGAATATACGTTACATAGTCCATGGGGAAGGGATTTTTGCAAGTAAAATCAGTGCGTTGATCCGGGTCTTGAGGGAGTATCTTTTGCACCATATGGATTTGTATGGATACCACTTTAAAATGCAGTGCAGAATCTTTCGTACCGTACACCCCAAGGGAGAGACAACTCATGTAAGCTTGCTCGAGGACTTGCTGAATATTGGAACCGGACGCCTTTTCAGCCACAGAAACAGCGACTTTAACACTTTCATTAGAAATCACTTTCCGTCCTCTTCCTCTCTGCGCATCCAACTCCCCAGTTTCTTCAAATTTAGTAATCATTACTTCTCATAGGCCCTTTTCGTAAGTCTTTCAAGCGTCGAAATTCTCGCAGTGCAGCAGAACCATTACTGCAGTTCTGATAAAACAACTGGACCAGTAAAGCTCGATCTTTCTTCTGTAAAAGCATGGTGAAGAATCATTTTAAAGCGTTTTAAAGCCTTCCTAATTGGCTTAGTGCCTTTTCTGGTATGATAGGTGGCACTTAGTGGTCTAAATTTGAAATCATTTTATTGCAAAAATCTCTTCCCCATGGTCTACGTAACGTATATTCTAAGTTTGATCAAAATCCGATCGGCAGAATGGGTCTAGAGGGGTCTGAATAGTGTAATTTAAATTATAATCACTCGGTATGGGCCGGACTAGAAGGCGTTTTTGAACTTCTTCAAAAAACTTCAAAATTCTACATTTCTTCATTTCTTCAATCTCTCCAATTCCCTTCTACAAGACAAACTTCTTCAACTCGTTAATTTCCTTCTGATCTTCATTTCTTCAAGAACATTAATTTCTTTCTTTAAGATATTTCTTCAAGTTCTATATTTCTAAAATTTCTTCAGCATCTTCGATTTCCTTCTACAAGCAAATTATATCTTTCATTAACTGAACCATCTCATAAAATATTGGACTATATTTGGTGAATTATATATTTTATTTTTATTTTACTTTATTTTTTTATCTTTTCTATTCTAATTTGTAAAGGAGAATATCCATTTAAACTAATATAAATATAACATATTCCTCTTTTTACTTAAAAATTTAAGAACTATAGGGTGATTCAAAAGTTACTGTGTAGTGGCTGGTCGTAGGTGGCATCCACTCAGAGGCTGTTCTTGGAACTGATGTGGATTGTCAGCGATCCACAGGTGTGTGTTCTGGCTGTTGACGTAACCGGAGAGATGAAACCAAACCTCGTCGATAAAGAATGATATGTTGAGGACGTCCTCTGTGTTTTCTGCAATGAAGGTCTCCAGGCACTACTGCACAGTAATATTTGAATCATCCTGTATTATACAGGGTGATTTAGAGAGGTAGGTCAAGAATGAAATACCATGTACAGTTTGTAGCGGGGAACAATATTTTTCCTAAAAACCTGGGTCCGTAAATGCATCCTTACAGAGATAATGCAACTTGTACGAGGTAGGAATGGATGTGCGTTACCCGGACGGCAATGGTAGGGTCCATGTAAATTAGGATCTAAACATGTCAGTTGTTCGTGTTTTCTCCTTTAAAATAGAGGAAAGGAAACATGTAACTCCATTGTCGTACAATGGATCGCTTGACTAATGCGGAGCTGGCGGACATGCATCTCGTCTACGGCGAGGCACACGGTAATGCTACTGAAGCGGAAAAGATTTACCAACAACGTTTTCCAGACCGTGCGTTTTCCAAACCCACATCGCCGGGTGTTTCAAACACTAGACCAACGACTTCGAGACACAGGTTGCATCGAGGCTCAGGGTCGGCATTTTGAACACCTACTTGTAATGTCATTCCTACCTCGTACAAGTTGCATTATCTCTGTAAGGATGCATTTCCGGACCCATATTTATAGGAAAAATATTGTTCCCTGCTACAAACTGTACATGGTATTTCATTCTTGACCTACCTTTCTGAATCACCCTGTATATAATATTACTAATAAAGTAAATATTTTTATTTCTTGAGTTTACAAGCGACGCAATGAATTTTATTTTGCTTTTTTATTTCAAATTTAATTTTAATAGCAATATTTCCTAACTAACTATATTTAAAAAAACTTATTTACATTAAAGGCTGCTCGGGAGACTAGAGTATTTTCAATGGGTGACTTTAAAATTGATTATATGCACAATCCGTACGATCACATTAAGCTTGAGGAGAAAAACTTTTCGGCAGCAGCAGCTGAAGCATTTCCTTGCAGACTTGCGCGACTGTTTTCTAAACGCAGAAGACGAAGATCTTCCGGTATTTTAAAGAATTCCGTATACCGATAACTTTATTTGCAGTGATGAAATTTATTTGCGATTATTTATTATTATTTTTTTTTTATTTCTAGGAATATGATCCAGTTATTGCCATGTTACGTTTTATGGTCATTCATGCTCCACTCGTTTTCGGAGGCGACGTCGACGAATTTTTTTCAAGCCTTAGACGGATTAAGTCAACTCGATCCGTAGTGTGGATAGACACGTTCACAAATACTGCCAACTACAGAAGAAACTGGAACTGGGAAGTGAGACGAATTAGGAATAGACCGAAACACGGCGATGATGTCGAGGAACATAAAGATGATAAAGAAGATCGTAAAGAAGAAGAGAAAGAAGCAAAAAGCCCAGAGAAAGAAGAAACAACCCCAGAGCAAGACGAAACAACCCCAGAGCAAGACGAAACAACCCCAGAGCAAGAATCGAAAGAAGAAGAGAAAGAAGAACAAGAAAACGAAGCTGAAAAAGAAAAACTAGAGATTCCAGTAGAAAAATCGGAGACGCCTATTAGTGATCAACCATCCACGAGTACTGCCAGTACGCGCTCTATTACCACCCTAGATCTGCAAGAAGCAGGACCTGCACCAAAAGATCAAGTACGTTTATAATAAAGCAATGTGTATGTGTATTTATAAAATCATGAGCCCTAATATATTATTATTTTCCTTAGGAGAAAGATAATGCCCCTATTTTCGTATAACCTTTGGCTGAAATTATTCTACAGTACGTATTCTAATTTTTAATACTGATCAATTAATATTTATATAATTACTCTTTATCACAAATGGAAATTTCATGACCTTATTTTAATATATTGAGCATGCCTTTTACAGCTTACTAATATTATTAATGACAAAAATTATCTATTGCATGACTTAAATACATGTGAAAGGTTTCAATGTTTCATTGATGAAAATGATAGGGCAGATAGAATACTGTAGCAGTTTTGAACTTGCCCCAAGACATTAAAAGATGGAAACGACTAACAAGTGTATTTTACAGATAGGCAGATATCCAAAGCTAGTTGTTGTTAGATGTCCTCCGAATGAATTTGCAAACTTGGAGCAAGCTACGACGGCCTACGCCTTCACCAGAAAAATTGGTCCTCAGGGAATCGCTATTGGGTCGACACCGTTCCCGTTCGTACAGTTTTCCAAATTCCTCATCTCCTCAAGATTAAGGAGGAAAATTAAGGACGTTCCGAGCAAAATTTCTTGCAAGGCTATTACATTTTGGACGTAACTCTTCTTAACTCAAAGACTAGCAATTAGTTTCGTTATAGGGTGATCTGGAAGTATACCGAGCCGGCGCCAATCGCAAAGCTAACCAGAGTGAAATATCTGAACGTGTGCACGTTTTATCATTTAAATGATTCTCCATATTATTGTCTGGGAAAAGAATAAGTAATTGCATAGGTCGTTTTGTATATAGTCGTGACAATTATTCTGTAAAATGGCAAAACTGGTGATAACTATAATAAAGGAGTGATGAAATAAGATCATGTTTTTTCTTTTTGTCTACAAGATTCGCAAATCTAAATAATAATGAATGACGGATGTAGAAGAACAGAAGGACGAGATACAAAAACTTGTAATAAACCAAAATTGGACATTATAGCAGCCGCCACATAAGTTGAACGATCTTTTTGACATGCGCAGTAAGTCTTCTCATCAATTTGCTTTGTCTGGGTTTTACCCATGATGCACTTGTTCTACTATAATAAAGGCGGAGATATCGTTGAAACGTGGAAAGCCTATTAAAAGTCATAATATAAAACAAATTGCCTTCGAATCGACTATTCTGCGTCATTTTTTAATTTATTAATTTCATTTATCTATTTTAATAAAAAACTGAAAATAAAAAATGGAAACTAAATAAAAATACGAAAACAATGTTTCGAAAACGAAAGCGGATGGTTTCATGGAATAACTAGGCGATTCACTTCCCGTTAACGTCTATTGGCTAGCGTTACGTAGCTTACGTGAAAGACAGGCCCTGGCGCGGAAAAGTCACCTGACATCTTAGTCCGAGTAACAATGTAACATTCATTGTTTCCAACAAACGAAAAATTGCTGATTATTAAAATCCAAGATGGAAACAATGAAGGTTATATTGTTATTCGGACTAAGATGATCAGGTGACTTTTCCTCGCCAGGGCCTGTCTTTCTCGTGGGCTACGCTAGCGTTAGAAATGACGTCATCCTGTCGTTCAACTTACGTGGCGACTGCTATAAGTGGCATAACTCTGAAACAGCTGACGTTTCGGATAGACTATCCTTTGTCAAAGCAAATAATAATAATAATTCTCTATCCGAAATGTCAGCTGTTTTGAGGTTGTTACTATGCTGTGTCCAATTTTAAATAGCAATGAGTAATTCGAACGTGGCATGATGGTAACAATTCACAAATTTGGTCATTCCAGCTAGCATTCCTGAGCAACTGAAGACATTCCGGTCATCTACCGTTCTGGCTGTTTCTCCTTAGATTATAAAACAATAAATAACATGGTCAAGGCCAGCTAGATAAACAGGCCCTGAAGCGAAAAAGTCATTTGACCATCTTAGTCCAAACAACAATGTAACCTTCATTGTTTTCAATAAACGAAAAAATACTGATTGTTAAAATCCAAGATGGAAGCAATGAAGGTTACATTGTTACTCGGACTAAGATGGTCAGGTGACTTTTTTTCGTTTCAGGGCCTATTTATCTATATTCTGTCCAATGAAAGAAAAACTGAGCGTGTCCAGTTATATTTCCAATTTCAATTGTTAAACATTGTTAATTTTACTTAGCAACAATGTCTAACAATTGAAATCGGAAATTTAATTAGACACGCCCAGTTTTTCTTTCGTTGGATAGCATGTAATTGGCTTTGTAACATTGTAAAATGACGATAGTACATGTTGGAAGGAACTGTATCTGATATGAGATTATAAGACTAAGATTATTTACAGCCTCTCCGGATAGTGTTAGCATTATTTTACAATCCTCGTAATTTATAAACATTAATGCAGTTCATTAATAATAACGCATATATTTTCATCCAAATTCCGATAATCTTATAATCTCAGATTTAATAAACAAATTTAAAATGTTAAAAATTGAATTTAGCTATAGAATTTTAACATCAAAATATTTCTAAAAATATATAATGATTTTTTTAAATTTTGCAAAAATATGTTCTCTATAATTTAAAAAAATTCATACAAAATTCATTTATTTGAATTATTTAAATTGTATTTCTTTAAAATCTCTAAATTCTCCTTTCTCTAAAATAGTTAGAATGCCTCTTTTAAAACGTCTGTTATAATTAAGAGGATTATAAAGGAAGCCACTAGGTATGGAAATAAAGTTTCCGCCCTTTTTAGAAACATGCGTTATTGGGTAATTTCATGTTTGATAGAATGGCTATACTAGAGTTTAGAAGGTGTGTTTGTGAGCTTTGAAAGCAGTAGTAGATATTCATTTGAAACGTAGACTTCATGTTTTTTTTCGACAAGAAAAAGGAAACATTTACCCCAACGAAGCAGCATTTGCCGTCATGCAATGTTACTCCGTCACTGCATTCTGAAAGGGGGATTGCTGAACGCATCGAATGTTTGTTGACGAACATGTAAAGAGTGATTTAGGCGTTTTCAAAGTGGTAATTATCATCAATTCCAAAGCGGATTATCCACGGATCGAAAGTTATGTTATGCATCTGGTGGGATCAAAAGGGCGTTGCTTATTATTATAAGATGATAATAAGCTCAACACGACGACACGACAACGCTAGACCCCACATTGCTACACGGTAACACTTTGCAAAACGGGTCCAAAAGTACTTAGATTGAACTTTGAAATTTTGCTACGTCCGCCATATTCACCAGGTTCGGAAAGATTGAATTGCTCCTTCGGATTTCCATTTATTTCGGTCCATGCAGTCTGCCCTTTCTGGAGAGCGGTTCATTTCTCATGAAGGTTTCGAAAAATGGCTTGATGAATGGAACAAGTCAAAAGAATCTGAATTTTTTTCTTCGAGGAATCCGTTTACTGCCTGAAAGATGGGAGAAAGCTGTCGCCTCCAATGGGGCGTACTTTGAATAAAATTATTTTTTTATTCTTTTGTTTAAATAAACGACAAACTTGTATTTAAAAAGGGCGGAACTCTATTCCCATGCCCAATATTTTATTTAAAAAAAACAAAACAAACAAAGATACCATTGCTCAGTCATCGCATGATTTGAGTGACAATTGAAAATTCCTATTTTAGTTTGATTTTTTTTTTTAAGTCAGCTAGTAGTAAATTCCCCGCATTAGGTCTGAAGATGGGATCTGGAAGGCGTCCTGAAAATGTTAACTTGTTACACTACTACTGTACTTTAAAAGTGTAGTTTTTATGTTTTTTTTTAATTTAACAATTGGAGAATTCTTCAGTACTAGAACCAATGGACTGTTATAACAGATTTAACGTGGAAGATATAACCAAGCAACAACAAGTTTCATCAGTGAATATTAATCAATTTGGATTTCTACTGAAGCATCAAAATCAAGGGGCTGTTTCAAAGATATTCATTTGGAAAGGAATAGGTGCTTCATTTGTGATGTTATATTCTATGGTTTTTCTACTGAAGAAGAATTGGATTAAAAAATTTCTATGGCAACTAAATTCATGTTTTAAAGAGACATTTACTTATTTATTTATTTATAAATTGGTTAAGAAAAAATACAGAAAGCGTCCACCAGGGCCAGTATGATCAAAGACCGACAAGTAAGTCCCTGGGGGCGAAAAAGGAATCAAAATTAAAACATAACAGAAATGTTAGTAAAAATACGAAAACAAAGGTCAAAGATAAACAAATCAAAATCAAATCAAGATAGGCCGGGAGTCACAGACTCAAGGTCCCTAACAGTAAATTATAAATTAAAAAGTTAAAATAAGAGATCCAAAAAACAATCAGTCAAAACATAATAAATTAAAAGTCAAATAAGTCAAATAATAAAAAGAAAAAAATAAACTTACTTACTTTAGAGAAAGGAGAGTTTAAAGATTTTAAAGAAATATATTTTTGCATGAATTAGTTAAAATTATAGAGAAAACTTTTTTGTATACATTTAAAAAAAAATAATTAAATTTTCTGATTTTAGAATTCTGTAACTAAATCCAATTGTTGATAGTTTAATTTTGTCTATTAAATTTCAGGTTACAGTATAAGATATTTTCTGTTTATATATTAATTCCTCAGGATAAACTAATTTTACAATACATATATTTTTTTCAAGTTTTATTACCGTGGGACTTTCGAGGCTCGTAACGTATGTTCTTCATGTCTGTTCCTGTTCGAGAGAGGAAATATTAAGGGAAATGTCATCAGAAATGACTGCCCACAAAATACGGTGAATCGATGACATTACACTGCTTCGCTCGTTAACAGCATCCCACAACTTCGGAAGACAACCATGGCATCTGGGACGACCTGTCAAACTCCCTAAAACACGTGAAAAATGTTCAGACAATGCCCATGTCATTTGGTCGTTCTGAGAAAAAGGGCAACATACGCTACTAAGTTTTTTGAATAGTGCACAACTCTGGCCTGTGTAACTTTTGTTGCTCTTAAATATTAAGAGGAAGACGACACCAATAATGGATAGAAGCAAATTTTAAATTATATATTTTATAAGATTGATATAATTATTATTATCAATCATACGAAACAGAATTGAAGGAACCGACATTGTTCTATTTTATTTTTTATTATATTTTTTATATTTTAAATTACCATCATATCCGACTGTAGGATTTGTCACCATCTGGACAGGAAATCATCGGAGTTAACGTCTGTGTGTATTTCACCTAGAAAGAGTCTCCAACGTTTGGTGCTATCTACAAAAGAAATCATTGGGAGATTAGCATCTTAGTGTGTAATTTGAAAAATACTGTCATTTAACTAAACGTACATTCCATTTCTACATGTAATCAATTTTAATTTTGAATTCATTTAATACGGAAACCATCATCAAATCATCACCTTGGAATTTTTTATTTTCCATTATCAACTTAAGTATTCAAATAAGTACTTATTAATACTTTTTAATATAGATTATTTATGAATTTGACATACGGATTTCATTTATTTTTTTAAGTTAACCAACATTGGTCTTTAAATCTTCTCGGCTGTACAGACGTGTGATCTTCATTGTTGGCTTGCTATGTTTGCTCAAGATTAAAGCACTATCTTCATTGTTGCAGGCAGCCATTTTCATTCCTATTTCATAAGATGATTG